>CM060942.1:657410630-657753130 GCA_030765085.1 Allium cepa
TATTCTAGTTTTAAAGTATAAACTATTCTGAAGAGACCGCGGTGTTATAATAACGATTGGTTGTTAAAGAGACCGGGATCGAAAGTTGTCATACTCTCTGCCAACTTCGAAAACCGCTTTAATAACCGTGTATGCGGTGGAGATTCCAGAATGAAGTAGGATGGTGGCGGCGTTTCCTTTGAGGTAAATACGTGGACCCAACTCCCGTGAGTTGGCACAAGGTAGCTAAAACATGAGCGATCGACGGGTTAAGAAGGTAGCACCTTTTATCGGACACATCCCTTTGCTATTCTACTCTGACTTTGGATTTTTCGGTGGCCACTTTTGATTTTTGATTTTGGGGTGTTGTTCGAGGTGGGCGGTAGTAGCTGCCACGCGTTACCACCGACCCGGAAGCGTAATTGGTATATTTACCCTGGCATTGCCTAGTTATGCCATGTCACCTGCCCTAGCGTGACTTGTACGATTTTCGTTTTTTGCCATACCTATGGAGTGCCCTCTGACGACGCCCAGTACAGGGGAGATTACGGTACTATATAGGCTATGGGAATATATAAATGTGTTAAGGT
The DNA here is from genome assembly GCA_030765085.1 of Allium cepa. Lineage (NCBI taxonomy): Eukaryota > Viridiplantae > Streptophyta > Magnoliopsida > Asparagales > Amaryllidaceae > Allium > Allium cepa. Next base: position 657,411,200 of record CM060942.1, read on the forward strand.
GGAAAATGTAAAGCCTTAGTGCTATTTAAAAATAAGTTTATTTTACAATTAGACACTATTATAATAGCGAAATATACTACATAGTAAATAGTTTAACGGATCCTTAAGAGATGTAAATCCCGAACATCTCTTGAGTTACTGCACTCATATTCATTTCTGTTGATTTAACTTACATAAGATCTTTTAGTTCTGACTCGAGTGTTTTGTCTTTTCAATTCGCTCGGGTCAGCCTGAGTATTTCAGGATTCGAAGATTCTAGCTCTGGAGGACGAAGACGAAGATTTTATTTCTATTACCTATTATTTTATTCCACTACACTATTGTATTCCGCTGCATTATTGATAACTCTAATATATATTGTGAGTAAATTAAATATTTTGAAAAACAGCTTCATGAACTGTTTATATTTGATTATTATATTTTATCCTTCCGCTGTAAGATTCTGTTTGTTTTATTTCTTTCTTGTTTTTTTACCCCATAACAATCCGCCCTTCCGTATGGTTTGAATTGGCACGTGTGTCGATTTAAAGCGTGTGAAAAGGCGGGATGTTAAAATTTGGCAAATCTCAGAATATACAGTAAATAAATAATCACAGAATCACAGACATAGAAATCAGAATACTCGCAGTGGAATTAAAATACTATAGTGGTTCATGAAGCCACTATCACAAAGTCTCAAAATAAGTATAAATTACATAGTTTTAAAACCAAATATAGTTTGGAACAACCACAGAAAATCTCAATATTCAATTTATCTTGATTTCATAAGCTAAGATAAGAACTGAACAGAAATTAGGCGGCAGCTTGGTAAAGATTGTCTTCAGCAGTCCTAGCTCCAAGGAACGAAGTCCGAACTGATACTCAGGCTGACCCGAGCGTAAAATAAAACATAAACACTCGAGTGAGGACATGCATACTTATACAGTGTAAGCTAATTCAAGTGAACTGTAATAGAGTACAAGTAACTTAAAGGATGCTTGAGACCGCCCATCCTCTAAGGATCCGTTAAACTATTTACTATGTAGTAATAATTTTGCTATTATAATAGTGTCTATATTAAAATAAACTTACTTTTAATTAGCGCTAAGGCTTTATATTTTCCACCTTAACACGTAATAGTCCCAGTAGTCCATCCAATATCATAGTCCCTCCTGATCGGGAAGCCACCAGAGGATACCACACGAGCTACGGGAGAAAACCAAATTCGTACAAGGCTCGCTATGGTAGGTGACACGGCACAACTAGGCAATGCCAGGGTAGATATACCAATTACGCATCCGGACCGGTGGTAACGCGTAGCGCGCAGCTACCGCCCACCTCGAACAACACTCCCAAATCAAAGGTGCGCACCAAACAATCACAAAGTAATAGAATGGCATACGAAGAAGTGCGTCCGATCAAAGGTGCTACCTCATTAGTCCGTTGATCGCTCCTGTTTTAGCCACCTTATGCCAACTCACTGGAGTCGGGTCCACGTATTTACCTCAAAGGAAACGTCACCACCATCCTACTTCATTCTGGAATCTCCACCGCGTACACGATTGTCAAAGTGGTTTTGGGTATTGACAGATAGTATGCCCATATCTGATCCCGGTCTCTTTAACAACCAACGTTATTATTACCCTGGTTATAAAAATCCAAAATAGTTTTATATTTCAAATCAAAATACTACATTTAAAACTATTTAAAGGTGAAGTTATAATACTTACCAAAACCAATATAAATTCCAAAGGTTTAGCCTTAGATCATTTGTATCAACTACAGCACTTGCGCAGTGCGGTAATATCTTTTACAACAGATTTAAGTAAATTAAATTTTAGACTTAAATTAAACCAATTTAACTTATATAATCATATTTTCCACCTTTAAATAGTCATTAAATTTCTCAATAAATTTATGATTATTATAAAGTAAAATTTTCAAATATATATCTAACTTCTCTAAATCAAGTGCAAAATTCACTATAAATTTTTCTTAATAATTAAGTTCAATTACCATTTCAAAAAAAATAACTACATTTTTAATCAACTTCTTAACTTACCCTTTTCTAACCACATTAAATTTCTAAATTTAGTCATATTTCAACTTACATTTCAAGTATTCACTCTTTTACTATTTAATTCATAGACAACTTAAACCTTCATTTATTTACTCATATTCAAATTTATACCAAAACATCATAATTTATTCTTAACTTAAATTACATTTCATTTTACAAATCAAAATTTGCAAAAATAAATTTATACTTTAAATTCTTAACCTTTATTTATTTTCATCTTTAACTTGTATAATATCACTATACTTATAAGACTTATCTTTAAATCCAATTTTAAACAAAATATTATAACATTCTAATAAAAAATATTAAATATTTCCAGAATATATATATATATAACCATGGGTTTGTATAAAATTTTCTAACCTAGGTCAAGTGATACGGATTATATATCATTTCAATCCGTAATTTACGAAGAAAATCCGGGTTCTATCATTTCAAACCCGCAATCCCAAGTTAAATAATAAATAAATGATTAAATAAATAAATAAATATCGTTCAGGCCTATCATTTCATCCCGTAACGATTCTATTCTACAGGGAACTTGTAGTGTGATAAACAGTAAATAAATAAATAAAAATCAGCATACATCTAACAGTAGATAATATAACTGATGATGTATAAATGTGATAATAGGGGTTTTAACATCATAAATTTATATCACAGGCAAGAAAAATATAAAATATAACTATTTTACAATTACACTTGTTATTAATTTACCGATCTATAAGTATATTTGTCGGGTAGAATACTCACTTTTGCGAAGCTGAAGATTTTCATTCAAAACTACGGTAACCACACCAGAACAGCATACAGAAGGCACGATCAATTATTGGAAGATGAGCCAATCCGATTCAGATCTTGACACAAAACAAAACGAATAACTAATTACGCGAATTTAAAACGATCCAAGCAAATTTTAAATAATCAAAAACTGGAGCGAGATTAAATAAGAGGGAGATTGGCACAATACGCTCGATATCCAAACTATCAAGAGTAGAAGGCTGGATAATAAGAGATGGATCATGCAAACAGCGTCGAAGGTGCGATACATGGAATACATTGTGTATTCCAGCGAATTTCTCGGGCAACTCCAGTTGATAGGCAAGAGACCCAATCCTTTCCAAGATGCGGAATGGACCGATGAACCGAGGAGTAAGCTTCCCTTTATGCCCAAACCGAACCACATTTCTTAAAGGAGAAACCTTAAGAAAAACTAAATCACCAACTGCAAACTCCAAACTTCTTCTTCGACGGTCAGCGTACTTCTTCTGCCTATCCTGAGTAATCCTTAACCTTCTCTTAATCTCTTCGAGTTTCTATGAAGCTTCCAAAATCATATCAGGACCGAGAACTAAGCATTACCAGATTCAATCCAGAAGGAAGGAGATCTACAAAGTCTCCCATATAGAGCAGCAAACGGAGACATCTTAAGACTAGCCTGATAGCTATTGTTATAGGTGAATTCCACAAGATGGAGATGATCTTCCCAAGATCCTCCACAATCCAAAATACAAGCACGGAGAAGATCATCTAGAATCTGATTCACCCTTTCCGTTTGACCGTCGGTCTGTGGGTGGTAAGCAGTGCTCAGATTCAGACGAGTATCCAGGGATTCTTGGAAAGCTTTCCAAAACTGGCTAGTGAAGATAGGGTCTCGATCGCACACAATGCTAAGTGGAACGCCATGTAGGTGAATGATCTCCCTCATATAAATCTCAGATAAGCTCAAAGCCGTACGGGTAGACTTGACTGGAATAAAATGAGCGGACTTGGTCAGTCTATCCACGATAACCCAAATGCTCTCATTTCTCTTCCTAGATCCCAGTAATCCATTGATGAAATCCATAGAAACTTGCTCCCACTTCCACCAGAGGTTGCAACGAACCCGGGGTCTTCTGACGATCCGCCTTGACTTGTTGACAAGTCGCACACCTACTAACAAAAATAGAGACATCGCGCTTCATACCCCTCCACCAATAAAGTTTCTTTAAATCCTGGTACATCTTTGCTACACCAAGGTGAAAGGAAAGTCTGGATTGATGATGTTCCCGAAGTAACTCCTGTCTTAAACCATCAATATTCGGGAGACAAATCTGATTGTTAATCCTTAGAATCCCTCTATCATCAATCTGGGATCCGCTACCATCAAACTACTACCACCATCCTTACTACGAACACTCTCCTTAATCAATCTGATGATCCTATCCTCATCTTGCTTAGCCATGATACGATCCAAAAGAGGAGAGGAAACAATAAGCTGACACAACAAGGACTTCTTTCTACTCAACGCGTCCGCTACCACATTGGCTTTCCGAGGAGTATAGTTGATGTCGAGATCGTAAGAAGCAAGAAACTCGAGCCATCGAACTTGTCTCTGATTCAAATCCTTCAGGGTGAAGATATATTTCAAAGACTGATGACCAGTGAAGAGGTCAAACTTAGCCCCCAAGAGATGAAGTTTTGGCAACGAAAATAATTTTGATTTTTAGATCTGTAAATTAATAACAAGTGTAATTGTAGAATATTTATATTTTATTTTTCTTGCCTATGATATAAACTTATGATGTTAAAAAACCTGTTATTAATTTGGCACATCATCAGTCATATTATATACTGTTATATTTAAGCTGTTATACTATTTATTTATTTTCTGTATTTCAATTTCTATTTTTCTATGTTCATTTCTATATTTTTATTTTCTATGTTATTTTATTTTTCTATTTTGTTTATCTAAACTTTATTTATTGGATTTTACTTATGTGTATATCTTTTCATAAAAGGCTTGGAAGAAATCAAGGAGACATGCGTTACATTTCTTTAATGCTTGCCTTTTTATTTACCTACCCTCTTTATTACTTACCCTAGCCATTCACCATTCATAGCCGTGAATTGCTCTTATTAATCACGTACAAACATCCCAATATATCCTCTTTTCAATTGCATTTAAGAATAATATATGTGTGTATATTTCTTTCTCCTTATTTCTTGCCTTTTATTTCCTAGCCTTTTTGTTTTCCTATCATTTACTCCCCTTTAGCCGTTCAAATCTTTTCTTGCCATCCACTCCACTTCATAATTCACGTACACATTTACTTCATATTTCATTTCTAGAAAGAAATGTATGCAAATAAATGGCTTGGAGAAATTTAAGAGGCATACATTTCATTGTTTAAACTCTTGCCTTTCTCATTTGCATGGCCTTTATTATTTTCTAACTGTTTCCTCCTCATTCCTAGCCATGAATTACTCTACTCATAGCCTTGCATATCAAGTTAAAAATTCACGTACAAAAAATTATTTCCCATCTCTCATTTTTTTCATTTGCATTTAAAAATAAAATATATTATACGTTTCTTCCTCTTTAACTTATGCCTTTCTGTTTCCCTAGTATTCATAACTCCTTAGCTATTTTTTTTTCTTATATAGCCGCGTATTTCCTTTTATCATTCACGTACAAAATTCATCAAACATATCTCAATTTATTCCATTTCTCATTTCATCTCTTGAAAGAAAGAATTTTTTTTAATACATCAAGTATTTGTTGCCATTTTATTTTCCAAACCATTCAAAATCTTGCCTTTTATTGCATAGCCTCTTTATTACTTACCTTAGCCATTTATTCCTTTAATCTAGCCATGAATTTCTCTTGCCTATCACGCATAAAAACTTCCCAAAGTTTCTCATTATCATTTGCGTGAACGAAAATTATATTCAAGCTCTAGATCCATGGCTTCTCTTCCTCTTCTTTCTTTTTCTCTTTTTGTTTCTTCTTTATTCTTTATGCTTATACTCAGCCTCTGGCCTCTAGCACACCTCTAACCATCATGACCAAGTAATATAAGATGATGGTTGAACCCATATGTGGTGTAACCAAGCTATTGATTGATTAAGGCAAGTTATGTCACCTTGATTCATTTATTTTTCCATTGTTTTAACCTCTATTATTTTGTATTGAATCATATTCTTATGTATGTAATATTTGCTTGCATACAAGATTTAGATCTGACTCTTCATCCACTCAAGTTTGCATTGTGCTTTGTCATGTTTTTCATGCTTTGCGGAGTTTGGATTTTTATTTTGAATTTGTCAATTCTAGCTTTTAAAAGGTGAGTTTTTATCACTCTAGACATATGTACTTGTATTTTTGTGAAAAAATGACAAGTGAATCTGTAAATATTGATATGTCATTCATATATGCCTGTGTTGTGATTACATGACGATAAATGTCGTTTATATATTTGTTACGTCATTTGTTATGATATTATATGTATACTGTTATTTTATTTCGGTTAATCACCACCGCAAGTTCCCTATCACTATGGGTTGAATTGATACATACCCGAACGGACTTTAGAATAAGGATAAATCATTATGCGCTGAAATGATAGGCTCGAGTAATTTTTATTGTATTTATTTTAGTTGGGATTGCGGGTTTGAAATGGTAGAACCTGGATTTTTCTTTTTAAATTGCGGATTGAAATGATACATATCTGTATCACTTGACCTAAGTTAGAAAATATTATACAGACCCATGGTTATATTTTTAAATTATATTTTCCTAAAAATTTATTAAGTATTTTAAATATTTTTGAAAGTTATTAAGTATTTTGGAATTATAAATATATGAAATTTTTAACTTAATTTGATTTAATGCTTTAAAGTGTAAAGAAATATTGTTTTTCTATAAGTTAATTTTTTTTATAAGTTAATTGGTTTAAATGGAATTTAAAGAGTCTTATTTATGATTAATAATTTAATAATTAAGTTCGATTTAATTTGGAATTTTAAATCTAACTAAGAAATTTTGATAAAGGTTATTTCCTGAAATCGACTTATTTTGTATAATAAATAAATGTAGTTTTGAATAAATAAAATGAAATACATTTTTATGGGACATTTTGTAATAAGTTTATTTAACTTGGAATCATAGTTGAATTGATGTCTAAATGAATAAAATTGTAAAGAATTTGATTGTTATATTAACTATGATAAATATTCTTTTGTGAAATGTTATGTTTTGTAAGATAAATAGCTATGACTTTAAAATGGAAAAATGTAAGTTAAACATACATGTGAGATGTAAGTTTAATTAATATTTTAATTGATTAATATAATAAATGTTTGTACTGTAATAACAAAAATGAAAGAAATATGTAAAGTTTTAATCAATGAAAGAAACGTGTAAAGTTCTAATTAATGAAAGAAACATGTAGGGTTTTAATTAATGAAAGAAACAAGTAAAGTTTTAGTTAATGTAATATTGATTAAAATGATAAATGCTCTTTATTATAATAAAATGTAAATTAAAACGTACATTTGATAAGGTAAGTTTTAATTAGCGTAATATTGATTAAATGATAAATGCTCTTTATTGTACTAGAAATGTAAATTAAAAACGTACATTTGATAATGTAAGTTTTAATTAGTGTAATATTGATTAAAATGATAAATGTTACATGCTGTAATAATAAAATGTAAGTTGATAATGTACATTTGATATGCAAGTTTTAATTTGTGTAAATGGCATATTTTAAATGATTAAAATAATAAAGTTTCTTTATTGTAATAATAATGTAAGTTAATAAGGTACTTTTAACTTAACATAAGGTTTTCAGCTTTAAATTGGATATTACAGTAACAAAGTTTATTTAACTATAAGGCTATGATAAAATAACCATGTTAAATTTGTAAGCACATAAATACTTTGATTATATAAAATGTTAAAGTGAAAAGTATTACGTTCCAAAAATGCTATGATTGCTTAAGGTAACATTTCCAAAATGCTATGATAATTTGAAGGAATATTTCAAGTTTAATAAATTGAAGGAAATATTCAATAATTTGGAAATTTGGGTTTTATTTAAATGATATATTATTGAATTAGTTTTGAAATGAAAATGATACTATTGTGATATGGTTTTGAAATGAGCATGATATTTTGGTTTTGAAAGTATATACTAGTTTGAAAGAAATGATATGATATTGAAATGGATATGCTAGTTTGGTTTTGAAAGTATAAATGATTTTGAAATAAATATCCATGGGTTATAATAACGTTTGGTTGTTAAAGAGACCGGGATCGGAAGTTGTCATACGCTCTGCCAACTCCGAAAACCACTTTAACAACCGTGTACGCAGTGGAGATTACAGAATGAAATAGGATGGTGGCGGCGTTTCCTTTAAGGTAAATACATGGACCCGACTCCCGTGAGTTGGCATAAGGTGGCTAAAACGGGGGCGATTGACGGGCTAATGAGGTAGCACCTTTGATCGGACACATCCCTTCGATATTATGCTTTGACTTTTGGATTGATTCGATGGCCACTTTTGATTTTTATTTGGGGGTGTGGCTCGAGGTGGGCGGTAGCTACGCGCTAAGCGTTACCACCGGCCCGGAAGCGTAATTGGTATATCTACCCTGGCATTGCCTAGTTGTGCCATGTCACCTACCATAGCGCGCCTTGTACGAGTTTGGTTTTCTCCCGTGGCCCGTGTGGTATCCTTTGGTGGCTTCCCGATCATGAGGGACCATGATACTGGATGGACTACTGGGACTATTACGTGTCAAGGTGGAAAATGTAAAGCCTTAATTCTATTTAAAAGTAAGTTTATTTTACTATAGACATTATTATAATAGCGAAATATTGCTACATAGTAAATAGTTTAATGGATCTTTAGAGGATGGACGGTCCCAAGCATCCTTTAAGTTACTTGTACCTTATATTACAGTTCACTTGAGTTGGTTTACATTGTATAAGTATGTATGTCCGGACTCGAGTATTTTGTGTTTTCTTTACGCTCGGGACAGACTGAGTGATACAACATTTGAGACTCACCTTCGAAGTTGGAAGCTTTGCTTGAAGATCCTGCAATCTATTTCACTTTCGATTATCCAGTTGATTCCAGTTATCTGGTTGGTTCCAGTGATGCATTATGATTCATACCTGGTTATCATGTTGAGACCTCCGTTGTATTTTGTTATATCTGTTGTATCTTGTTTGACTCTGATGTTGTAACGAACGTGATTTTTCATTGCCGAAAAACCGTACCGTTAGGGTTAAAGAAAAAGAAAAAGTAGAAGAAGAGAGAAAAAGATAGAACATAAACAGAAAGAAATAACAGAACAACATCAGAATCTCACAATTCGCAGCGGAACAACATATAATAGATATATGAATAATCTTTAAACAAAGTACTATATCAGTTATTACATTACATCTCATTACATTTCATTACTTCATCAGAGTGTACAACAACAAACAACAACAAACAACAACAAACAGCGGAAAAGAAATACTATATACTAGTAATACGCCATGCCATCTAGCTTGCCTCCTGAATTCCAGAATATCCTGATAAACCTTAACTCTTGACTGCCCGTGTGGAAATTGGTGGGCACCCAGAGTTTAGGAAGGAAAACAATAAACTCCGAGTCAGTCATGTGACTGGTGTGAGAACTCAAACGGTTTATTTTTCTTTAAAATCAAAACAGAGGAATATTTTTAAAGTCAATTCGCAATGCTTTTAAAAATGAGACTACCATAAGGCCTCCCGCACACACACACACAATGCAAACGCAGAATCGGAGGAGATTTCTCCTTATGATAGTCAAAGATGCTTGATACGCATTAAAAAGAAACATTTGATATTATTACTAGTGCATAGTGTAGGAAAAACCATTTTGAAAATAAAGATATAAATCTTAGCCAACATACGACCATTATCGTGTGCCTACTATAGCTACCATGTTCAATAGCAGGTTACCGCCACAGCAGGTTCAACAACTAAAACCGTACAAGTCTCGTATTGTTTCTTTGGATTTCCAACAAATGGTCAGGCCAAGGAACTTCCCATTGCCACATGGAAACGCCTCTGGAATGATGTCCCGAGAACCTAACCGGATCTCTGCCAACACAAGGCCGGGTTACCTTTCAAACTAGGTAACTACTGACACGAATATGTCATCCCCCGATCGTAACCGATCTATCCGAGGATCCTCGATTTCCAACAACCACAAAATTTGCAGCAACAACACAGGTTAAATATCTGGGATCCATACCATGATACCACCTCTATCCAGAAGGAATGACATACACTAAAGGGGTGCTACCCCTAATAACCTTGCCGCATCCTTCCTGTTTTGACCATTTCCAGGGTGTAAGGTCCGACGAAGTCTCGTCCACAAAGCCACGCTTTATACAAAAGCCGTGCTTTGGGTCAATCAAATGATTATAGAAATGATCGCCAAGATAAATGATCAAACAAATGATCATATCACAAATGATCAAACAATGATCATTTCACAGCAACACTCAGCATGCCACACTACCAAATTGGGAGTATATCACTAATAACCTTCAACTATATAACCTCTGAGCTCGTATGTCTCAGAGAAGGGTGTTAAGCTAAGAGAATAAATTCTCCGCCACCAACAGAAATATATTTGAAAGAAATCAGCTTTATATCTCAATTTGTAATGTCAGACATACAATCCATACAAGTCTGTTCCGGGCTCGAACAGAACCGAAGGCACTTACAAAGAAGTCCTTGCATTCCGGATAATTTCTAATCACGTCTGGACTTCCCGTCACTAAGGGTGATAAAACCTCTATATCGGAGATCAGCCGATGCAGAGTAACTCAACGGTAATCCTTCCGTTTTCAAAAATATCCGGTCTTCAACACCGGTCATCAAATGCAATCCATTACGACGTATCACATATTCGGAATGGGTTATACGACCCTAAGGTCCTTTCCCGGCTAACCCGAATAGTGAGCGCTTATTTTAAAAATAAGTGTGGCATTCAAATTCAAGCAAAATCACAACAAATACCTATTTAAAGGTAAATATTGATAGTCGGATTATTTAACTATCAATAGGCGTGTTCAACATCACCAGATTCCAAATAATTTTCCAAATTATTTATTTTCCAAAATATCTTTACAAGATATATATATTTTCCACACTTCAACCATTTGAAAACAAATTTTCAAATCACTTTTCACCTTTATCACTGTTGAAAACAAATTTCAATCATTTTCCTTACGCGGAATTTCTTTCATTTCAACATGGTTCATTTAAACCAATTAAATAAATCCTTAACGATTTACTTTATATTTACGTTCCAAATCCGTAAATTAATTCCTACACATCAAAAATAAATCAACGTTTATTTTTAAACAAATTCCCCTTTTCATTTATAAATTCCATAGTGAATTTACATTTCCAAAATATCTATGATTACACGATTTTCTAATCGACTTCTAATATTCATTTTCAATTTATCTTTTAAAGATAAAATCCCAAAACATTCACTTCATATTGGAAAACATTTCCATACTTATTTAATAATAAGTAATTTACAAACCCATTTATTTTCAACACTTGGAAAATATCCAATATACTTAAATCGAAATTAAGTATATATTTCATTCTTTAAGAAATCATTTTCTTAAACACATTTATTTGGGCCAAAACGAATGTTGCGTAAAACACCGTTACGACGACCCAAAATCACTAGTATAGGGATTCAAAATTGAAATAGATATATAAATCCCAATACTATATAAATCATTTCCTTTCGGAAACCATTTACTATAACAACAGTGTTATAGTCCACAATTTCCTTATTTCTCGAAAACGTCTATTTCAACAATGAATGTTGAAATCTATGTATTCAATTCATAATACATTTTAAAACGTCGTTAAAATAATCAACTTCTTTTAATAATATCGCTTTCCCAAAACATATCCATTTTACTTAATAATATATTCACTGTCCAAAATCGTGAATATACTTCACTAACCCAATTTCAATATTTACAACACGTTTTATTTCAAGAATTTATTCGCTATCCAAAATCGCGAATATATTACCTTTCATAAACTTCTATATTCAATTTATCAAATTCAATTGATTTCGAATTTATAAACTATGTCTATAAATTTCATTTACATGTCGAAATTCGGTTTATAAGTAAATTACTTATAAACCATTTATTCCCAAATCCATTCTTTTATATCATCATTTGTTTATAATTCTAAAATTCTTATTTACTTATAAAACTAAGTACAACTTTATTTTAACACTTATAAAAGCTCGTTTTATAATTCCAATATCTTTAACTTATTAAATATAAAATTTATAAATCTTTTATATAAACCGTTTATAATAATTCAAAAATCTCAATTTAAATGAACCAATCTCTTTATTAATTTACAAAACGTTATTTAAAACTTATATAACTCCAAAATTACACTTAAGTATTATTTTCCCAAAAATATAACTTTTATAACCATAAAATTAAAATGTTTATTTATTTTTAACAATTCAAATTTTAATAAAACGTATACTTTTGAAAATCACTTTAAAATTCCTTTTAAAACCAAAATCATTATTTTAAAACTTCAGAAATGGATCCGATGATGCAGCAGCACCAAATAGTCAATCACGACATCCAAATATCATATATCGATATGATAATCAACAAATATCACAATATCTGTAAGTAAATCAATACAGTTGAGGAATCCAGTTGGATCCCTCCAACCTGTTTCCCTGCATCCATAAACATTAGCACAATACCAATTCCGTTCCAGTACGGAATTATCGCAGTATATGCGATTTATAAAATATTATCCGCTTAATAGGCGGCACAATAGGGTCTCATCCGCTATATAATGCGGGAAATCAATTCCAAGTACATAAATAGTACCAATTTCACTATATGGTGAAATATTCGCGGTATATGTTTTTAATAAATAACCTCCGCTTACTAACGGCGTATAATGTCTATTTTAACAATCAATAGATAACAATCATCATTCAAACATACAATCAACAAATTTTAAATCTAACTATTTAAAATAAAATCGAAACCGATTCGATTGAGTGAGAAGTTCTCACCTTGATTTCAATTTCGTTTTCAGCTTTTATTTCGAATAAAATTAAACGCGCGTTTAATTTTACCCAAAATTTTCACTAACCCCAAACGACTCCAATCCAATTTCATCGCGTAGTGCTCGTCCATACGATTCCAACGCGACTGGTTTCGTGCGTTTTCGACCTCATATGAAAGAGAAACATCATTTTAAACATTTACATATCAATTTACATTTTAATTTTTATTTCAAAACCCTACAGGCTAATCTGGACCGTTGCTTTTCCTTTGCAAAATCATGGCCGCCTCTATCCTCTTCCCCAACATCAGGAAACGCACGTTCAAACTACCCAAGCCGCCACTTTTAGCCCTAATTTCGCCACCACCCACGCTCATCTTCACGTCGATCAAGCAACCCCACGTCGAAGGCCACCACTAGCTCCACTTTCGGTCCCAAGGGCATGAAGCTCGGCCTTCAAATTCCCCTCGAAATGCGTGCCAAACTGCAGCCGAACGCGCCTCCCTAGCGACCACCACAACGCCCCGTTCTCGATCAACTCCGTATAGATCTCTAGATTGCATTGTGCTCTACATTTTCCTAGTTGAAAACTTTTGCTAAAAACGTGTGGATTGGGAGTAATTGAGGAAGAAAAGAAGATGATTTCTGGCCATTGGTTTAGGGAGGTGGCGGCTGGCTTCAATTTAGGGTTAGGGTTTCAAATGGTTGCAAATGTGAAGAGTTGAGGTGCTTTTACAGAAAAAACGACGAACACTATTCATCCCGAAATTTCCGAACTCCAAACGAAGCGTGCCGGTTGGCATTTCTAAGGTTTACCCCGCCTTCCGAAGACAATGGAACGTGTTTCGGGAGCTAATTCGGTCATCTGTGCGAGTTATGGCAATAAACGTTCAATTTTAAATTAAACCGATTAAACGATTTTCTAGGCGTTTTAGCTTGCACCGGACAAACGATAAATCCGATTGACTTGAAATTTGAAACCTTACAATAATATCACATTACGGATCCGATGAACTAGTTTCGTTGAAATCCAAGATTTTTTGAAAAATGACTATTTTAACTCGCCAAATTAATATTAAAACAATTTCGATGCGTTTCGAGCTGCCATGATCAAACGACAACCCCAATTGCTACGAAAATAGAAATCCGATAATAACAAACTATTGCGGATACAATGGAGCTAGTTTCGTCCAATTCGGAGACTGTTCAAAAATTGGCTATTTTACAGCCGATAATTAAATATTAAAATATTCAATTTTCACAAATAAACTTTTAATTTGATTTTAAAAGTTCTATAACATCACTATAACTCCAGTATGATTAAATAAAATTTTACAAATCATTTTCAATCATATTAAACTCAATTTTCAGTTATTTCTGTAAATTCAATTATTAAATTATCGATTTAATTATCCAATTAAATCCAATATTCGAAAAATAAATTATTCGACTTAAAAATTTCACTTATTAATATTTAAAATTAATTAAATATTCAAATTTAAATTATCAAAAATTCTGGGTCGTTACAAACTTCCCCCCTTAAAAGAATTTCGTCCTCGAAATTACCACGTAAGAAAAAGTTACAGAATCCATTAACTTTCCAAAACAAACCGTTCAAATTAGGTTTTTCAAATCTCTTAAGTGTTTAACTTTCCCAAAATTCATAGTTAAACTTCTTACAAAAACTTTACTAAGTTTCCAAATCCAAACTTAGTTTTCAAAAAAATTCCAGTTTTCTCAAAAAATTTCTAACGCCTTAAATTTTCGGAAAAATTCGCCATAGTCTCCTTTGCGCGGCTCGATCCGAAAAAAAATGACAGTATATATATCACAAATATACATCTCATCAAGTGATGAGGCATCCCGCAGGGAAAAAAGTGTAAAAGTACGGTATGTAATCCGAGATATGTACCTTATTTATTATTAGCGAGCGTATACGGCTAATATAGCACGAAAGCGAGCTCCAAAAGTGAAGCAATGCCATCCGCACCTACTAAACACTTATCAACAGCATGAGAATCATGCATATATGAAAATAGTATCAATATACAACATATAGCAACATAACAACAACTACATGTGCCAATATAGCAAATGCAACAAAACAACAAATGCAAACATCAACCAACTATCATCCATAACCAAATCAATATTCATTCATATTCTCATTAATATTTAATGAATTGGTTTTCAATTTAAATCAAATTTGATTCATTTACATTGGATTTTATCAACATTCATTCATATCCAATTTCAATTAGTTTGCATTTACTAATTTTCATTCAAGTTGGTTCACTTCCAAATCAAATTCAATTCTATTCAAGTTCACATATTATCCATTTGAATTCAATTACATAGCTTTCAATTTTGCTAATTCAATTTCATTAATACTTAATGAATTATATACAATCAATCAACAATCAAATAACAACCAATGTTTATTCAATACAACCAAATTTATTCACTTTACATTCAATTTGGTTCAACACTTTTAATTCCAATTGGATCATATTAAATTGACTTCCATTCAATTTACTCAACTTCCAATAGCATTAGCTTTTAATGAATTAACACTTATATTCATTATCTCATCAATTTTATTTACATTCAATTGATTTACATTTAATTCATTAGTTAAATTCAGTTGCTAATTCCTTTAACAATATAATGTTGAATTTCATTTATATAACTCAAGTTCAAATTCTCAATGACTTCACTTCATTAATTCACTTATTAATTTACTTCGATACCAAAATTAACTTCATTCAACTTCACTTAAGTTATATTTCATTTCAAGCATCTTGTCAAATCCAAATCAATTTATTTAACTTTCCTTTTTTTAAATTTCAAATTACATGTCTTTGATGACAACTCAAATTTATTTCAACTTGGATTTTATTGATTTACTTATACTTCCTTTAATCTAACTCCATCCTTTAAATTAAAGTTATTCTACCCAAAATTCAAATTGTATAAGTTATCAACTCATTTATCATTCTCATAAATATTTTAAATAAGATTCCAAAGTCTTTTCAATCTTTCAAAACCATTTTTTGAAATCAATTCAAATTACCTTCTGAATTTCCAAAACCAAATCCAAATTTTCCAATCTACTTTCTTTTAAACAATTTGGCAGCAATCTCTCTTTTGGAAACCCGAAAATGAACACCGATGATGTTGCAATCATCATCGGAATTATTTTCCAGCGACCGAAAAGAGTTTAGAGCTTTAATTTCTCCAAAATAATTTTCCAAATTATCAAATCCTTTCAAAACACTTCTCTGGAATTTTATTTTCAGATTATAAATCTTTTACTTATATAATTCTACTTCTTATATATAAGATTATTTCACAAGTGTAAATCATTTTAATTATAACTCCATACTTATAATTCAATTGCTTATACAATTCATTCTTTTACAATTGTTGTTTTAATTTAACTTATTCAATAACCAAACAATCAATTCATATACACTTTAATAATTTTGAAAAATTATTCCTTTATATATAAAAATATAATGAAGGTAAAATTATTTCATTTACCCAATTTAAATAATACTATGTCGACATGCCTCGTTTAAGTGTTTAGAAATCCTTATCGATAATATGGCGTCCCACACACCGATCAGAATCCACAAACAGCTCAACGGATAAGCAAACACAATATAAAACAATTTTTTTATATTCACTAACAAATACGCGCTCATAGCTATTATTACACTCACACTCATTCTAGAGTACTGCTGACTCTATCTCTAATGAGTTATACCCAATAGAGCAGGGTTGTCGCTTAACCATATGCTCTTATACCAAATGTAACGAACGCGATTTTTCGTTGCCGAAAAACCGTACCGTTAGGGTTAAAGAAAAAGAAAAGGTAGAATAAAAGAGAAAAAGATAGAACATAAACAGAAAGAAATAACAGAACAACATCAGAATCTCACAATTCGCAGCGGAACAACATATAATAGATATATGAATAATCTTTAAACAAAGTACTATATCAGTTATTACATTACATATCATTACATTTCATTACTTCATCAGAGTGTACAACAACAAACAACAACAAACAGCGGAAAAGAAATACTATATACTAGTAATACGCCATGTCATCCAGCTTGCCTCCTGAATTCCAGAATATCCTGATAAACCTTAACTCTTGACTGCCCGTGTGGAAATTGGTTGGCACCCAGAGTTTAGGAAGGAAAACAACAAACTCCGAGTCAGTCATGTGACTGGTGTGAGAACTAAAACAGTTTATTTTTCTTTAAAATCAAAATAGAGGAATATTTTTAAAGTCAATTCGCAATGCTTTTAAAAATGAGACTACCATAAGGCCTCCCTTACACACACACACAATGCAAACGCAGAATCGGAGGAGATTTCTCCTTATGATAGTCAAAGATGCTTGATACGCATTAAAAAGAAACATTTGATATTATTACTAGTGCATAGTGTAGGAAAAATCATTTCGAAAATAAAGATATAAATCTTAGCCAACATACGACCATTATCATATGCCTACTATAGCTACCATGTTCAATAGCAGGTTACCGCCACATTCCATGGCAGGTTCTACAACTAAAACCGTACAAGTCTCGTATTGTTTCTTCGGGTTTCCAACAAATGGTCAGGCCAAGGAACTTCCCATTGCCACATGGAAACGCCTCTGGAATGACGTCCCGAGAACCTAACTAGATCTATGCCAACACAAGGCCGGGTTACCTTTCAAACTAGGTAACTACTGACACGAATATGTCATCCCCCGATCGTAACCGATCTATCCGAGGATCCTCGATTTCCAACAACCACAAAATTTGCAGCAACAACATAGGTTAAATATCTGGGCTCCATACCATGATACCATCTCAATCCAGAAGGAATGACATACACTAAAGGGGCGCTACCCCCTAATAACCTTGCCGCATCCTTCCTGTTTTGACCATTTCCGGGGTGTGAGGTCCGACGAAGTCTCGTCCACAAAGCCACGCTTTATACAAAAGCCGTGCTTTGGGTCAATCAAATGATCATAGAAATGATCACCAAGATAAATGATCAAACAAATGATCATATCACAAATGATCAAACAATGATCATTTCACAGCAACACTCAGCATGCCACACTACCAAATTGGGAGTATATTACTAATAACCTTCAACTATATAACCTCTGAGCTCGTATGTCTCAGAGAAGGGTGTTAAGCTAAGAGAATAAATTCTCCGCCACCAACAGAAATATATTTGAAAGAAATTAGCTTTATATCTCAATTTGTAACGTCAGACATACAATCCATACAAGTCTGTTCCAGGCTCGAACAGAACCGAAGGCACTTACAAAGAAGTCCTTGCATTCCGGATAATTTCTAATCACGTCTGGACTTCACGTCACTAAGGGTGATAAAACCTCTATATCGGAGATCAGCCGATGCAGAGTAACTCAACGGTAATCCTTCCGTTTTCAAAAATATCCGGTCTTCAACACCGGTAATCTTCACGTCGATCAAGCAACCCCACGTCGAAGGCCACCACTAGCTCCACTTTCGGTCCCAAGGGCATGAAGCTCGGCCTTTAAATTCCCCTCGAAATGCGTGCCGAGCTGCAGCTGAACGCGCCTCCCTAGCGACCACCACAACGCCCCGTTTTCGATCAACTCCGTATAGATCTCTAGATTGCATTGTGCTCTACATTTTCCAAGTTGAAAACTTTTGCTAAAAACGTGTGGATTGGGAGTAATTGAGGAAGAGAAGAAGATGATTTCTGGCCATTGGTTTAGGGAGGTGGCGGCTGGCTTCAATTTAGGGTTAGGGTTTCAAATGGTTGCAAATGTGAAGAGTTGAGGTGCTTTTATAGAAAAAACGACGAACACTATTCATCCCGAAATTTCCGAACTCCAAACGAAGCTTGTCGGTTGGCATTTCTAAGATTTACCCCGTGTTCCGAACACAATGGAACGCGTTTCGGGAGCTAATTCGGTCATCTGTGCGAGTTATGGCAATAAACTTTCAATTTTAAATTAAACCGATTAAACGATTTTCTAGGCGTTTTAGCTTGCACCGGACAAACGATAAATCCGATTGACTTGAAATTTGAAACCTTACAATAATATCACATTATGGATCCGATGAAACTAGTTTCGTCGAAATCCGAGACTTTTTGAAAAATGACTATTTTAACTCGCCAAATTAATATTAAAACAATTTCGATGCGTTTCGAGCTGCCATGATCAAACGACAACTCCGATTGCTACGAAAATTGAAATCCAATAATGACAAACTATTACGGATCCAATGGAACTGATTTCGTCCAATTCTGAGACTGTTCAAAAATTGGCTATTTTACAGTCGATAATTAAATATTAAAATATTCAATTTTCATAAATAAACTTTTAATTTGATTTTAAAAGTTCTATAACATCACTATAACTCCAGTATGATTAAATAAAATTTTACAAATCATTTTCAATCATATTAAACTCAATTTTCAATTATTTCTGTAATTTCAATTATTAAATTATCGATTTAATTATCCAATTAAATCCAATATTCGAAAAATAAATTATTCGACTTAAAAATTTCACTTATTAATATTTAAAATTAATTAAATATTCAAATTTAAATTATCAAAAATTCTGGGTCGTTACAGATGTATTTATATAGTAGCTTCATGAACTACTATTTTTTTACTTCCGCTGCATTTATTACTCTATGTCTGTGATCTGTGATTTATTTATTTATTGTTTATGCCGTGTTTTGCCAAATTTATTTTACAATTCGGTATTTTGAGCAATTCAAGTCCGACATGTGCGGGTGCGAATGGTTGAAAATATCGAGTCGTTACATTTTTTTTAGACTTCAATATAAATTCATCAATAATTAAACAAAAATTTTAAAATAATTTAACTTATAAAAAAATCATATTGTCCATTTGAAATAGTCATTTAAATCTACCAAAAAAATTATGATTTTTATGAAGTATATTCCACTAATAAATATCAACCTCTCAAGGCTTTACTTATTAAAGTTAAATGCCCAAATTTCTATATTTTTCTATATTCAAAATTTCCTTAACCAATTAGTTGAATTACCATTTCAAAATATAGCTAAATTTCCTCTTTATTTATTAACCTACCTTTTATTTTTAAACCAAACTTCCATTTCTAAATTAAGATATATTTCAAATTTTATGCTTAAGTATTTATTTATTTAACTATTAAATTCATAGAAAATTCAATAACACCTTATTAATTTATTTAAATTCCAATTTACATCAAAATTCATTACATTTACATACTTAGCTTGAATTCCATATATACCGACACAATATTTGTTTTTAATATAGGTGAATGAAATAATTTTGCCTATTATATTTTCTATATATACAAAATAAATTTTTTAAATGATATATATATATTTGGTTGCTATATATTGGTTGTTAGGTAATGAAAATATAAAAATAGTTGAAATAAGATTTGAAATAAAATAAATCAAATTGGAAATTTAGAACTTAAGTCCCGGGATTTTGAAAATTTCTTTTGAATGATTTTAAAATATAGTAAAAATATTATTAGAATTATTTTGATATAAATATTTAAAAGACTTGTTTAAGAAGATTTTGGAAGAAAAAAGTTTGTACTTCCCTCTTATCGCTGGAAAATAATTTCGGTGATGACGGTCGCATCATCGACATTTATTTTCGATTTTCGAATGGGGAAGGCCACTGTAGTAGTTTTACTGCAGATTTATTTTAATAAAAAAATATGAATTTTAATTGTTTTAAATATAATTGAATATATATATTGTAAGTATATGCATTTATCTATTATTTTAAATGATTCTTGGATAAAAACCCATATTTAATTCTCAAGTTTCCATTAATTAATAGTTTCAATTAGTGTAGTAAAATGGAATTTAATTAATAATTGAAACCTTTAATTAAAATTAGTGATTAATGCTAAGTTATAAATGGGATTAAAAGAAAGTAGAAATTGTAAACTTATAAAACAAAGCTGTAATTATTGAACATTAAATTAAATTAAAAGATGAGGTAAAACTTGTATAAGTTTCATTTGCATTTTTTTAAACATATGTATAACTTACCAAAAGATGTAAAAAGTTGAAATGTTAATAAGAAAATATAATGGAAGTTGTACAAGTAAACTTATGAATGAAAGTGGTCAATGAATTTCTTTAATAAATTAGAATTTGATGTTGAAATGGTTATAAACTTAAGTATAATTGAAATACTACTAATTAAATATAATAGAAGGCAGGTATTGTAAGTGAGAAATTTTAACTTAAGTAAATAAGTTGAAGTTATTTCTAAATAAAATGGTAAGAAATAAATGTAAAATAAAAAGATAAATCATTATATGAAAGAAAAGAAATCAAACAACTAATGTATGAAATGAATAATAAGTAAATTTGATTTATTGTTTGAAATTGTTGTTTGTTTTGGTTTATGGTTGTTTGGGTAAGGATGCTTTAAAATTGTTTGGATGGATGAATAATCTATTTAGTTTCACCTAAGACTGTTGAGTGAAGGGTACACTTAGTAGTTATTTTTCATTCTGTACAATTTGAAGTATTGAACCCGAAAAACTATTTGTTTTGTTGATATGAATGAATGATTGATTTGTGGTGATTTTAAGTAATAGTTGTATATTGATTTGTTTGTTGATTAATAAAATAACTTTAAATATTTCATTTTATATAATTTTTAACCTTTTTAGTTTATATAAGTGAAATACAGGTTATGGAAGCAATTGCTACTGCATTTGGTTTCATAATATAAACGTAAATTGCCCGACAAATAGGTACGTTTTTGGATTATGGTTTATAACGTTATTATATTACTTTACCTTGTTGGGATATATATTATTTTGGAAAAAAATATGTTATATATTGTTATATTTTATATTATATTTCTTACGAGCCTCTCCGTACAAAGGAGACTTTGCCAAAATTTTCCGTAAATTTTGGACTTAGAAAATTTTGAATATGTTTTCCAAACTTTATTAATTTAAGTATAAAAGATCTATTAGTTATAAATTAGTATATTTTATTTAAATTAATTAATTTTGAAAAATGTATTTGTCTATAAATTAAATGTTTTAAGTAAGATATTTCGATTTCCTAATTCTTCTTTTCCCTTTTTACCTTTTCGGGAAAGTTTTGAGTGGGGGAGAGTGTAACGACCCGTAAAATTCGATGTTTAAAATGAATTAAATTAAAAAAAATTAATTTAAATTTAGAAAGAAATAAAAATGTTATAACTTATATGGGAGCGAATGTAGAAATTAGATGTATCAATTGTAATTAAAATCAACAATTTAAATTTTTTATTGCAATTAATTGAAATAGTGTAAATTATCATACTTGGTTATATTTTAATATAAGAAACAAAAGGGAATGTTGAATTTGTGAATTACCAATAAAAATATTAACTTAAAATGGAATTCAAATTTATATAATAATAAAAAGTGTAAATGTGTTGCATTTGGGTATAAAATTTAAAATATAAGAAAATAAAAGTAGGCATTTAATTTACCGACGGAATAATACGTTGATTAATAGCAACTGTATATAAATTAAGATAGTAATGTTAATGGCAGTTGATGAATAACCAATTTATTGCAATTCAAATTGATTGAAACGACTGTTTAAGATAAAATTGATTGTAAATATGAATATTTGGAAACAAACTAAATATATGAAGAAAAAATATAAGCATTGAATTAAATTAATGAATTCAAACTATAATAAATGGTCATTGAAAAATCAGTGTTCTGCAAGTAATTATAATGTTTTTATTGATAATAAACGTTACTTCAATGATTATTAGTATAGTAACGGAAGTGTGAATGAAAACTTAATAGAAACATAAATTTATTTTAAGGAAACAAGAGACATATTATACAAATTGATGAATTAGTATAAATTTAATGCTAATTGGATAAAATCAATGTCATACGAGTCATGCAACGTTTGTTGTAAACTATAAACCTATAAATGTGATTTAGGGCAAATAGCGACCGTTATTATTTGTTAGCAGTTTACTTAGGCTATTAAGCTGTGAGTGGGAATCAGTTGAAATTTAAAATGAAACTTGGTATTACAATTATGAGTTTAAGAAAATAACTACAAGATATAAATGTAATAAGATGCATAGAAATGTTGGGTATTTTGTAAAGTAATAAATGATGTAATTTGTGGTAATATGTGGTAATAATGTAAATTTAGGTAATAAGTGGTAATAATGTAAATTTAAATTTAGGTATTACGTTAATGTAAGTTTAGGTAATATGTGGAAATAATGTAAATTTAGGTAACATGTGGTAATAATGAAAATTTAAATTTAGGTATTACGTTAATGTAAATTTAGATAATATGCGGTAAGAATGTAAATTTTATTCATAGAGTGCTAATGGATTTAATAAAAAGAATGAAATCAAGATGAATAAATAAATTAGGAGTATAAATTTTAATAAATGCGTGCATTGATTTATAGTAGGATTAAAAGGCAATTAATAATTTAAAGGTTGATTTATTAGGAAAATAATGTGTAATGGATGGAAATGGAATAAGTGTAGTGTAATGAGAGTTGTTGTAATAATTATTTGTAAAGAATTAACTTACAAATATTACAATTGTATAATGGTGACAATTGGTGTTGTTACCAATTTAAATGATCAATTTCAAATAAATGTCAACAAAATGTTACATTAATGTGGAATAAACCATAATTATAGTGTGAACGTAATAAAAGAAATAGAAATGTTGATTGTATTCATAATGTAATGATTGCTTTAATGTTAAGGAGTGAAAATCAAAATAAAAGAATATAAATGAATAAGTTTTGTAAAAGAGTAAAGATATATTTATTTATTTGAAATGTTTGTTAGCTGAAAGATTGATTGTAGAGATGAGTAACTATTATTTAGTGAGAAATGTGTAATTACTATTTGTATCCAATAATGTAAATATGTTTAAATTACTATTAGATAGGAAAAATTGTTTTACTTCTCATTACATTCATTTAGTCCATTTTGAAACTTAATCAACTGAAATGAATGTAACTGAAAATTTCTAATTAATAGGAGAGAGAATACTAATTGTAAATTAATAGGTGTAACTAAAAGCAACTTATGTTTTGTGAAAACATAAGGAAAGTTTTGATTCAATGAAAAAAAACATTTACATCAAATAAAATGAAGGTTTCATCTGTGAATGTAGGTTTAATTTCATTAAAATAAAGAATAGAAAGATTGATTTTAAAGCAAGAAATATATGCTTATTTGAACTGTGTTTTAGCTTACAAAACTGATTACGAGAATAGAAAATAATCTTTTTATTACTCTTGTGTATAAACAATAAATTTATAAACGTGTTTAAATAAATAATTGTTCTATCTTTTATCCATTTTAGTTGTCTGTTTTAAAATTTAACTATGTAAGTAACTGCAATTAATGTAATTCAAATGTTTCGATTAGAAGGAAAGGAAACATTGATTGCAATTAATAGATTTAATAAAAGAAACGCACGTTTTGTGTTAAACAAAAAGAGTGTTTTAATGGTAATAAGAGATCATTTTGGGAAAAACAAATCAAATGTTTTCATTTTTAAGGTAAGTGTAAAAATTTATTATGCGTAGACAAAAAACCTAAATGCGTAGGAATTCGAATATTACTTGAGTTAATGAAGTTAATTTGGTTACGTTTCAAAAAAAATTGAATTTCAAAATCTTTTATTATTAATTGTTTCACGAACGTTTTAAAATAATTACCTTACTATTAATATTTGATCCGTTTATTTCTCCATCTGTTTAATACCTGATCACTTTTAGGTTGTATTTAATTCTTGCCACCTCATTTTCACGTATACAAAATTCTACTTTCGTTTGCAAACTTTTCCATTCTACGTACATTTCTTTATGTGTTATTAATACCTGAAGCTTTAACAATAAAACATGACATTTATTTTTGTCCCTCCACATTCATTTTCTAATTATAAATAACCTACATCTTATTTCTTCTTTCTCCTAACACCTCATATTCAAAGCTCTTATTCTTGCAAATCCAAAAGCATTCTTTTATAAAAATGATTTTTTTTTCATTTTCGTACACTTCCTGTCCTCGTCTTAGTTGTTCTTCAATCTTTTCCTGAAGCCTCATCTTGAGAAAATGTAAGTATTAAATTTTTTTATTTATATATATTTTTAACGCGTACTAATTTTTATTTTAATAATATTTCTTGTAACATGAATATCTTTTGCATATAAACTTTGATTCATGCGCGATTTCTTCTGTTGGATTCAAATTTATATTCCGGACAACATGAAATTGATTTAGTTGAATTTGGAGATGGCTGAGTTTTGCGCTTCTGTTTGTTTTTTATGGGCTAAAATCAAAGGTGAGTGTTTTAGCCCACTCACAACTTCTAAGATTTCTTATGTTTGTTAAATTCATTTATGATGTGATTTGAAATTTATCTATAGCTATTTGGCATATATTTCATCATTGTCTCGGTTAATTTGCATTTATTTAATTAACTTGTTATTTAATTTATTATTGCATATAAACTGCCAGTTAAATTATTATTTAATTTATTTTGCATAATAAACTGCCAGCAAATGCCTGTTATTTATTACCTGTTATATATTGATGTATTGTTTGAATTGGATGATGATTGTGATAAATGGATGTATGATTTTATGATGGATGAATGGATGCTGTATTTTATGTTGTATAAACTGCAAGTTACTGTGCATTTTCATTTTATTCGGGATTGCGGTTTGAAATGATATATAACCGTAATTTTTATTTTAAATTACGGATTGAAATGATAAATATCCGTATCACTTGACCATAGGATAGAAAATTTTATACAGACACCGCGGTATATATATATATAATGAAATGATTTTCTATGTTTTCGTAAAGAAATATATATATAGTTTTATGAGATATTGATTTCAGATATTTGATAAAGGATATTTTTTATATAGTTAAATTCTTGGTTTTAAGCTATGTGTAAAATTGTTTATAGTATGAAGTGAGTTTAATAATAAAGTTGATTTTATTAAAATATAGTATGGATAAGTGTTTACTTACATTCTAATATAGAGTTTATATTGATTTTTATAAATCAAAGTTGAGAAGATAGTTTTGAAATTGATTTGAGATTTTATTTAATTAAGATCTTATTGAAATGTAGATTTAAAAAGAACATGGTGTTATAACTAAATTTGGGTTTAAGATGATTTAATTGAATATATCTAGCCTAAACAAATTGAGGAATATTCAATTATTGAATTTGAAAGTTTTATTTAAAGGATTATGGATTATTAAGTAAGTATTTCAAAACTAAATAATAGTAAAGTGAATTTGGCATATATATGAATTAAAAATTTAGTTTTGAAATGGTGGAATATTTAAAACTTTGAAATATATGGAAATTTAAATGGTTTACTTGGAATTCAAATCTGTATTTGGAATTGATTTGAGAAATTAAAAAGCAAATTTACTTTATAAAGTAATTTATTATTAAACCATTTAAGTATTGAAAATTTTGTCTCGAAGCTATGGGTTTAAGGTATATATATTTGAAAGTACTATGATTTTTGAAAAAAGATATATTTGAAATAAAAATGATATCATATTGATTTGGGTTTTAAAATAGAAATGATATCGTAAGTATATGGTTTTGAAATGGATATTTTATTCTTGTTTTAAAATATAAACTATTTTGAAGAGACTGTGGTGTTATAATAACGATTGGTTGTTAAAGAGACCGGGATCGGAAGTTGTCATACTCTCTGCCAACTTCGAAAACCACTTTAATAACCGTGTACGTGGTGGAGATTCCAGAATGAAGTAGGATGGTGGCGGCGTTTCCTTTGAGGTAAATACGTGGACCCAACTCCCGTGAGTTGGCATAAGGTGGCTAAAACAGGAGCGATCGACGGGTTAAGAAGGTAGCACCTTTTATCGGACACATCCCTTCGCTATTCTACTCTGACTTTGGATTTTTCGGTGGCCACTTTTGATTTTTGATTTTGGGGGTGTTGTTCGAGGTGGGCGGTGGTAGCTGCTACGCGTTACCACCGACCCGGAAGCGTAATTGGTATATCTACCCTGGCATTGCCTAGTGTTGCCGTATCACCTACCCTAGCGCGCCTTATACGATTTTGGTTTTGTACCATACCTATGGAGTGCCCTCTGACGACGCCCAGTACGGGGAAGATTATGGTATTGTATAGACTATGGGAATATATAAATGTGTTATGGTGGAAAATGTAATGCCTTAATGCTATTTAAAAGTAAGTTTATTTTACAATTAGACACTATTATAATAGCGAAATATACTACGTTGTAAATAGTTTAACGGATCCTTAAGAGATGTAAATCTCGAGCATCTCTTGAGTTACTGCACTCATATTTATTTCTGTTGATTTAACTTACATAAGATTTTTTAGTTCTGACTCGAGTGTTTTGTCTTTTCAATTCGCTCGGGTCAGCCTGAGTATTTCAGGATTCGAAGATTCTAGCTCTGGAGGACGAAGACGAAGATTTTATTTCTATTACCTATTATTTTATTCCACTACACTATTGTATTCCGCTGCATTATTGATATTCTATGGTATGTATAACTCTGATATAAATTGTAAGTAAAATTAAATATTTTGAAAAACAGCTTCATGAACTGTTTATATTTGATTATTATATTTTATCCTTCCGCTGTGAGATTCTGTTTGTTTTATTTCTTTCTTTTTTTTTACCCTATAACAATCCGCCCTTCCGTATGGTTTGAATTGGCACGTGTGTCGATTTAAAGCGTGCGAAAAGGCAGGATGTTTCAAGCAACCTGCAGAAGTTAGAGTTGAATCTTTGCTTAGCTTGATTTGGTTTTGATTAAACTTCCTCAGATCTGTTTCCGGTCTTGATTTATTTTGATTTCCATCTTCTCTGGTTTTGTTTTTCAGGCATTTTGTTGTTGTTAAAAATAATTTTCAGAGCTGCTTTGTTCTTTTTCTTTGAAAGTGGGCAAATGGAAAGAATTAAGAGAGGAGATGGTCTATATAGGTTTAATTAGAATTTTCTTAAAATAAAAGTAAATGGGTGACACTTGTTTATTTCTTAAGTTAAATAATTTACATTTGTTACTTCGTATGTTAATACTTGTTTTTAGCATGAGGATTATTATTTCAAAATGTGTATACCCTTAATATTACTTATATTACATTTATTTATATTTTTATCATATATATATATATATATATATATGTTATAAATTTATATTTATACTTCGCTTTTATTTGTATTTATATACCCTTTTGAGAAAATAAATTTAAAACTAGTTTATACATAATTAAATAATCGCATTTTCATATATATATTTAAATCCAATTTCATTTCAAGATATTTATCTTTTGAATTTCAAATTCAAATCCAAATTCCATTCAAAATCAACTCATTCAAATATATATATATATATATATAAACAACACATATTTAATTTGCTCAATCTTATAAATCAGTGTTTTTAATAATTAAAATCAGATAATTATCTAATTAATTGATGTCCAAAAATCCCAGTTATCACATCCTTCCCCCATTTGAATCATTTCGTCCTCGAAAAGGAACGAAGATAAAATTTATTAAAATTATTCTTTAAACCTTTTTAACTATGAACTTCTTTTTATTCAAAACATGAAAACGCCTTAAAATCTATATAATATTACGAAAATAGTTTTTATGAAGATGCTTTTATAACTCGATGTTTCAGCTAGTCCTTCCTCGTTCTCACAGAAATTCGATCATACGTTGATCAGGCGTAAGACTGAAAATCTATAAGTACTCGATAAACCCGTTTTCAACACCTAGTGAAAATATTTGGAAAATATTTTATTGAAAATATAGAAAACAGTTTTGAAAATAGAGATAATATCTTTGGTGAGAATGCTCTGGAAATCATCACCCCCATCCATGGTCGCAGTTAAATCCTAGGTTACGTTGCCATCGCAGCAAAAGTCCATGTAACTGCAGGCACTCTGCACCCCTCGATTACACCATGGAACCCACAACAGATCGTAGTTACATTCCACGGTTACGTCGTCATCACAGCAAAAGTCCATGTAACTGTAGGCATCAGCGCCCTCGATTTTCGCTGCCAAAAATGAAACTTCTCCACTCCCACATGGGTCGCAGTCTACCGATGTAAAATCAAAAGCAGACTGTTGGCTCTCAACAGCACACACGACATTCGTTATGTTACCATAGGTCGCAGTCTACCGATGTAAAATCAAACGTAGACTATTGGCTCTCAGTGGCACACACGACTTTCGCTATGGTCTGCGGTAGAACGTAGTGACATCGAGTTACACTGTCGTCACAGCATAACCCAAATGCCACTGTAGGCCTCAGCGCCCTCGACTTTCACTACACACTACACAAAATCCTCAGGAACTAGTTTTGTCCGGACTCCTCACAGGATCAACTTTAGAACCTCCCCCTTAGAGGCTCAAGGCAGTACCAACCTATGATACTCACGAGAAGTTCATTTTAAGGGAGCGCCTTTTTCCCCAGAGCCATTTTCAAAACACTTTATACTACACACATATAATATCTTCAGAATCATACACCTAGTATGAATTTCATCAAAATCTCCTTTACACGAAATCGATTATCCCAAAATCGATAATTCTCAAATTAGGCTTTCCAAATTCCAATATTGATTTTTCCTAAAAGTCAAAAGCTTTTCCAAATCCGAAGGTTCCAAAAACCTTTCCAAAATCACCCTGATGAAATCCTTTATATATATATATATACATAGATATATATAATTTTGAAAATCTTTGGATTACTTCAAACTAGTATAAATTTTCTTTTTATACTTAAGATATTTTCAAAAATCCATTTCTCCTGGCAATAGATTCAACAAGGGGAGTTTTATCTTATATAACAAAGATATATAACTTTATTTATTCCAAATCAAATATTTAAATTTGATTACTCTATAAAGTCATTAACCATATTTCTTACTTCCATAAAGTAAATTTCTACCATAGAAATATCCAATTTCTATTTTATTTCATCATATATTTCACAAAATATATTGTTACTTCAAAAACCATTTCACATTTCTTATCCACAAATTCCCAGTATCAATTTCATTCAAATCTGTACGACGTACACATAACAACCATATGTTATACCAATCTGATCGCTCACTCGATCACACATTTCACTTCCGAACTATATCGTCCACCGGACTTCCTAGTGCGGACTCAGTTCTGGTTTCTTGATCAGAAACCGTCATTCTCCTTGCATAGCCATAACTATGATAGAGAATATCCAAAACTAATCAACAATCCATATCCAGGTTCACCGTCGAAAATCGAGTAAAAAATCCCAACTCCTATCGACATACTATCTCGAAATTTTATGTTCGAATCTGGATCAAATCACTATGCGAATAGAATAACATATGTACACCCTACGTATTTATCTTTATTGGTTATTAGCCAAATCAATCTCCTTTTCTATTCACATTTCCTATTCACGTTTTCTCCCAATATCCCTTTTTGATTAACACATCAATTCTTATCTCAAATGGATATTTACTCATAAACAGTTTGCACTTTGACCAGCTTAAATTTAGAAAATAGCTTGAAAAGTTAAAAATAGATAAGTAGTTGAAAAATAATTATTGATTGTAAAATAGCTGTAAAATAGTTAAGTAATTATAAAATAGTTGGAAAATAGTTAAATAGTTATAAAATAATTGCAAATAGTTGTAAAATAGAAATTAATTATAAAGTAGTTGAAAAAAATAGCAATTAATTTATAAAACAGTTGTAAAATAGTTAAATAGTTCCAAAAATAATTGTAAAACAAGTATAGGATAGTTTTAGGTTTAAAAAGAAAAGGTGTATAGTAAATAGTTTGAAAAGAATATATTTGTATTAAAACAATTTATTTTGAAAATAGTCCAGAGTCAAACTGTTCAGTTTCCAATCTTCATTTTAAATAACTTCAATTTCCATTGAAATTGATTTATCCCCAATTCAAGTTGAATTAATTCTCAATTTCTTTCCAATTTCAAATCAAATTCTAGTTGAATTTTAAACCTATTCAACCTTAATCATCATTCCAAATTATTCAAATCAATTTGGACTAATTTCAAATTGAAACAATTTCAATTTCGAATCAATTCCAGTTTGAATTAATCCCAATTCCCATTTGAATTTGAACTCATTCAGCCTTAATTTCATTTCAAATTTTCCATTTGACTTTTTTAATCTTATACATTTTCAATCACAATTCCAATTAATTCAAATCAAATTCAATTTGAATTAATTCTATCCAAATTTCAACTTAAAACCATCTCGAATTATATAAATTCGAGTTAAATTTTTAAATGTTGATTTAATCATTTAAATCAAATTAACCTATATCTTTAAACCATTTAGTTCTGAATCCAAATTCCAATTTAAACCTATTTCAAAGTTCAAATAATAATTCAATTCCTTTTTAAACAACTAAATTTTTTGAAATTAAATTTATTATCAAATTTCAATTTTGAAATCAAACCTTTGAAGTTTTATCTTAAACATTCAAATCTTAAGTCCAAAATGATTCCATTTTATCTTAATAATGGATATATTACCATACCCCATTTCTTCGTTTATTTAAACAAAACCAATTTTCAGCTTAAAGATTATTAATAACAATAGGATGGTATCATTCAAATTATTTTAAAACATTCATCCATTTCCAATTTCCAGATCTCAAACCCATTTTGAGATCACACAAATTCCCAATTCAAATTAACCATTTAACTTTCCAAGTTAAATCCCAATTTCATCTTGAAATTTCCAATTCAGATTGCTTGTCCTAAACTTATTTAACTTTCTCTAAGTTAAATTCAATTCAATTTTAGTTTGGTTGTATTTTATTACCACTTAATTTAATTTCAATAATTTAACAACCAATTACCTTAATATTATTAGAAAGAAATATTGCTTTATATATCAAAATATATCTTATATAAAATCATTTAAAATCTTTATATAAGAAAATAACAAGTATGCTCTCATATATTTATACACTCAACTCATTCTAGGGTACCAATGACCTTATCCTTAATGAGTAATCCCACCAGAGCCAAAGTTCTCGCTTAACCTTCTGCTCTAATACCAAATGCAACGACCCAGAATTTTCGATCTCGAAAATTCCAGATAGTTAGGAAAAGAAGAAAAGAGATAGAAGAAAAGAAGAACAGAATCACCAACATCTCACATTCGCAGCGGATAAAATATAATAGCAAATAACAGCTTACAAAGAAAAACTATATCAGTCAATTACATTTTAATACATTAGAGGTACAACATTTACACAATCACCGGACAGTTAAAATAACTTGTCCCAGATAAATACAATGATACACACAGCGGAATACTCTCCATACGTTCCTGCCATGCAGCTTGCCTCCTGAGCTCCATAACGTCCTTACCTGAAAATCTATAATACTCAGTCTGACCCGAGCATTACATCAAAGTAACACCCGGTCAGGCTGGAAACCAGCATGAGTAAACCCATCTAACATGGAATACAGAAGCATACAACTTAAATAAACTTGGGTAACTCGTACCTTACTACGAGTTCATAACATGCTATAGTGAATACACATCATACAATCATATCTAAGTATTATTACTTAGACTAAATGACCGAGCTTACATTTTAATTCCTTTCCAGCCTATTTATTCCAAAATCGAATCCATAAAGAATTACTGTAGATTATAAATCGAAGTGGTTTCGGGTATTTACTAATACCCGAATCTGGTCTCTTCGAATCTAATGTCATCTAAACCCAAGTTATCCAATTAAATACAATTCAACTATAATTACCGGATAACATGTTTACACAGCAATTCATAATTGATAGATAATCACATTATCACCGTCCATCCAACATATCATATCACAAAGTAATTCATATCAGAGATATCAACTAATTCAAAGCATTCATCATCATTCAATCATTAATAAGCAAGATTGATCACTCCCATTAATTATATTAATTAATGATCCTCTAATTACTTCAATTAGTTAATTATTCTTAAATTTCATTTAATAATTAACCTTTAACTTGATTACATTCATTAATCAACCTTGATTAATCACATCATAAATTAACTTCCCTAAATTACTCTATCAATTAAACCAACTCCTTGATTAATTATACTAATTAACCCCTTAATTACACTGAGTAATTATCACTTAATTCCTTCCACCAAGTAATTATCCTTTAATTTCTTCCCATCAAGTAATTTCCTTTTAATTAATTACATTCAGTAATTATCCACTCATTACTTCACTGAGGAATTACACCTCATAATTACCTTAAGTAATTATACTTAATCTTTAATTAATCATATATATTAATCACCCTTGATCAATCTCATTCTGTATTTAATTACTCTTAATTAATTACATCATTTAATTAACTTCCCATAACTTTTATTAGTCAATTCTTAAATTAATTACACCAAGTAATTAATTATTAATTACTTCTACTAAGTAATTATTATTCATATTAATTACACCAGGTAATTAACCCAAAACTACTTCAATCTTCAATTAATTACACCCTGTAATTACCATTACTAATTACTTCACTAAGTAATTACACTTTATAAACCTCATTAAGTAATTATACTCAATCCCATCATCAAGTGATTATTTAAAATAATTAAGCCAATTAATTAACTTAAACTAATCATATTAATTAATTACATAGAGTAATTAATCCCTTTAATAACTTCCATTAAGTAATTATACTTAAACAATTCCATAAATGATTCTTTAATTAATTAATATAATTAATTATTAAAATTAATCACATTAATTAATTGTTAAATAATCTCAAGTTAATTACCTTCATTAACTACTAACAATTCTTTAATTACTTCTCTTAAGTAATTACCCTTAAATCAGGAATTTATCCTATTGGTTAATTACCCTCGATTAATTAACCCCGGATCATTAATTAATTACTCTTTAATTATTAATTAATCAATAATTAATCTTTAGTTACTTATTAATAAATCTTTAATTATTTATCAATTAAATAATTAAATGATAATTCATCTATCTTAATTATCTGCTTAATTATATTTACCAATCTTACTTAATAACCTTAATTAAAGTATTAATATAAACAAATGCATTACTAAAAACCCTTCTTTAATTAAATATTAAATAATGTTTAACATCAAAGATGTTTGTTTAAAAGAGACACTATATATCATCATACTTGTTAAAAAATTTAGAAACAATTGGATTAAAACTTTTTATATAACAAGTTTCTTAAAAAAATAAACTTTGATTAAATAAACAAAGGTCTCTTGAGCCCAAAGATTCCATAACCCAAGACTTAACAGGCTCGCCTCATCGTCGCCATGCAACCAAAACGACCCAAAGCCCAACAACACACACCGAAACATTTCCCCCCTTCGTTCCCAAAACTTCGTTCCAGATCCACCTCCTGGAACACCACGACACCGAACGGCGACATTCAATACAAGAAATCGATCACTTGCGAAACAAACAAGTCCGACGCTGAACCCAATCATCTCGCACCCATCGCGACGACAAACATCGCACGGCCAACATGGCTGAAGCAACGTGCACTGATACGCGTGCACGGCCAAAACTCCGGCCATCTCATTGCCACGACAACTCCTCCTATTTCCATGTCATCGTTTGAGACCAATACGTTATTCGCCGATGCAAACTTCACCATCGATTAAAGAATCGATCACCAGTTCGAAATTTTCAAACTGCAAAATCACACTTCACCACAAAACTACCCACTGCTTCCACGACTGCCCACAACCTCGAACACCCTCTACTACGATCGAAAGCTTACTTATGCAGCTACCCTCGTGCGAAACCCCTATAACTCCGGTCACACTACCACGTCGCAATTTGAACGTGACTTTACCCCAAACGGCAAACCCTTAATCCCTAAAAAACAACACGAGCACGCAATCCAAGGCCAAATGGGAAATTCCGCCACGGTCATCATCTTCCCCAAGTCCATCAGCACCTACCTGACCCAGTCGCACCACCTTACAGCGTCGAAATTGCCAGAAAATAATTCAACGAAAATTGATCATCTAACAATAACTCGAAGAATACAACGCTAAAAATTATAATTCCTTCACTAAAATTCGAATTTTCATACAACAATCACAGTTGCGTGTTTGAAATCTAGAATTAAAAATATTTATTTTTCACAAAATATAGTTGTTTACTGTAAGTTTGAAATCTATCAAACTACACAGCATAAATTTTCACAAATCTATTTTTAATACAAACTGTACTAGAAAACAAACAGATCTCTAGTTAACATCAACATGCAGAATGGCCTAGGTGAAAGATATTGATTTTTTTTAGGATTTTTAAACCTGTCCAACTGGACGGAGCCAAAAATCTGTATACACAGCCATATATTCAGATACATACACATACAATTTATATAAGTAATCATGCTACACTTTATCATACTTTACTATTGATATTAATTTCATGCATCTAGATTTAAATCAGGTTTAATTCCCTTTTCATTTATTTTTAAAAAAAATTGTTACTCACTGTCTCGGTTTAAATAGGGCCTTGTTTTTCATACCACAGTCATGTATATAAATATTCACACACATTTATATACTTAAAATCATTTTAAGTAACATGCACAACTTAATTCAAATCATACTTAAAGGATCATCACATGCTAGTTCAAGATATCAGATTTTCCAAGATTTACTCACCTTGTTTTGAGGAACAGAACAAGTCTGTAGTTGATTTTAAAAGACTGGAATTTTAAAATCTGAAATTTTCTTAACAACCTGCTGAAGTTAGAGTTGAATCTTTGCTTAGCTTGATTCATTTTTGATTAAACTTCCTCAAATCTGTTTCTAGTCTTGATTTGTTTTGATTTCCATCTTCTCTGGTTTTGTTTTTCAAGCATTTTGTTGTTGTTAAAAATAATTTTCAAAGCTGCTTTGAAAGTGGGCAAATGGAAAGAATTAAGAGAGGAGATAGTCTATATAGGTTTAATTATAATTTCCTAAAAATAAAAGAAAATAAAATTAAATGGGTGACACTTGTTTATTTCTTAAGTTAAATAATTTACATTTGTTACTTTGTATGTTAATACTTGTTTTTAGCATGAGGATTGTTATTTTAAAATGTATATACCCTTGATATTACTTATATTACATTTATTTATATTTTTATCATATATATTTGTTATAAATTTATATTTATACTTCTCTTTTACTTGTATTTATATACGCTTTTAAGAAAATAAATTTAAAACTAATTTATACATAAATAAATAATCAATTTTCATATATATATATATATATATATATATATTTAAATCCAATTTCATTTCAAGATATTTATCTTCGAATTTCAAATTCAAATCCAAATTCCATTCAAAATCAACTTATTCAAATATATATATATATATATATATATATATATATATATATATATATAAACAATACACATTTAATTTGCTCAATCTTATAAATCGATGTTTTTAATAATTAAAATCAGATAATTATCTAATTAATTGATGTCCAAAAATCCCAGTTATCACAACCTAGGTGTTTCAGGTTAGGTACCCTTATGGACTTGGTCTATTCTGCTTCCGCATGGACTTATCTGCTAGCCCTTTTTGTTGTAATCTTTTTGTCGCTACTCTGATATGTATATTTTTTGATTTGTGTGTATATTGTGGTTGACATACCACTTATGATGTATTATTTATAGTGTATTGGGATGTATCAGTATATATGTATATATATTTGTTTGCTGTTCTGTGATGTGTTATGCATTTGAGTTGTATTTTATTCTGATAGATCATATAGCCACCTGTAGTTTTGTATTGAGCATTTATTGGATATGTCGATCCACTTGAGAAAGAAAAAAATATAGGGCACTAATAGACGTATTCAATAAATATTTAAGATAAGACTATAGATGGTCGCCCCTAATCAGTCCTTTTTTCTGCATTAGCAGACGGTATTACCCAGTAATACTCTCTATTAATGTGGGTCTTGGGGTGAGGCGTCATAATATGACAAAAGAAAACACGTTTACTATGAACAAGGGTTGATTACATAGTTAACAATTTACAATAAATTATAGAAATTGGCCCTAGGGTATATGCCGAACTCTATCAGGTACGACAAGTATAAAATAGAAAGAAACAACTTTTTATTTCAAATGAGATTTTATTATAGAGTTAATAATTTACAATAAATTACAGAATTATCCCTATGGTAGACTCCTATCTCTACCACTTATGCAAGGATTTTTGTGCATGTTTGTATCTTCGTCAAAACTATTTCACTTAGACATCTAGAGTTAGGTCATCAACCAAAACCATAATAATTTCCATATTTAGTTGTGAAATTGAGCTCCTAAGTTACTTAGTTCGGTGGGTAACGATTATCGATTACATATTTACTTTGGTCGGAGATTTCAAACTTCAAGTCAAAACAAATTATTGTAACACTAACCTTCTACAGCAAATGTGAAGGATTCTTTTTTGAATAGTGTTTCACTTCAGAAATTTAATCCCATGCCCAACTATGGTCTTAATATGAAGTAATATCATATGATTAACCATCATTAAAGTAGGGCTCGATATACAAGATCCACCATACTCTCAAGCCAATATACCAGCACATAACGTCACTTGCAATCATCTATTTTGACTTAGATATAACTAAACTACAAAAGACTCTTGGTGAGTCATTCTATAGTTGACCCAAATTAACAATAAGTGCATAACCTCTTAGCATCTCGCTGGTTATGATTAATTCATCATCTATCATGTAGAGAGTATTATGTACACTAGTCTCACAAATGAGTTAATACCTATTACTTAAATTACTTTAACTATAAACACTTAAGAATAAGTAATTATTTAAATAAACAAGATTCAATACTCATGTTTACGAACAAATTCATCACTGCAATTGATTAAATACTTATTCCTAAGGATTTCATATTGTATGCATGAATATAATCATCAACATTTAAGTTATAGGTATGTAAGTACGTATGTCTATGTGTGTGTGTGTCTAGATACACAAACACTTGCATACATACATACCCAAAATAAATAAATAAAACCCGGAACACATACCTACATTTTGACCAAAATTGTACATAAGAGTAAAGTTTTATTTATATAATCAAATCATAATTACCCCCGAGGCTTACCATCGAATTTATCAATACAGACACAGAGATATATATATATAGGTCATAATCCAATATCATGGAGTTCAAAGAAACAAAAAACCCTAGCTCGCTCTTCTACCAAAAGAACATATTTGAAAGAACCATAATAGTGTTTTGATGATAACAACAAAACAACAATGCTACAAATGATCTTCATCAAGTACATTACAGATGTAGTAAGCATTCAGTGAAGAGACAAGAATAAAAGTACATATCAAGTGGATACTTTACTTTGGAGTAATACTATTGGAGTACATCAATTTTATTAGAATGCAAAATTCACTCGAGTAAAGACCAAAGAGACAAATTATTAAAGAGGAAACAAAAAGATGAAGGAGTCAGTCGACTGAACTAACCTCCCAGTCGACTGGACCAATTGACTAAACTTCTATTCAGTCTACTGATTTTACTTGTGCTCTCTACATTATTTTCTATAAAGAATCTATTGACCGAACTCCATCTGCATTCGACCGAATGCATAGTAAACGGCTAGTTCATGAAAAGGTGTCTTCACATCCCTTCGCATCTATGGTTTCTCTTCACGCCAATTGTTGCTTCTCTTCATTTTTGGATACTTCTGAAAGGTTTTGACCTTATTTTAGCATCCCTATAACAAATATAAATGCCTCGAATCATCCCTGAATCATATATAACTCAATACTTTGAATTCCGTGCCTAAAACTCTCAAACCTAAAAGCAATAGCCTGATCTTCAAAAGATTCATGTTATTTAGCTAATATTGACTAGTGTGCTTTATCTCCACATCCCATATGTTAAGTCAAATAAATCCTTATCCCATACACCTCCATTCAATATCATTCGGTTTGGTTATAAGAGTCTTTGTACTGAAAAGAGACAATGTATATATAAGAGATATATTGTGTCAAGAAGTAACCTTTTGTCACATTAGTTGTTGAAGTCCTATTCTGCTACTTGAGGAAAGTTGTAGGCCTATTCCAACAGGCTAAGTAAGGGTCTTTTGGTTAGTAGAAATCCGAATGGGAGCTTCGGGGCTCGACGTATGACAGGAGGTCTGAACTAGTATAAAATCAACTATGTGATCTACAATATTATTTACGTTGCATTTACAATGTTTATTACTGTTGGCCATCTTCGATTTTATACATATCCTCTAACAAGTGGTATTGGAGCCTTTGATTCTATAGATCGTAATATTGTCTTATAAAAATGGCCAGAAAAGGAAGATCTAATCAGAGGTCAAAGGTAATCGAGAAGAAGCAGATTGGCTATAGCAAGAAAAAGTTGGAAGAATCTTCAAGCGCATGCTTTATGGCTAAACTTTGATCGCAATCGGTACACTTGTATTCTTTATATTAGAGCCTTTTAATAGCATTTGAGGATTTACTGAAAGATTTTATAGCTATAAATAGGGTAAATGAAATTTTATTAGCTAAATTAAATGATTATGAGCATAAAAATATATTTTAAAGGAAGAAAACGATATTCCAGTAAAACAAACTAAAATCTTTGAAGAAACATTGGAAGAGTTGATTTACAAAAAGATTTCCTACTAAAAGAAAATGACCGATTAAAATATATAAATATTGATATTTTCAAGGAAATTGGAGAATTACAAAGTAAAAATATAAATTTGGAAAATTCTTTAGGTTATTCTAATTCTAAACTTTTATCTCTTGAAAAAGAGGACAGTACTTTAAATGATAGAAATCTAGAATTAATTAAAGTATGTGAACTTTTATAAGATAATAATATTGGTTTTCAAAAAGAATTTGTAATTCTTGATAAATTAAATGAGAAAATTGCAGATTTTTATAGAGAAAAAATGATTTATCTTCCTTAATTATGAATAAGCTCACAATAACTGAACCGAGTTAGGTTATAAATAAGATAATTATAGAAATAATACTAGATGTGCATTCTTGTATACACGTTTTAATGATAGTACTAAAAACAGAAATAGTTCTAAAACCACTTCATGTCATGATAGTATTATGCTTAGAAATAGAGAACATCTTTTGAACACTAAATCAATGATAATTAATGTTGATATGGGTTCCTGCTAATTTAACCAATCGTGATAGATTATTATATGTTAGCAATTATTACGACATTTTGATTAATAATGAAAAATATATTTTTAAGGGATCAACCACATCCAACTGGATATGGTTTCCTAAGTCATAAACTCTAATTTTAGAAAATTGAGTATCATTTTGCTTACACTTGACATATCTATTAGATAATCATCACTTCGCATCAATGTTAAATTATTTTTTATTGGCTTATCTATGATACTTCCTATCTCTTTTATAAAAGGGAAGAAAAGTACACATATATAGAAAAACTACATATTTCTTAAGAGAAATATTATATTTAGGGAGAGTTTTTTAAGTATAATATGCCTCTGCTCTTATCTCTTTTTGTTAATAACAAAAGGGGAGAAGAATGTTTATTTATTTTTTATATTGGCATAAACTACTTAAGTTGAGGGAAATAAACTTATTATATATAACATATATTTAGGAGAAGCTATTATTTTTATATTATAAAGTAATGTGGTTGTTATCATCATGAAGTGGAAGAATAAAAGAACCATACCTATGGTGTTTTGATGATGACAACCAAACAACAATACTACTAATGATCTTCATCAAGTACATTACAAATGTAGTAAGCATTCAGTAAAGAGACAAGAATAAAAGCACATATCAAGAGGATACTTTGCTTTAGAATAATACTATGGGAGTACATCAATTTTATTGGAATGCAAGATTCGCTCCAGTAAAGACCACAGAGATCAATTATGAAGGAGGAAACAAAAAGATAAAGGAGTCAGTCGACAGAACTGATCTCCTAATCGACTGAACCAGTTGACTAAACTTATATTCAGCCTACTGATTTTGGCTATGCTCTTTGGATTTTTTTCTACAAAGAGTCAACCGACTGAACTCCATCTCCAATCGACTGAATGCACAGTAAATGGATAGTTTATGAAAAGGTGTCTTCACGTCTCTTCGCGTCTACGGTTGCTTCTCTTCATTCTTGGATACTTCTGAAAGGTTGTGACCATATTTTAGCATCCCTACAATAAATATAAATACCCCTAATCATCCCTGAATCATATACAACTCAATGCTTTGAATTCCATGCCTAAAACTTTCAAATCCAAAAGCAATTGTCTAAATTTCAAAAGATTCATGTGATTCAGATAATATCGAATCTCCACATCTCATATGCTAGTCGAATAAACTTCTTTGTTTCTACACCTCCCTCAATATCGTTTGGTTTGGTTGTTTGCGTCTTTGTACTAAAAAGAGACAATCTATATATAAGAGATACATTGTGCCAAGAAGTAACCTTTTGTTACATTGGTTGTTGAAATCCCGTTTGCTCGGGCAAAGTTGTAAGCATATTCCTCTGGGCTAAGTGTGGATGTTTTGGTTAGTAGAAATCTGAAAGAGAGCTTCGAGACTGGACGTATGATGCGAGGTTCGAACCAGTATAAAATCGACTATGTGATTTACCATATTATTTCCACTGCATTTACATTGTTTATTACTATTGTTCATCTTCGATCCTGTGCATAGCATCTAACAATATCGAGTTGTTGCCACCGTAGCTACTGAAATGCATTGGATATATTATTTACTCACTCTAACTAAACTACGTTAATTACCTCAATAATCGGTTATCTATTACGATTATGTTGCTGACACTAATATGTGTTGAAATCCATGAGTGCTCTACTCCTTGAATAGAGGATCGTTTATTTTTCTAAAAAAAAGTGCTCAAATCCACTCTTCCGTTCCTGCATGAAAAATGCTGCACTTGAATATCATTTCATATGGAAACAAGTTTAAGTGGTTTCCTTGAGTTACTCATGTTTCCTCTCCTTATTAGAAGCACTCACCAAATCTTTTCTCAGCTCTCGCTTCCAACAATTAACAA
This sequence comes from Allium cepa, assembly GCA_030765085.1. Lineage (NCBI taxonomy): Eukaryota > Viridiplantae > Streptophyta > Magnoliopsida > Asparagales > Amaryllidaceae > Allium > Allium cepa. Next base: position 657,453,418 of record CM060942.1, read on the forward strand.
TCAAGATTGGAATCACATCTAAGTGCTTCTTTTTGCGGTGGTATGATAAAGAAAATAAATCATATTACAACTTAAATAATTTCGTAATTAAATACAAAATCCATTTTATATTTAGTTCTTTTTTTATAGTACAAAGAGAGAAAAATAAAGGATGGGATAACAATAAATACACAATATATCACGATTTACTCACTAAAGGATCTAAAACAAAAAATCCCTACTCTAGACGAGTTTGATACTAATCCAACGTAATACGGTGAATAAAACATCCTCTCTTGCTTCCACCTCGAGGACATTAAACGACATAAATTTAAAAATGGCCAAATTCCTTGTGGGTAGTATCAATGATAGTTTTAAAGTCCAAATCACGGTTCTACTTACACTCTTTATCATAATTACTCATAAGTTTCATATTTGTAATCTATTCTTTGTTATTTTGTAAGATCGTACCTTAGAGCCATCATTTAACGAAACAAATCTGAGTAGCAGTCGATCTCCTCCATGGGAAGTCAATGAAACACCATCGATTGCTTGATTATGGATTAGTACATCAAGAACGTCCAGTTCCGCAACTTGACTCTGATCCGACTAGTCATATATATACTGTTTAAGTGCATTAATGGATTTAACATGCAAATAGTTGACTAGCACCGTTGTTCCAGTGGTTAAATGTTTCAACTTTGGTGCAAAGAGATCACGGTTTGAAACCTTCATAGCGTGATTCGAACCGCTGAACATATATTGATATGTAGTATGTTGTATATTACCTAAGGCTTGTAATACTAATATATACTACCATCCAAGTACTTAATTTCGAACAAAAAAACATGCATATGGTTTAATTCTCTATAATGCTCATTCATCCTCAGCTTATAATCAATGGAAACGATTTGGATTATGGTTAGCATTAATTATAATCCGTCATAGTTTAATTTGAATCAATGCTAATTCAAATCTATTTGTGAATTCACAGATAATAATTATTATTATTATAAATGAATGTAATTTCTAAGTCAATCAATTCAACATGTGTAAATAAACTTGTAAATAGAACATAAAAGGTATCATTGTTCAATATTATTCTTCACCTCTATTCTCTATATAATTTCTTCTCCAATTTCTAACACCTACAAGTCAATCAAGAATAAATTGTTTATAAGTTGATAATAAATTGCTTATAAGTTGATAAATCAGAGAAAACAATTATTTACTTCTGACTTAGTCCAATTTTTATAGCCAAATTTACTGCAATTTCAACTTGGTTATTTATATAATTTTTCATGTTACTATTCATTGAAACTAATATTTTAAGCAGTAAAAAGTTGAGCAATTCTCAAATGGGCTTTTAATTCTATACATGCGTGGCCTCACATATTTGGTTATAATAGCACCGGATACTTATCTTTTAACGGAGGTGAAGCATAATATACTTGGTGGTTGGAAGGATTATTAGTGTTCATCAACCATGTTTTGTATGGATTGAGATGGATTGTTGAGTTGGTAATATGGTAATATGTAACTGATATAGAAGACAAGATTGAGTGGACGAAAACTAGAGAGAAGCAAAATCAAAGATAAACAGTAGAAAGATTAAAGACTAAGCAAAATTTAGTTATCTGCACCGCTTACGGACATATGGTCGGTCAAAACCTGTGGCAACAGGACGATAATGCCGTGGATAGAGAGAAATTCTTTGGAATTTTTGAGAGGAATCATGAATAAACAGCTTAAACTTAGCAATTGATAGGTCAAGGTTCAGTTGTAGAAATTGGTTTGGATCTAAGATACATTGAATTACTGGATGCAAGAGCTTTGGATATTGCCATATTGGAAAAGATTTGTATAAACCTGGTCTCCTTTCTTCTAAAACTAACCAAGCAATCAACAACCACTGTATTTTTCACTTTCAAATTATCAACCTTAGATTTTTCTACAATGAAGAGACTCTAGAAATGATTAAGGGGCGTTAATAGTGAAATGTAGTTACATAGATGTCGAAAATATTGAAAAAATGTTAAAGGGGTCCAACAAAATATGCTCGTCCTTAACCATTTCCAGAGTCCTCCTTTAACAATGATCTTTCGACATCTAACTATGCAATTATATTTCGATCATTTTTCCTAAGAAGCACTAAATGCACCAAACGATTGGCTTCATTCAAACCAGATCGTTCCGCCGACCAAAAACTAGATGAAAACTAAAAAAACAAAGAAAAAAATGCAGTTCAATTGGCAATATATTGCCGAAACATTTCTAGAACGGTCGGCAATATGCTGCCATTGAAACCGTGGGTGAAACGAGGTTCTAAATGTGGGGGTATTAAGCACTTCTTTTTTCTTTTACTTGGTTATAATATATGTCATGGATATTAATTCCAAGACCTCTAATAGCAATTAAATGTTTTACCATTATTATTAATGATGATCAATGGCATACTTCAATCTCGTAATCTCTAAGAAACCATTTGACTTGTTTCCAAAAACATAAATTTGTGTGTCATACAATGGAAATATGAGAAGACAAACATAAATTAGAAAATGGGAATTCAAACAATGATCCATGCATTCAAGGCCTCTGTTTTAAAGCCCAGAAGTCCCACGTGTCTTCAACATCATCAGAAACATTTCATGTGACATGTCCAAATGATTAGATAGATGTAATATTACATTTACATATAAAAGTTCTCTAGAAGCTTATTATGTGCCAGTGCTCTTGAAAATCCAAACTTCCAGTCCTGGAGGGGGGAAAAAACTTAAATTAGATTAATCTAAAAACCTTCCTGATTTGTAAAGAAATTTTGCAACAAGTCGCTGAAATTTAATTATTTGATACTTAATATATTGAAAAATACAAAATTGGTATGAAGTGAAAACAAACCATCTACTTATCATTTCCAGTTGTGCATGCAGGCCTTCGAGGTGGGAGTTCATGGTGTGGAGTCCTCTGCACAAATTATCAAAAAATAAAAAATAAAATAAAAAAATAAAAAAATCTTTCAAATCTATCAATTTATTGAACCCACATGGAGCATATAACTGATAAATTACATGGTTGAATATAAATAATTAGAAAAGAGAGTTATATTGACAACATCCAGTTTGTAGCATTCATAGTATACAATGCTTGTTGAATTCTTCTTATCACATATTAGTGGAAAATTGCATAATATAGTGTGGGTACTAGTTTTGGTTATACAATTTTTAAATGAAGATAACTAGAAACACTTAAATGTAGATAACTAGAAACAGCAGTCAAAGAGATTCATCTTGTGAAGTACCAAAATGCTAACACAGAATTGAAATCTTGAATTTTAATGACAATATTTATTTTTATTGTGATTATATTGTAATTGATTATTTTATAGTGTGAAAATTTATAAAAAAAACTGTTGATAAACGGAAGATAAAAGCATTGAAGTTATGCATACCTGGAGCTTAGGCCTGAGGGGTTCAACTGAAGCTACAGTCATCTGGCTTAAATTTGTACCTTGCTGCTAATATACACATTATTATTTTTCAGTTAGTTCATAAACACATGTTTGTGTGCACCAGTATTACAACAATGGTGTTTCTTCATGTATTATGCAAAGGATATCCATCGCTATAACTCTAATTCAAAGTTAAAATTTAGAGGATCTAGTATGCAATAACATAATACTCTGTGTTATATATTTTTAAATTTCGTGATTGAATGTATTGGGTACTAACAAACCTTGCCCAGAGCCCAATCTGCAGAGTCAAAGTATGCACGCTCATTGTCCTGATCATTATATGAACATACACCAGTTGAATGCAATGCGGCAAAATTATTTGTTAATTTTTATGTAAACATAACTAACAAAAGGAAACTTGCCTTTGAGATCAAAGGTTTCTTTTTTGGAACAAGCCCACCATATTTTTTTGCCATAGATGCCTGCATTAATTTAGCAAATTAGTCAAAATGTTCCAGCATATAAAACAAATCATGCTGTGATGAATCCTCCAAATAATCAAATTGTTGCACAGTAGTATTAGTAAGTCAAGAGAATCAATATTTTTACTATGACCAAATATATGTTCATAAAAATACTCACATATCATCTTTTTATTCTGTCTTATTCATAAGTAACTTAAGTAATGTAATAAAATGCCAAAGCTTATAGAGGATTCCTTTTTAAGACTTTTTGTAAACCATATGTTAAATGAGGATATATTTTGAAGTTTAAGATAAAATAGTCCTGAAAGAATATTAGGCATAGAACCAAATATACAAATATCTAAATGGTCAATGATTGTTTTTTCCTCCGAGAAGACAACTAGGATAAGTACAAATTAGCTAATCATCAATTAAAATTGTTATTTTCTTTATGAATTTGGCCTAACCTTCTGATTAAGATGTAACCATTAACATATTGTTTACCCAAAAAAGACAGAGAATAACTCGCTTTTAACTTCAAACTTATTGTAAAAAAAATGAATATAATCTATCCACATACATTCAACGCTAGAAATCAATTGAACTGTTGTCAATCAATAAAAAAATCAAATACCTCTTGAGAAACATTATCTTCTCCATTGGTTCCTGCCATCTCTTATCTCCTCTAACAAACAATTCAGAGAGAGAGAGAGAGAGTTATATAATTATTGTGTATTTATATGCATTAATGACTGATGATATGTATTATTGAGATAAAGCAGTAAAAAGAAGAGATGCATATAATTCATTCAATGCTTAAACAGACCAAATATAGAAAGAATCATATATGACTATAACTTAACATATACGTAACATTACCAATTATAATTATCCATATAAAGAACATAAATGATTTACCTATATGGAAGGAAATAACGGAGAGATGAGAAGAGAAGAAAGGAGGAGAAATGAGATATATAGAGTTAGATAGAAGTAAGGTAAGAAAGCAAAAGAAGAGAGGTTGAGTGGGTTGAGATAAAATGAGAATATTGTGAAAACAAGATTGAAATATATATTTTACTTAAAGAAGAAACGAAGGGGGAAAATGGAAATGGGAAAAGTGTGCAAGTTGGTTAAGGGTATGGTGGTGGTTAATCCATGCCAATTGTGGGTAGCCGACACTTCATTCCTCCTAATACATTTCTTATGGGTTATATGTATTTATCAAATAAAGGTGATTGTCATGAACAATCACATCAGTCCTTTTTATGTATCATTATTCATTTAACTTCTATGATAGATGAGAAATTAACAATGAAGTGTGAAATTGTTTAGAATCACGCAAAAAATGATAAGGATGACTAACAATCTTGAAAATACCATCTTACCCGAAATATTTTTGGAAATAATAATGTGGAATAGAGTGAAAAATAAATTTAACATATTTTCTTTTTTCTTTTATTTAGTTAACCGGCCAGGTAATTAGTAGATTATAGCGGTCTTCTTCCATTAGGTAGCAACACCAGATGAATTCCTCCGTTCCCTTCCCTCTGCCTTGTCCCCAATCAAATTACACAAATTATAATTATTTAATTCATGCATGGGCCCTTCAAAAAAATGAAGGATGCTGATGGAGAAATAAATGATTGGAATATAGTGAGTACATGAGAACATAGAAAATAGTGTCATAGTAGCACTAAAAGGCAGTTTTTGTTTTATTTTTTTCTCATCAATAACCACTAACTCAACTGGTTAGTGATATGGTCTAGATTTAGATTCTAAAGATCATGAATTTTGAATCTGTAAGTCATCACAATTAGTTCTTTACTTAAATTAAATAACACTCTTACCATTAAAAAAACAATATTTTTCTTCAAACATTGCAACTATTAATTTATAATAACTTTTTTAGAAGTGCCTTATTCATGGGTTACAAGTGATTATCTACCTTATTTCAAGCAAATGTTGTTAATAAATTAAGGAAAATTTGGACAAATAGAAAGGTTCCCGCTGTGGGATATTAACAATCATGCTAACCAACCGTACAAATTATTGAAGAAGCATAACAAAAAGTAAAGAAGGAATTTCGTAAATTTAAATATATCTTTAAAAAATTTGAAATTTTCTAAAATCCCATTGAGTACAATTTTCCTTACCTTATTAAATAACCAGTTTATAGAAGTCCAAAAAATTAGTAAACAAACTTGAAAGTAATAGTGGACATTAAACTGATTTAATCGATGTAACCGACGGAAATGACATTCATCCATTAGACTTATCCGCCAAGAATGATCAACTGATATTAACGACCCGTTGATCAATCTTAACCAATCAATTCCTGTTCGGTAACAGTCAAAGAATTATGATCGATCGTTTAACCCTTAATCCATTAAAAAAAATTCCTTTGGTAAATAACACATTTTTGCCTATGTAAATATTTGACATCTTTGTAACACCTTACTTCTATACTCGTACTATTTGAGAGTATTACAGGGTAAAAATGTTGGATAATATGGTAAATGATGCTATATGTGATATACACATGAATATTCCATTGGGCTATCACTGGTTCGTCTTTCAAAAATTAAATAAGCAACTTACTTAGACGTACTCAGCGTCGGCACAAAAGAATAAACACATATACCTTCAGGATAGAACAATACACAATATACAGTAAATAACAGAGATCACAAAGTCAACAAATGCAGCGATAAAGAAAATATACGAGGAATGACGTACATCACAATGTTATATACATATATGCAATACAAATGTTACACTGCAACATTAAATAATTAGCCTCCCAATAAATACAAGCTGATCTCATCGTCCCTGAATCTGAAATGTCTCGGACTGATCCGAGTATTACGTAAATAGCAAATGGCTCGGACTATGTTTAATCAAGGGTTAATATATACATGTGTAACTCAATATATGCGAGGTATAACAATATGGTAACACCATAAAAATTACTCAAGACAACAACCATAATGTCAAGTATATGTGTATATGTGTGTATATGTATAGTGGAACTCCAAACTCCATAACAATGGAGTAGATGTGAGAGAGTGGTTAACTACCATTAACTTTGATTCTGTAATTTTGTTTTAGAGCCCATGGAGTTTCAATGATTTATTTCTAGAAGTGTATTCTATTGGTTGGCACAGCAACATTCTAAATCAGTGCCTAGCTTTATTTTATGATGAAGTGTTAGAACCCATAAAGTTTCAAAGTTTTATCATCTAAGGGGTATGGTATGGGTTGGCACAACAAAGATCAAAATTCTAGTGCCTAATGTTTCTGCTAGAATGGTTAAGTTTAGGTTCTATCAGATTAGAACCTCTCCATTTAAGTCAGTTGAAAATAATTGATATTTTTATTTCACAATGCAAATGCAAATGTAGATTTGTGAGTGAGATACTCGAGTAGAAAAGGAACAAAAAGTTCTAACAGGAAAGAATTCTCAGGTCGGTTCCAGATCTAAGATTTAAGGGCTTGTAGTGGACAGAGAAGGGCTACCTTTGGGATCTAACAGATCCGTTATGAACATGTAGCGGTGATTTTGCAAATATAGGAAGCCGGGCTCCTATCAGAACGTGGTTTACAGGCAAAGAACTAAGAAGCGCGACGTTCATTAGTAGGCTCGGATGTAGGGGTGAATTTACACAAATAATTACAAATCAACCCTAATACATGCAGAAGCAATAATATTGTGTTGTAGTATAACAAAACAAGCAAAACTTGAGAGTAAAAGGAAAATCAGCAAATCACACATGAAAGTAAATAGAAAGTTCACATTGAATTTATAGTGGTTCCACTATTGCAAGATATTGTACATCCACTTGGGGAGAGAAGACTTTATTAATTTCAGAGAGAAGAATTACAATATTGATAATGGAGCCTAAGAAGAATATGAAGCAATACAAAAGAGAAGATAATCCATTTCTGATGCTTTTATTCATCCTAATCCCTACCTTTATATAGGGATTATTACTTTAGGTTGAAGTAATTGATTTATGGTCATAAATCAATACCTAATCAATTCTTCAAATCATATGGAAAACATTTACCATTTTATTTTTTCAGTTTCCAACAATTTGTATGTGTCTGATAAGATTCCTTCTTTAATCATCTAATTGGAGAATTTATTAATTGCTTTACTCCTTTTTAGATATTTCTTCCTCTTATGTAGCTAATCCATTGCTCTCTTTAATGTATATAAAACAGACAATATATTTGAGCAATTATCTCAAATATCTTCCAAATCTTCTTAAGTATGGAAATATTGTATCAAATCTAACATCAGAAAAGGTTACCGAAGCTGTCAAGGACATCGGTTGACAAAAAAGTGGGGATCCAATGAGGTAAAGCGGTTACTAGGTTTCTGTTAGTCCGTGAGATGATGGTTTTGATAACAAAAGCCTTAGAATAGATTATAAAATATAAACACTAACATTATAAGTTTAGATATATATGTATATGCAGGATTTAACCATGCAGGTACCAAGCATGAAGACTGTACAGTATAGAGATTCAAGATATCAAGATTGAAGACTCATGAGTATCAAGATTATCAAGAGTTCAAGAATTCAGTAGTTTGTTCTTTAATCAGAAAATTTTGTTAAAACTCCTAGAAAAGCACTGACATCTTAAAATCCAATTTATTCGTGGAATGGAATCCACTTCGAGCCTGTTAAAGGGATGGAACCCTAAGTAGGATGGAACCTACGAAAAATCTAGTGGAACATTGTTTTGTATCTGCTAACTTTTTATTCAAAATAATTTTTCAAAATTATATCTTGTTTTCAAAATGATTTCAAAACCTTCCTTTCAAAAGCATCAAAAACATCTATCCCGATTTTAAATAATTTTAGCCTCAAAATCATCTTTAATTTCAAAGTCAAATTACTCCTGATTTTAAACTATCTTTTAATGTAATATATTTAACTTTTAAATATTTATACTTAGATTTAAATATAAAATTATAGTTAAATTCTATATATATTATTCTCTATATTTACTTATGAATTTTAACTATAGTCAAGTATATTTATAAAGTTTAAAATAGTTTTAATATAAGATAAAGGTTATTTTCAAAGAAAATCAAATCATCAAAAAATGCTTTGGGATGTCGACATACTCATGGTGGCCACGTCGACATGGTGTCAGTTGAGTTCAAAATTTCAATTTCAAAAGAAGTGTCTTTCGCCATAACTCTTCACGAATGGACAAGACTGTTGTTCTACTATAAATAGGGGTCAGTTTCAACGAATTTTACATCAGATTTTCTACTTTTTCACTCCTCTTCTTCTTTCACTTTTCTTAATAAAAATTCTTATCATTACTCTGCCGAAATCTACATTGAATTGAACTCGATCATTCATAGTTTGATTCTCTATCACTATCTCAACAAGATCCTCAGTGCTATTCAGAGTTATAGGCTTTTTTTAATCAACTTAGCGAGAAAAGGTGTGATTGTAGTCTTGAAAATCAATCAAGCGTGATAATGTGTGATTGTAGCCTTGGGAAATCAATTGGGTGAATTGTTGCCCGTAAAATCAAGTGGGTGAACTTGTAGCCCGGAAAATCAAGTATCTCTACCCAGAGGATTATGATTCTGGAGGGTGTACCTCGTAGCCTTGAAATCGAGGGTGTAATTGTAAAAATTGCTTTTGAAAGGAAATATGTACTTGTGTTGCGGGACTGGATGTAGGGTAACTCCGAACCAGTATAAAATCCGGTGTGTTCTTTCCTTTACTGTTTTTTTATTTTATTTCTGCATCTGTGTTTGTTTCTGTGATCATATCTGTGTCTGTATATTGCACACATCTGTGTTTGAATTAACATAAACTCAAAAAGATTTAGTAATTCTTTATAAACACTATTTACCCCCCCCCCTCCTCTAGTGTTAATCCTAGCCTTAAGATCTATAATCCGCATTTCTCACAATTGGTATCAGAGCAAGGTTTTTAAAGTTTCATAATCTAATTTTTGAAAAAATTTCAGAATGGCTATATTTGTTAATACTAGTTTAGAAATATTCAAATCATCATTGTTTCATGAGTCTGCATATAATCAATATTCAAATTCAAGTTATCTACCAAAATTATTTGATGTGCAGGAATCATGCTTTATGGCTATTGAGGAATCAACCCACAATGGACAAATTGTGCAGATCAGAAAGAACACATGGATACTTGATAGTGGATGTTCTAAACACATGACTGACAATCCAGATATACTGAATGATATTATATACAAAGACGGAGGACTGGTTAATTTTGGAGACAATTCAAAAAGATATGTGATTGGCATTGGCAAAGTCGGTAATTCTAAACCTCGTACTATTACTAATGTTTTGCTAGTTAAGAATATGAAACATAATTTGCTAAGTATAAGTCAACTATGCGATAAAGGATATAAAATTAAATTTGAAAAGGATAAATGTCACGTTGAAGATAATAATTCAACCATTATATTTGAGGGAGTCAGGAAAAAGAATATTTATATTCTTAGTATGAAAGTTTCAAATGATAACCTGTGTCTGTTGGCAAATACAATGTGACCTTTGGATTTGGCATAAGAGATTTGGGCATTTGAATTTCAAACTCTTATCTAGATTGTCAAAACATGATCTAGTGAGAGGACTTCCTAAAATGAATTTTAAAGTAGATAGTTTAAGTGATGCTTGTCAATTAGGAAAACTTAGAAAAAGTTCTTTTAAATTAAAAGATATGATTTCAACTTCAAAACCTCTTGAATTACTTCATCTTGATTTATTTATTCCATCTCAAATTCTGTCGATAAATCATAGTAAACATGGTTTTGTAATTGTAGATGATTATTCTAGATTTACATGGACAATATTTCTGAAACATAAAAGTGATACTTTTGAATGTTTTAAGACCTTTTCAAAAAGAATTCAAAATCAATTTTCTCTAAAATTATAACTATTCGAAGTGATCACGGTGGTGAATTTGAAAATGAAAAGTTTGAGGAATTCTGTAATAAAAAGGGAATAACTCACAATTTTTCATTTCCAAGAACTCCACAACAAAACAGAGTAGTCGAACGTAAAAATAGGTCGATTCAAGAGTGTGCGAGAACTATGCTTTCAGATAGTAATTTACCAAAGAATTTTTGGGCAGAAGCAGTTGTTACCGCCAGTTATATTTTAAATAGAATTTTAGTTAGACCTTTAACTGATAAGACATCTTATGAACTTCTTTGTTCAAAGAAACCTAAGGTATCTTATTTTAGAATTTTTGGAAGTAAATGCTTTATTTTAAATACAAAAGATAATTTAGATAAATTTGATCCTAAATCCGACAAAGGAATCTTTATCGGATACTCTAATAGAATTAAAGCATACAGAGTGTTTAATTTAAAATCTAACACCATTGAAGAAACAATGCATGTTTCATTTGATGAAAATTTCAAAAAATTTGAAGATACAAATGATGAAGAGGATTTAATTACTCAAAATCAAGAATCAATTGAAACTAATATTGAAATTAATCATCCTAATAAAAGGACTAAACTTTTAAAAGATCATCCTATAGAAAATATACTGGGAGATATGCAATTTGTTGTTAAAACTAGAAATCAACTAAGTCAAATGAGTAATGTAGCCTTTATATCAACTATTGAACCCAAAAATCCAAAAGAAGCATCAACTGATAATTCATGGATTTTGGTTATGCAAGAAGAATTAAATCAATTTACTAGAAATGATGTTTGAAAACATGTTCCTAGACCCGAAAATAAAACTATAATTGGAACTAAAAGGGGTTTATAAAAATAAAATGAATGAACAACGAGAGGTAGTTAGAAATAAAGCTTGATTAGTCGCTCAAGGTTATTGTCAAGAAGAAGGAATAGATTTTGATGAAACCTTTGCTCCCATAGCAAGATTAGAAGCCCTTAGGATTCTACTTGCTTTCGCAAATCATAATAATTTCAAATTATTTCAAATGGATGTTAAAAGTGCATTTTTAAATGGATTTGTAAAAGAAGAAGTATATGTTGAACAACCACCACTTTTTGAAAATGATAAATTACCAAATCATGTTTACAAACTTAAGAAAGCTTTATATGGTCTAAAACAAGCTCCTAGAGCCTGGTATGATAGACTAGGATCTTATTTATTACAATCAAATTTTAAAATTGGTAAAGTAGATAATACTCTTTTTATTAAAAGAAATAAAATGATATTCAACTAGTACAAGTTTACGTAGATGATATCATTTTTGGATCAACTAATTTTGAAATGAATAAAGAATTTTCTGAAATAATGACAAAAGAGTTTGAGATGAGTCATATGGGTGAATTAAATTTCTTTTTAGGATTACAAATAAAACAATTAGATAATGGTATCTTTATTAGTCAGAAAAATATGCTAAAGACCTAATTAGTAAATTTGGATTGACTACTGCAAGTGGAAAACCCACTCTCATGGCAACCAATGTGTGCCTTAGTAAAGAAGATCTCTCGAAAGATGTAGATCAAAAATTATATAGAGGAATGATTGGATCGCTACTTTATATTACTGCTAGTAGACCGGATATCATACATAGTGTTTTTCTCTGTGCCAGATATCAAACCCAACCTAAAGAGACCCACTTAAAAGCTATAAAACGAATCATAAGATATGTTAAACACACATCCGATTATGGTTTATTTTACCCTAAAAATGATTCTTTTGACTTAATATCTTACTGTGATGCTGATTATGCTGGTTGTAAATCAGACCGAAAAAGTACAAGTGGGACTTATCACTTTTTGGGGCATTCTTTGGTTTCGTGGTTTAGTAAAAAGCAAAATACAGTTTCTTTATCAACAACTGAAGCAGAGTACATTTCTGCTGTTTTGGCTTGTTCTCAAGTAATATATATGCAACAAACTTTAAAAGATTATGGTTTAAATATCTCGCAATCACCAACTTATTGTGATAATACTAGTGCAATAAATTTATCCAAAAATACTACTCATCATGCTCGAACTAAACATATTGATATCAGACGTCATTTTCTCAGAGATAATATAAGTAAGGAAGTGGTTACTCTCGATTATATCAATTCTGAGACTCAAATTGCTGATATTTTAACAAAACCCTTAAATGAATCAATATTTACTAAATTAAGAAGAGAATTGGGTATTTGTTCAATAACTAAAATATAAAATATAAATATCCATTATAATAAATAATTAAAACTAAAATAAATCAAATAGTAGAAATATAAAGGAGCATGTCGACATCCCCCATATGCCCATGTCGACATACAACGTTTTTATTTTTTAAAATTTTTCCCACCAAAATTCAAAAAATTGGTTATATATTCTTATTATTTTCGAGTTTTTGATCGTTCTCTCTGTTCTTCTTCTATTCTATCTTCTGAAATAAATAAAATCATGGCATCATCTTCCAAATCAAACATAAATTCAACATTTTCGTTTCCCTCTCCTACTTCTGGTCGATTTCAACGTACTACTCTCGCTCGTGTAACAAAAATGGAGGAGTCTCTGAAGGATGCACTTCAGATGATGACTGAAATTCAAGTGATTCAACTCCGTATGGCAAAGGAACAAGAGAGACAAGGCAAGATTCTTAGGAATTTGCAAAAATTTCTAATGGACAATCAAGCCAACCCTATCTTGATTGATGAAGATTCTTCACTCAATCAAGAATAAGAGGCCAGCGAAGAAGAAGAAGAACCCATGGAAGAAGCACAAACGAAGGATGATGACAAAGTTGTGTGCGTTGGAGAAGTGTGTTTTGACAAAGATGGGAATCTTGTCAAACACGTGGAAATTTCTGTTTCCATTATCCAAACTGTTCGATTCATAGACCTCCTATGTTCAAAAACACACATTAGTTTCTTCTCTTTCTTTACCTTTGTTATTTATTCATTCTTACGTTTACAACGAAAATGTAAATATAATTATATGATTAATAAATTGTGTTCTTATATGTGTTCCTCCCTATTAATAAATATAACTATATGGTTATCATATACTTAGAATAGTTAGTAGTTTAGGATTAGGATTATCTAAGTGTTGATTATTTATGATAACACTATCATTATAATAACATACCATAGGGTATTAGATTTAGGGGGAGTTGTATAGTTTGGAGTTATAAAGTTTAGAGTTTTTTTTTTGTTGATAATAAAGGGGGAGAAGTATAAAATAGGGTAGTTGGTCATAGATTAAGGGGGAGTTATTAGTTTTAGGGGGAGTTATTAGGATAGAAGTAATGTTTTATAAACAAAGGTTGTCATCATCAAAAAGGGGGAGATTGTTAGTCTGTGAGATGATGTTTTTGATGACAACAATCTTAGAATAGATTATAAAATATAAATACTAACATTATAAGTTTAGATATATATGTATATGCAGGATTTAACCATGCAGGTACCAAGAATGAAGACTATACAGTATAGAGATTCAAGATATCAAGATTGAAGACTTATGAGTATCAAGATTATCAAGAGTTCCAAAATTCAGTAATTTATTCTTTAATTAGAAAATTTTGTAAAACTCCTAGAAAAGCACTGGCATCTTAAAATCCAATTTATTCGTGGAATGGAATCCACTTTGAGCCTGTTAAAGGGATGGAACCCTAAGCAGGATGGAACCTACGAAAAATCTAGCGGAACATTATTTTGTATCCGCTAACCTTTTATTCAAAATGATTTTTCAAAATTATATCTTGTTTTCAAAATGATTTCAAAACCTTCCTTTTAAAAGCATAAAAAACATATATCCTGATTTTAAATAATTTTAGCCTCAAAATCATCTTTAATTTCAAAGTCAAATTACTCCTGATTTTAAACTATCTTTTAATATAATATATTTAACTTTTAAATATTTATACTTAGATTTAAATATAAAATTATAGTTAAATTCTATATATATTATTCTCTATATTTACTTATGAATTTTAACTATAGTCACGTATATTTATAAAGTTTAAAATAGTTTTAATATAAGATAAAGGTTATTTTCAAAGAAAATCAAATCACCAAAAAATGCTTTGGGATGTTGACATACTCATGGTGACCATGTCGACATGGTGTCAGTTGAGTTCAAAATTTCAATTTCAAAAGAAGTGTTTATTCGTTATAACTCTTCACGAATGGACATGACTGTTGTTCTACTATAAATAGGGTCAGTTTCAAAGAATTTTACATCAGATTTTCTGGTTTTTCACTCCTCTTCTTCTTCCACTTTTCTTAATAAAAATTCTTATCATTACTTTGCCGAAATCTACATTGAATTGAACTCGATCATTCGTAGTTTGGTTCTCTATCACTATCTCAACAAGATCCTCAATGCTATCAGAGTTATAGGCTTTTTGTAATCAACTTAGCGAGAAAAGGTGTGATTGTAGCCTTGAAAATCAATCAAGCGTGATAAGGTGTGATTGTAGCCTTGGAAAATCAATTGGGTGAACTTGTTGCCCGTAAAATCAAGTGGGTGAACTTGTAGCCTGGAAAATCAAGTATCTCTACCCAGAGGATTGTGATTCTAGAGGGTGTACCTCGTAGCCTTGAAATCGAGGGTGTAATTGTAAAGATTGCTTTTGAAAGGAAATTTGTACTTGTATTGCGGGACTGGATGTAGGGTAACTACGAACCAGTATAAAATCCGATGTGTTCTTTCCTTTACTGCGTTTGATTTTATTTCTGCATCTGTGTTTGTTTCTATGATCATATCTGTGTATGTATGTTGCACACATCTGTGTTTAAATTAACACAAACTCAAAAAGATTTAGTAATTCTTTATAAACACAATTCACCCCCTCTAGTGTTAATCCTAGCCTTAAGATCCGTAATCCGCATTTCTCACAGTTTCGGTTATTGTTTGCATCGTGTTCATTATGGTTATACTAACTGCTAGCATTGCAGATGATGGTGTACGTTCTTTATAGGCCTTTTAAAAACTGTTATACGGGCCGAGGGCATATTTGTTGGGAACAATTATTTGCAGCGGTTCTGATAACTGTTTGAAGTGGACAAAAAGTCAGGAACGTGACCGGTTACAATAATCGCTTCATGCTATACTGAAACCACTATTTAGGCACGTAAGACTTCTGAACGTAAGGCTGAAGCAATTGTGTGCTAGGAAGCCTGGACAATAAAGTTTTTGTTCGGGCTTAATATGTTTTAACGGGATAAACGGGTTAGATTTGGTGGACAAAGGTACTTGTGTTTGTAAGGTGTAGCGTACTTGTGTATTATTGTTGTATTGTATTTATGCGTGTACTATATAAATTGTTAGTTATTAATAAATGAAACCATTTTCAATATATATATATATATATACATATATATTTATATATGTATATTTATATAATTGTAATAATAATTATGTAGGCATGGCATATAATTATAATAACACCAACAATCCCCAAAGTATTATAAATTGTTGAGTATCTCAAAACCATGTACAAAGATGTCATCACCCATTTAAAATAACATCAAATTTGAAATCATAGAATCAATGACATACAGATGTATCATTCATATCCAGATCAATCAAATTCAAAATCCAAAAAATATTAATACTAGAGATTTCATCAAGTATAGTTAGGTTAGCACACAGCATAGCCCAAGTATATCCCTCAATCTTAAATAATAAAATCTCATCATCAATCAATATAAAATAGGCTACCTATCATTAAAATCATATATAATAAATGATATAAGAATCCACTATACTTTGGACATCTATTGCTCGTATAAAATCATCTCCTCATATATAAATAAATAAAAAGCGATGGGAGTTGACTGTATGACTAACACACGGTCCCTAGTAGAGTCATATCTCAATGGGTAACGCTAATGGCTATCCGCCTACTTCATGAGCACACAGTTTATCCACCCGGATCTTCTCTTAATACTCCACTACAAGGTATACTGTATATAGCGAATCATCATGCCAATGGTCCATCGAATTTTCCAACGGCTATCCACTTTATTATTTACCAAATTAAATAATTAATCTATTTATTTCCATTACGTTTTAAAATATGTTTAAAAATACTAATTTAATTCCTAAAAAATAAACAAGATATTTTAGCACAACCATTTAACGTAACGACTGTTCTAATTAGCTAAATTAGAATTTTTAATGATCCGACTTCGCGTAATTTAAATATTTAACGTTATTGAAAATCTAACTTGCACAACCAATCTATGCAATTTTTAATCGATCCATTAAGCAATTTCGATAAAGTTGATCTTGTTTAACGTTTTTACGAATTAAAATATTTTTTTAAACGTTGGGTAATTATTATAAAATTTTAACTGTATTTAGCATGATAAAATTATATAAAATTAAATAATCGATGGAAAATTAAATTTATTAGATCCTCGCTACTAATCCATAGTGAATCCACTTATAATACTTCTGTTTCGAGTACAATAGGAAATACTTTGTGCATTAACGATTCCTTAGCACATACACCTGAACCCTCCTTTGCTTGATTTGAATACCAAGCCCTTCTTTCTCAACCCAATTTCCATTATTCACAAGGAACCCTTCCACGTTCCCCGATCCTAGGCTCACTCCTTCTACGAGCCGCCATATTCAGAACCCACTCCCAATACGAGCTAACATCCGAAGACTAGCTTTTCATCATGTTGTTATATTATCGTCTATCCCCAATGTGAACAAGCCAACACTTCCAACATGACCTATAAAACCTATACATCAGTCCGCAGAAGTTACACTGCTATACCCGACATAACCACTACAACCAAAGAGTTAGCATACAACACTATAATAAGCTACTCTACAATACCATAAAAATATACCACAACGCTGTAAGCTCTTCCCATCCATGAGGATGAGAAGTGCACACAAGTTAGCGCCATAACTTGATGTCGAGTTATTGCCATAACTCAATGTCGATTTATGACTTTAACTTCTATCCACTTGCAAATTATCATGTAGCCCCTTGCCATACTCCTGAGCTTATCTACCAAGTTTCATCCAATTCTGATCAACTTTACCTACGATTTGCCTAATACTCCCACCAAATTCTATGCAATCACAGCACTAGCAAAGAACATCAAATCATATCATCCAAACATAGAATAACAAGCAATTTCATGCAATCAAACTTGCAATCCATCAAAATGAGATAAACAAGGCAATCTCTAACATAGATCTACATATAGCATGAATATATGAACATAAATCAAAGTGATTTCTAATCAATCTATCTCATATGCGTGGATTAACATGTCATTAAAGTTAGAAAAGGTTTTTATGGCCAAAAAGCAATTTAAAAAATGTTAAATATTATAATTCTATCATATAAACATGTATGTTATAGTGAGAAGGCATAAACCACTCATCAATTACCAAATTCAATCAATATGAATGTAGATCCAATTCAGATAGCAATAGAATGCACTTCAATCAAACAAATCGATGATCTTTATCTTCTAATTGATGATATAATTACTAATAACCAATCTAATTAGATTTAGAGAGAAATTTGGATGAATTAGGATGGATTTAGAGCTAATTAAGGTTTAGAACGAGAGGGAAAATTTTCGTTTGACTCATACACCATCAATTTATAGTAATTCTCTAATTACAGTAATGGGTCAACTAATGGGCTTCACTAATTACACATTAATTCTGATCAGCAGTTTTCAAAACCGAAACATGCATAACTCTCTAACTATAAGGCTGTTTTTCTATTATGACCACTATACAAAATGAGAAACCATCCTTCTAAAGAAATGGAACTGGTTTGAGCCCCTACTTCAACTTCTATCAAAAGTTATAGTCCAAACAAAATTTTTAAGGTCAAAATGGTTACAAAGAAATTCGAGAAAAATCATAGGTGTGTAAAATGTCCTTAAGAGTCATATCGCAAAATTATACAATCATACGACCTCACACAAATAAAATAAAAATATTTTACGTTCCTTTGATACGTAAAATACGAGTCGGTACAATCAGGATATGGGGATGGTGAAATTTTGGGCTTGGATTACATGGGTTTGGGCTTAGATTACATTTGATTCCTTTTTCATTTCCTTTTCTTTTATTAACTATTTTATATCCTTCTTAAATCACTATAAAATCCAAATAAAAATTATACTTGTAGTTCTTAAGTAATTACACAATATCATAAAATTTTATTTCCTACAAATTCTTTTTATTCAATTATTTATTCCAAACTTGCTATATTTAGCCTACATAAAAATTTATCCATTAAGCTAAATTTCCACTCTAAAATTTTTTCTTACTCAAATCAATATTATTTATTCTATATATAATATTATAAAATATTATCTCCATATTTTAACTCATTTTAACTTTAATTATTCCAAGATATATAAATTTGATAATTATTTAAACCAAAATTTTAAAATATTTAATTACCAAAATATTTAATCTATAATCCTTTCATAAAATAATTCTTTCCAAATAATTAGCTAGACTTAATTAATAAATATTGAACCATTAAATTCCAATATTGCCAAATTTATTCTTATATAATCTTCAAAATCCATTTCAATTTATTAAATTGCCATTAATAATTTATAATTAATTACCCTTCAATATTAGGTTGTTATAGACTTTCACCCTAAAGAAAATTGCATCTTCGCAATTTCCTTAGAGTAAAATATATAACTAAGCAATGATTCTACATCATCTATCATTTACATTTAAATAGAAAACAATTGACTTTCACATAAATTCACAATATTTATTTCTACTATCTCGAGTTTGCACATCTAGTGATATGCTTCGACTCATCGAGTATTAAATAGAATCACTCAAATTCATCTTCCATGCCCATTGCCTAAGATCATGGACTATAAGTCTGATGGAACCGGGCCAGCCCATAGTGGATGAATTGGGTAAATTTCAAAAAAATTCCTTTATTAGATTTTAATGGGCCTTTGTAGTATAAATCCATTTAGAACTTTTCTAATTTATTTTAAATAAAATCAGTATTTTGTTTAAATATAAAATACTATTTTATTTTATATTATTTGTATTATGATATGTGTGTATGTTGTGTACGTATTATACACCTACAAGTTTGTACGTGCACGTGCAACAAGATAATGTGTACATGGTTTAACACGTCATATGCTGAGATTTACATCACAACGAACATATTATCCCCTTTGTATATAAATGTATTGTTTAATTAGACCTATATGTGAATCAAATTATTATATAAATAAATATGTACATATATGTTTAAATTTAATATATAATTATTATAAATTATTAGTTATAAATTATTTATATAAGAATTTATGATATATATATATATATATGTATACACTCACACACACATGTGTGTGTTTATGTGTATATATACTTGTATGTATGTGCATATATATATAATTATATTACAAAATTATTTCAAATATTAATTTGTAAAAATAATTTAGAGTATTTATCATGTAATATGAAATCCTACATACACACACACACACACACACACACACACAAATATAAATTTTTTTTATTAAAAATAAAGTTGCAGTTGGTCTCGGTCTGAAATAAAAAAATTTAATTTTCTTTTTCGGTTTAATAATATTTTAATAAAGTTCTTACTAAAAAATTAAAAAACATATTGATTAAACAAATAATATTAAAAAATTATTTTTGAAATCATAATATGCATTATATTTTATATAAGATTTTTCTAGAATTTGTAATATTTATAAATGTATATAAACGTATTTTATTTATTTCACTATAAAAATTAATTAAAGTATTAATATATATATATATATATACATATACCATAAATAAATTTCCTTTTTCTTTTGAATAATTTATAATAAAAATATTTTAAAATTTTAAAATATATATTATGATTTAATACTTAGATTTAATCGATAAAGTCATTTAAAATATTATTTTAATCAATTTTTTTAAATCAAGCCGTGACCATTGAGCATGTATACTAAATAATAATAATGTTTATTGTTTTTTTATTTTTATTGTGCATATATAAGCATAACCGTTTAATGTGACAACAAAGTTATATACAAATTTTTTATATCGGTAACTATCTAAACTAACATATAATATGATGATATATTAAGCATTAATATGTGATAATAAGTAAAGAATGATACCCTTCATTATTGCCTAGAGTTGCATGCTGAAATGAAGAATAAAGCTCCTTGAATTGAATATGAATTCAGAAGTTGCCAACTCCCGAACTATTGCTACCACTTCCAATCAAATTGGATTAAATTTGATGTGTTTTTTGTTTGAATATTTTATGATTTGAATGAGGTGAATTTTGGTTGAAATTTTCAGAGGGAAGAGTGAACAAAAGATCTAGTAGAAAGTGAATGTTTGAATGATCAGTTAAATGACATATAACTGAGTAAAGCAAGATCAAAAAGCCTTATATTTTCTCCTCTTTTAACCATTCCCACCTTAGCCAAGAATTGGCCAGCCAAACCTAGCACCTCCCAGACGAAAGGAAGATGCCCTATATGGGCCTCAAACCTGGTCCAAGCCCGAACAAGAAATCGTTGCAATTTAATCCAATTCAAAATGGTACCGATATCATATATTGATCAACATATTTATAACTACTATGAACACACTGTTTATTATTGTTCAACACATCAAATAAAATTTTATAATTAATATTTCATAAATATTAATTAATTTAATTATTTATAGCAAACAAATTAGGTGGTAAAAAGTAATATTCAACATTTTGATTGTATGACTATTAAGTGTAAATTTAGTCAGTTATTAAAATCGAATAACAAGAATATTAACGTTCACACTTTATTTAGCAGGTAATGTGACATTGTGGCCAGACTTATCTCTTACTCCTTATTGGAAAAACCTAAGTACTTTACTATGCAATACCTTGTAGTGACATTTATTTATATCAATTCTCTTCATCAAAACTATATCACTTTGGACTTATGAAATTTGATAATTGTTAAAATTTCAGTCCATATTCAACTCTATATTCAAAATACAAAGTCCTTAGTTTAATAATAATAATTATTATTCACTAAATTACTCTGGCCAGAATTTTGACTTTCAGTTCATTTTAGTGGTCATGGTACTAACCCTATATAAATGAGAAGATGAATCCTCTCTTGAATAGTGTTTCACTTTCAATGCTTTCACTCGACCCAACTATAGTCGTTCGATGGTCGGCATGTCATGATTTAACTATAATCAAAATGGATCTTTCATATTAAAGATCGATAGCATTCTCAAATCAAGAGTACGGTGTAAAATAGTTACATCGATACTTTTTGTTTGTCCTTAGTTATATTAACCAATAAAAAGCTATCAAATGAGTTACCCATAGTTATCCAATAGCTATCAATATATAACTTCCTTTGTGCCCTCGGTAGTCATGAGCAATACACTGTCCAACATTTGAAGAGCGTTACATACTCTAGTCTCAACTGATGTATCGATATCTAGTATCGATGCATCTTGACTATGAATATATAAAATGATGTGTTTATTGTATGTGATATAATACTCAAGTACAACTATTTGTAATTACTATTACAAACACACCATTTATGGATTTTCTATTAAATATATTTTAATTAAATATTTAATTATGTATAACATATTATAATAAGCATATAACGGAAAGAAAAATCCTTTATTACGAACGAGAGTTGCTTATAGAATTAATTAATTTACAATAAATTATAGAATTACCCTCAGGGCATATCCCGAACTCTATCAATCAGTACGTAGCCCTTTGGTGCCCCTAACAACCATGAGTAATGAATTGTCCAATATTTGGAGAGCATTACGTACTCATGTATTAATTGATGTATCGATATCTTTTCTCAAAAATCTCGACCGTGAATATTTAAATAATATGTTATTTTATATTGTGTTAATTTTCTTAGGATTACACCTCTTTGTGATTATTATCACATGGCATGTCATTTAATAATTTTCTATTTTTCGATACTTCAAATTAATTCACTTAATTTATTATATCACCATATAACAAAGTATACCGTAGAAATAAAATAACTTTGTTGCGAATAAAATTATTTACGGTGTTAGATATATGCAACTAATTACATAATTATTTTCCTCTCCCTAACTCTTTAAAAAAGTTCAACTCAAGTATACAGGTCTTAGCAATTATGCACAACCACTCGTTTTCTACTCAATACTACACTGGTTCAGTGCATGGCATACTTAATGTTCAATAGCATACTGGTTCATTTTAGAGTCAATGATATTTAATACCACACTGCTCAATACTAATTTGTGCTCCATTTCAGCATTGCACTCGATGATCATAGTACTTTAGGCTGTTGTTTGACACTGCAACCTCATTCCCATCTCTACCAGCTCGTTATGTATCAGCCAAAGATACTATTGTTAGGTGTGGCTCGCAATTAAGAGTGCGTGTGTTGAACGATAAGTCCCACGTCACAAGAAATGTGACGCATAACGTGGTACATGTGTGAGATTAATAGTATATGACATTGTGAATTCTTTTTATTACAAGCAAGTATTTCCAAAACCATTTGCATGTCTGTTCTGAAAGGCGATGAAAGGGATGTTCAATCGAGACGCTGGCACATCAAAATCTTCATTAGATCATGCCATTACAAAAAAATGAAGCGCACGTTTATGGAGATGCATGGAGTATCGAAATACAACATGGTATCAGAGCCGATGGTTTGAGGGATCATTAGACGTGCAAAAGAGTGGCTAAAGCAAGGACTCCTTGAGGTTTGGAGATATGTAAGCATTCTAACACCACTTCTAAATACATAGCCTTCACCACTGCATTGAGAACTGATGCTCCAAGATGGCTTGAGCGGAAAGTACTTGTAACGACCTTATTTTCGAAGCCGTAATATTCTATAAATTTAATTAAAATAATAGTATGCGAATTCGATTTGGATAATTATTATTTTGGAATCAAATTATTATTTAACTAAAGTCTATTTAATAAAGGATTTATTATAGTAAAATTGAATTAGTTAATAAATTTCATTTTACACAATATATTAAAATTCAAATAAAGTGTGTTATTAAATATGAAATATTTTAAAAGTGTAAATAATTTTGTATAAATAAAACAGAAGAAAAGGAGTTCTATTCAATATTCACTAAAATTTACAAAATTAACGGAGATGAATAAATTTATTATATCGATTCAATTGTTAAATTCGAAGAAGAGTGAAACGATATTGAATTGAATTATGTCGTTATTAAATTACATATTCGTGGTATGAAGTGTAGTCGGTTTCAAATTTAAAATTTTGAAGTATAAATTTTAACGGAAAAAAAGTGAATACAGAAAAATGAAAAGAGAAAACACACACTATTTACACTTTAAGGCCTAAGCCCATGCAACCGAAACCCACCATTTTACTTATTTCTAAATTACCTTAACCTGGTTCACTTACTTCTTGATCTAACATAATTCCCAAAATCAAAAATCAATACCTAAGTCCTCAGATTCTTCAGTAAAAACAAAATGAAAATAAATAAAAATAAAACTATCGCGCAGCTAAGCAAGAATGTCTGGAGGTTCACTTCATTGGAAGGCTCGGGTGTGGTAAGGCAGTCGATCTGGAGCCATGACCTTTGAGAGCGATGTGTACATGGTCAATTAAGGAGGGTTCGCATTCGAGAGGGGGAGCCGCGACCTGAGTTTTGGTCGAGGTGATGCGGATTTGGAGGCGTCAGTGGTGGTGCGATGTTATGTGGATGGGAACAGCGGGCATACAGTGAAGATTGGTTGCAATGATTATTGGCAGAAAAGAAGTGAGGGTGCGACCTTGGCTATTGATGCTTAGTGATAGGCGTGGTGGTGTGTGTATCCATGGCCTACGTGGTGAAGTGGCGTTGGCAGTGTAGGCATGTTCAAAGGAGGAGGCAAGCTGGTTTAGGAAAACGGCTGATAGTTTTGTGGCTAAGGGAGGAAGCTCGTGTGTTTATATTTACTGCTCTTCGATTGGTGAGTTATTTTAACTCACACTTCTATATCTGAATATCTATTTTCTGATGCCTTAGTATGGTTGTTTACTGAGAACACTTGAGTGCGGATGGTTGAATTTTTTGAATGAATTTTTTGTTCAAGATATTGATAATTTATTGTTGGTAATATATGGATTGTCACGTGGAGTGAAAAAAGTTCAGTTTGCAAAAGGAATTCTGCCCGTTTGCAAAATGAATTTTATTAATTTGTATAAAAGTACATACGTTGTTTATGTGACCGGAGTTGTCGGAAAACAACTCGGATCGCTAAATATTCCATATTTGGAATAATCTTTTATATAGAGCGATGTTGGCTCTAAATGATGCATTTTAAATTACTAATTCTTTATTGCACTTGCTTCTTTAATTTTAAGGTATATAGAATTCATATCCTAGAAATTGAGAAATTTTTAATAATAATATTATATTTATATATATATATATATATATATATATATATATATATATATATCAGGAATTTGTTTGAAAGAAATGATTTTCTTTATATTACAAATTATGAATTTTTAGCTATTTATAAATAGTAAAAAGGGATTTGTAATAAATTTAAAGTTTTTGATAAAATTATTAATAGCACATATATTTATATATTTTGAAAAAACATATTTTCTTATTATTTAAAATTTTAAATTAAAGTAATTTTTTATAAAATCCTTCTTGAAATCAAAATTGGATTAATACTTCTAATTAGGTTTTAAATTGGAAAATTGAATGATTTCCATTTTGATTGGATTTCGTGCTCTTCTATGGAACAAAGAATTTTAATAAACCATTTAATTGTCGGATCGGTATAGGACTTTTCGTACAATTTTTTAGTTTATTACTATAAATTGTTAAATAGAGTTTGAGTGAAAATTACTAGCTTTTAGTAAATACTTGAATTTACTATTTGGTATGAGACGGTTAATTAAGTTCTTTTAATTACTGGAGTGACAATAATTAGAGTTGTATTATCTTAGGGTGTTCGGATTTCAGACTGATAGATCCCCGAGAGAAGTTAACTCATTTTTCATCGATCTGAGAATCGTTACTTTTTTAGATTTGAGTAGGCAAATCCCTTTCGAAAGATCTATTATGGTGTAAATATGGCTGTCTCTTTCAAAAGGTGGATTTTTACATGCATCGTAGTCTATAGATACTACAACCTATCAGTTTATGTTGTTTTATACAGTTGGACATGCTTACCTCTTTCGGTAGGTAAATTTGCATAGGACGGATTTAGTACACGGCTGCTTTTGTTTTTAAGTGGTGTTCCTAATCTGAAGTCTCTTTCGGTAGGCTTCCTATCTATATAGCGGGTCTCTTTCAGTAGACTTCATGTCACTGTATTAAACTAATAGATGACTACCATTATTATTTCATTATTGATGATTATTTCTTTAGAGATTCTTAGTATGGATATTTTGTATCCTTTATAGCTCTGAGAAATTTTGAATTGGTTATCACCATATTTTGAGATGATAATCAATTGAGCCTGATATGTAGTTATGAAATTATAATTTGTTAGATATGCCTTATTTGAGCATTTGTTTTGGGTATATTTTATTCATGAATTATTTGGTCATTGTCATTGTTAAGTCAAAATTGTGAGATCTATATATATTGGTTTGATACACCTTTTGTAGATTTTTGGGTTTTAGGCATATTTCAGGATGATTTATTTTAGAGTTAAGTCATTTTTGGATTTATAATGTAGTGAATTTGATTAATATGCCTTATTATGATTGTTTGTTTGGCATATTTAATATGGCTAATTATTTTATGTCATTAAGTTATGATATTTGTATCTCACCCTTTTTTAAGATATAATTCGACCCATTTATTATTTAATACGCGGGTCAGGCCGAGACTTTACAGGTATAGGGACTCACTGACTCTTGGATTTTGAGTTAGCTTTGGAGTAGACTATTTTAACAGTTTTAGTTTACTTCATCGTTATGTATATTGACATTTAGTAGTTATGTCATGTATATTATTCAGTAGTCATTTTGTACCTTATATATATATATATATATATATATATATATATATGAGATACGATGTATATTAGAGTGAGTACAGTATTGATATTTTGTAGACTCACATCTTATTATGAAATATGTGGTATATTAGTCCATTGAAATCTGTGACTCTGATTCCGATTTATCTATATTATATAATGTTCTAAATATTTTAATTGTTGTGTTTATTACTTTGCATTAATACTGCACATGTCAAATTTTCATTTTAGATCCTCAAAAAGGTGAATAAGATGTGTCAGTTTTAGTATAAAGATATACAAACATTCGATTGCTCTTAACCAGTCATATTCTCCTAATTTGCAGATGACATTACTTATAATGTTCTTTGTAAATTGGGCATAGCGTTGGGTTTGTTACAGCTTGGTATCCGTGCTGGATTCAGAACATTATAAAATATAAATTGTGCATAATCGAGATCTTGTCCCTTGGGTATGTAGTAGTTAGTAATTTAAATAATTTAGGAATAGGAATATAAATAATTTGGGAATAATCATTAGGACATATTTGAAGAATCTTTTGATAATACTATATAACTTATTGTTATGTAAATATTGGAACTTACTTTTATTAAAAGTGAGATTTGAGAAATAAATATAGATTAGACCTTAGATGGCTTAAGATTGAATTGTAGTGTCCTAATCTGTTAATTATCAGAGTTGCATAGGGGGAACAGATGGACTGTTTTTACGTCGAACATTTTAAGAAATTATAACTAAATATGTTTGATTAGTTAATGAATGTTTGATTATTTTGAAAATTCTAAATAATTGTTGAATTAATATTGAGTAGGAATTTTCATTTGAAAATTTATAACCCGCTCGATATTAATTATTAAACATTACAATATCTTCATTAGTGTGGTTACCACAAAAGAAATTGAAAACTTTGTTTTATATAAAAATAAAATTTAATTATTGGTACAGATGATTAAATACCAAGATGCATAGTGGAAATGATTTTTTTAAAGAATTTTTTTATTTAAATTTTGTGATGGATTGAAAGAACCTTTATGAAAGCAAATATTTAGTTGGATCAAATTTTGTGATAAAGGATATAAATGTGAATAACATTGATTATGTTATTTTAAGCAAGCAATATTTAGTGAAAGTGTAAAATACTAGAAGGTCTAGGTATATCTTATAGAAAATAATTTTGTTTTAAATTGCCCATTGAGTGATTTAAGAATTCTGGTTGATTCGTCTGAACAATATTATCGATAGGGATTTCTAAACACTAGTACGACACATTCAGACACAATGTTTTAGGCAATAACATATTTTCAGAAATAATATTTAGTGAGTATATATTGTTTTGAAAGGAAGATAGAATTTTGAAACATGTTAATTATTACACAGAATAAAGTGGATACTTTAGAAAATGTTTTGAAGGTAATAATATTTTGTGGAAGTATATCAGCTATATTTCGAAAAGAGATATACCCTATGATATTCTAAAAAAGAAAATTATGCATTATTTGGGAACATGAAGTATTACTTGAAATATATATATATATATATATATATATATATATATATATATATAAGAAAAATTAGATTTGGTATTTATGAAATTTTGATAATGGTATATTATCTAGTATTCATATAATTTATATACTCAGTTGCATAAATACATGATAAAGAAATTTTGTATAATAACTTTAGATAATAATGCATATTTTATTTCGATTAGAATAAATGTTAGACTTTATATTTGAATAAATTGTAAACTGATATACAACATATTTATATAAATTTCCAATTTAAGTGAAGTTAGAAATAAAACTATAATTCATTCATGAATATAATAAGTTATTAAAAGATGAATACTTTGGTTATTACATGAGAATGACTTTCTGACATTTTTCAATAGTTAAATTGAAAAAAAATTATTTGATGTATGTTAAATTTTTAAATGACAGCTGCAAATAGTTTAAAAAAAGCAAACAGAACATAAACAAAAAATGTACTTATATAAATGAAGGATATGAAATTGCTTCATCAAGTTTGGTTGCATTATATGTATCCCATTAAAAGAAGTAAGACAAAAAATATATGGCTAAAACTATAAAAGCAAGCTTTTATTTTTCAAAGAATAAGAAAATTTTATTTATACATTATATCGAAAATGAAATTTGAGCAGAAATTAATAATATCAAATGCTTAAGTTAACTTATTTGATGTGCTTGCATATTTTACATGATAAGAGAGATACAAATTATTTAGAATTTAAACATTAATAATTGAAGAACACGGTGCATTGTATTAAATGTAGCATATGAGGGCAAATCTATACGTTTATAGTGACTATCAATGATATGTATACAAAATTTAGCATAGTAAGATATAATAATACCCCATCCTTTCCATTTTTGATAATAGCGTTTAAAATTTGAATGACAACCTTACTTGAGCCATCAATGAGATATATAAGTTATGGGTTATCACAGTCAATAAATATAAACAATGATGAATTCAATAATTGAGCTTAGGCAAAATTTATAAAACAAATAATAATCAATTACCTATGATAGCCATCATGCCTTTCGATAAAAATCAACTACTTTCTTCCTTATTCTAGGTTGACCTCGAGAATCACTATATATATGCCTATTTAATTTGGAGGCCATTGTTAGTCATAGGTATGCAAATGTTGCATTATGTAATCTGGAAGTAAGCTTCGAAATTAGGTAAGAAAAAAATTCGAAAGACTTAATGTCAGCAATTTAATAGCTTAAAAAATAGGGCCAAAAATAACAGGTATTGATTAATACAAAGCATACGAAACAGAATTGCAGGATCCTTTTATTCAAACAGTTTATATAAGGGTATGGAAATGCTTATAAGCTGTAGGATTATGAATCACCAACATGACTACTAAAAAACATAAAAATCAGAGATTATTTAAAATTATTTACAAACTGGAAACAACTGTATTAAGAAGAATAATGATACAACAAACATATGTCCAAGAAAATAAATTAAAATGAAGATCCTACATTACTATTAAAGTAAATAATCAAAAAGTTCTTTAATTAACATTGTGAAATTTGAATGGGATATGTACAACTAATGTGTTCTTGGATTGTTCTTCCTTTCTTCTTTACTTCCTATGTTTCTTATTCAGGGCCTCAGGCTTCTCAAATCGGGAAAAAAAGTTTGAATTATGAGCATTACCAAAACTGAATTTCATTTTCAACCTCTTTAATTTTGGATGAATTGTATGTTATTAGTCGTCCCCAATTCTTTTTACTTTTGAACAATATGAATTTTAAGTGATGAAAAAAATTTTAAACCTGACCATTCTCATGTATGATTTACTAAACCAAGGACCGAAATAGCAACTAATGGGAACACATTGTTTCTATTTAAAGTGACATCCGATAAACATTTAATTATTTGTATTTATTTTATACATTTTTCCATTTAAAATAATATTAACTTAGACCATAATAATAGTAATAAATCTAAGTAACTAATTCTCTATTTTTTTAATTTATTCTATTAACAGATGATAAAGCTTTTAAAGAAACCAATTGGGTTCACCTTATTTATTACTTTAATTTTGGTCATTGTTTGTCAGATCTAAAAGTCCGATACTCACTGAATTAACAGCCCTACACATAACTTGTTTGTCAACAAAACATAAACAAATGTCAACATATATATTAAGTTGACCATTTTCTTTTATTTCATAAATTAATTCTTAGGTATTAGTGCTTAATCACCGATATGCACTTAAATCATGCTTTAATACATATGGCTCAAATATTTTAGTATTTTACAGTGAAGCAACCAAATGGGTTTAATGATCAATCGGTATTGCAACAAGCTAATTTTGAACTTGATTAAACTTCTTTAAGGAACTAAATAATAAACTGTCCTACTAAAGCTTATAAATTGGGTAGTAGCTACTGGTTTAGGTAGTGAAACCTAGGCTTTTGATATTTAACTGGGTTATATTCATGATTTTCATTTAAACCTGCTTTTAGTTGAGGCAAAACTCTAGCCTGACCACTGTTTTCCAGATTTACAATGCTTGGCCGTCTTGGCCATAACTGTTTAATCACTCATCAGATTTTGTATTCGCTAGAAAGATACGAAATTGATGAACAATTTTTTTTAAAAGAACTATGCCAAATTTAATGTGTGCTATGCAAAAATGAAGGCAGCATACCTGCTATGTGAATGATGTTCAAACTTTGTATTATCAAGTGAAATTTTGATAATTTTTGTTACACATCTAATTTCATTGAACTAAATGATGCATCGCAAATCTAATTAACTAACCAACGACTTCATCTTTGGGATTTTTGATTAATTTATGTTTTAACATAGAATTTTTTTTGAAATGTAGCCTTTACTAATGAACATGACAGTTTACCTATATATTGAATAAATGCTTTATTATAACTTATGTATATAGTATTTTCTCAACCGATTACATTTACTAAAATGACAATAATTTTTATTATATGCCCTATTTTCATGGTTAGAAAGGTTTTACAGAAAGTCATTTGACTAATCTGCAACTTTGCTTTCGAAACTTTGCTTGTTCGTTACATGAACTTATACTTGTTATACAATTTGATATGTCACTAATATCTAAACTTGAGTTGAGTATAGGTTCATATGAAGTATAATTGGACTAAATGGCGATAATAGCTCACTTTTGCTTACTTAAGAGCTAAGTAAGTTGCTTTAAATGCTAAAATAAAGGAACGCTTTTGGATTAAATATATAATTGTTCGAAATATTAATATATAATGTGTTTCTGACCGTATGGTCGATGTATATCATATATATTATTTTTGTGAGATTGCTAACGACTCTCCGTAGAAAGAAGACTCTGCTGAAATTTTCCAAAAATTTTAACACTTAGAAAATTTTCACTAAATTTTCGTATATGATGAAACGAAAATAAAAAAATGAATATATTTAAATTTATAACATATGATAAGTTTGATTCTAATGTTAACTACATAAGTTTTGATCGAGTTTCAACTTTATAGTAAAATTCGAAGAGGCTTAATGTTTGCATGCATTTTTGATGTCTCGCTATAAGAAATTTCGAGGACGTAATTTTCATAAGGGCAGAGTCTGTAACAACCCTATTTTCGAAGTCGTAATATTCAACAAATTTAATGAATATAATAGTATGCGAATTCGATCTGGATAATTATTATTTTGAAATCAAACTATTATTCAACTAAAGTCTATTTAATAAAGGATTTTTATTATAGTAAAATTGAATTAGTTAAATGTATAACTAATTTTGTATAAATAAAATAGATGAAAATTAGTTCTATTCAATATTCACTAAAATTTACAAAATTAACGGAGATGAATAAATTTCTTTATATTGGTTCAATTGTTAAATTCGAAGAAGAGTGAAACAATATTGAATTGTCTAGTTATTAAATTACATTTGATAGTATGAAGTGTAATTGGTTTCAAATTAAAAAATTTGAAGTATAAATTTTAACAACAAAAAGTGAATAAATAGAAATGAAAAGAGAATATACACACTATTTACACTTTAAGGCCTAAGCCCAAGCAACTGAAACCCACATTTTTACTTATTTCTAAATTACCTTATCCTGGTTCACTTCTTTCTTAGTTTGGTATAATTCCTAAAATCGACGAATCAATACCTAAGTCCTCAAATTCTTCCATAAAAAGAAAATGAAAAAATATAAAAATAAAATTATCGCACGGCCAAGCACGAATGTTTGGAGTTTCACTTCGTTAGCTCGGGTAAGAGAGGGAGGTTCGTGTGTGGTAAGGCTGTCGATCTGGAGCCGCGACCTCTGAAAGCGACATGTTCATGGTCGATTAAGGAGGGTTTGCGTTTGAGGGTTCGCGTTTGAGAGGGGGAGCCACGACCTAAGTTCTAGTCGAGGTGATGCCGATTTGAGAGCGTCTATGGTGGTGCGATGTAATGTGGATGGGGCTAGCGGGCCTGTAGTGAATGTCGGTGGCTGTGATTGTTAGCAGCAAAGAAGTGAGGGTGTAACCTTGGCTATTGATGTTGGGCGGTGACGCAAGCATAGGCGTGGTAGTGTGTGCATCCAGGGCCGACATGGTGAAGTGGCGTTGGAAGTGTAGGCATGTTCAAACGAGGAAGCAAGCTAGTTTAGGCAAACAATAGATAGTTTTGTGGCTAAGGGAGGAAGCTCGTGTGTCGATATTTACCGCTCTTCGATTGGTGAGTTATATTAACTTACACTTCTATATCTACATAAATGAATATCCATTTTCTGATGCCTTGATATGGTTGTTTACATGAGAACACTTGAGTATGGATGATTGAATTGTTTGAATGAATTATTTATTTGGGATATTGAAATTTATTGTTGGTAATATATGGATTGTTATGTGGATTGAAAGAGGTCGGTTTGCAAAAGGAATTCTTTCCAATTGCAAATTGAATTTATTAACTTATATAAAAGTAATGTAACACCCCTAATTTTTATTTAACATTATTAATGACAATTGATAAATTAAATAGGATAATGTAGATAAGGGGATTGGGATTGATAAATAAATTAAGAGGCTATGCTTATAAAAAAATGAACTTATAAATGGTTAAGTATTAAGCAATTGAACATAAGGGCATTAGGGTAAATTGCCACCCACATTCCCCCTTATACCATTTCCATTAGGTCATACACATTTATTTTTATCTCAAACAAAATAGTAACCGTAAGAAGAAGAGCAAGGCCATCCATTAGGAAGAGAATGGAAAATGAAATAAAGCTTAGGATCAAGTTAGAAGAAATCCATCTCAATCAAACTTCAATTTCCCTATCCAATCTAAGGTGAATAATAATTTCAACATCTCTATTTTGGTTTTATAATCATATGATTTTGGATTTAAGAGTAAATCTGTTTTTATGATATATTAAATGACGATATGTTGGATTTATATATGTTTAAACATTATTGTTTAAAGGAGACATATATAGTTTTAGGGTAAAACCGAGACTTAATGTTTTTTAAATGCCATGGGAAAGTTATATGTTATAGAAAACATAATTATGGAAAGGGGTTTCAATTTTCATAATTCTCCAAGTCGTGGAGAATTAGATACAAATTTTCAAAAGAAAAATATGGATATTTGGGTTTATAAATTTATTTTGGAAAATATATTAATAATTTTTGTCTGAAAATTTAATATGTTAGACGACATGATTAAAGTGAATTTCTGGAATTTTTGGGGATTTTTACTAAATAATTTGGTATGGAAATTAAATTATTTCGAAAGGAGGACCTAAATGATTAAATTGTTTTTATTAGAGGAAGGGCTTATTTGTTAAAAGTTAAGTTGATTTTACATCTGAGAAAATGCGGTAAATATTATCCAAATTATTTAAAAGTTTGTGAAAACCAATCAAATGCTTATAAGTAGGCAAGTTTGCTACAAAAAGTTTACTTATTTTGGCAAAATCAGCTTTTACCCAGAAAAGATGGTTCTGCCTTCTTTAGCAAACCTTTCGACTTAGAACTTCCGACTAAGACCTTTCGACTTCATTGACCAACAAAGTCGAAAGCAATGCACATGATATCATTCAAGAGATATGCAATGAATTGGAGTAACTTGAAAGATAAGATGTCGAAGGGTTGCTTTCGAAGGAGATGGTCACTTAGTTTACTTAAAAAAAATTATTTGCCTATTTTTAAGAGCTTCCGAGAAGGTCGAAAGCTATGCTTGCTTTCGACAAGTTTGAAAGCTATAATTTCGAAAGGTTTTTCAATGAGATTTTTGAAAGAGGGCTGCCGCCTTTAGTTTTGTTTAAACCTTCCGAAGGGGTCGAAAGCAGGAGATTTCGACGTTATCAAAAGGTCTAATCGTTCTTATAAATACAAGCCGCTTCCCAAATATTTCGAAGGGCTTGAATGAAGAAGCTTTCGATGTTGTCGATAGGTTAATTGTCTTCCGTGGTATTTTATAAAATAAAAGTATGATTTTGAAAGAGACAGTTTCACTTATTTTCACTATGACCCAAAGTAATTTTATCAAGTACAAACCCAATGCTTTCAGGAGGTTTGATCTTCTATGGTTTCAAAAGGTTTGCTTTTCAATATTTTCGGAAGGTTTGATTTCCAATGGTTTCGGAAGGTTTGAATTTCAATGGTTTCGAAAGGTTTGAATTTTAATGGTTTCGAAACGTTTGGTTTTCAAGCGATTTGAAGGGTAACCTTTAATGCTTTCAAAAGGGATACTTTCAAGTGGTTTTGAAGTTATGTTTTTACCCTTATATAATAATACTTAGACATGGTCGAAAGGTTTCGAAGGAAGGGTTTTAAAGTATTAAAAAGGTTGGTACCTATTGTTTTAAAATTTATGGTTTATGCTTTCGAAGGGGTCGAAAGCAAACCTTTAAAAGGGGTCGAAAGGTTGCTTTTGAAATGGTCGGAAAAAAAGCTTTCGAAGGGGATACCTTCGAAGGAGTGGTAAAATTATTTCTTTGAAACTTAACATGATTGTTTAATCTTGGAGATACCGAGGTGGGCTTAATGAGTTCAACCCAATAGTTGGGGATATCAACACTTATATGCTTTGACAATCATTGGAGGATACCAATGTAAATTATAAATGGTTGTAACCTAAATTAGGGATACTAATGGAAATAGGTCAGTCATGTGGATAGTATCGGATAATTGGGATATACCCTAAATTAGGAATATTAACGGAAATAGGTTAATCATGTAGAAAGCTAGAGATAATTAGATTCATGTGGATACCATGAGTTAAGTGTCCAAGTAAAGGGTTTATAGTTATCCTAGGAAAACTATGGGATTTTTAATGGATAGTCAATATCAAGTTGGAGATGGATAGTCTCTATATGATTGAAGAAGCATTAACTATGGGATGTTTGATGGACAGTCATCATTATGATAGGGATAGATAGTCTCCATATGTTTAATGAAGGGTTTATAGTATTCCTAGGAAAACTATGAGATGTGAGATGGATAGTTCATATCTGCTTAAGTAAAATGAACATGGGATGGATAGTGCCTATTTGAAGCAAATTAAAATCTAATAGGGGATGGGGAAATCCTAATTCTTTTCAAGTATGCATATCATCATAATATTTTGAAAATGTATGTTTAACCATTGTAGATGCAGGAGCACAGAATATGGTTTTAAAAAGGCTTTAAGATACCAGTGAAGGGAAAACTTGTTCCGCTAAGTGGCATGGTCTCACTAGATATGTAAAAGGAATAAGATGTTAGATTATTATTCATACCAGACTTTATGTCTGATTCGAAGTTTTTATTTTTCCTTAAAATCTCGGGTACTCAATTAATTTTGAGTAGTCTGAGATTTAAGGGTTTCGGGTTTTCTTCGATGAATAAATATTCCGGAGGTGTTTGGGAGGCAGATAGTTATTTAGAATTGCCTTTTCCGCTGTGTGTTTTGTTGTAAAGGCAGACTTGTTAGCCTTACTATGTACTCTGACCAACCATGGGGGCATCTTCATATGCCACTCTTGGCGTGCTTGTAATAATTATATTTTGCTGAACGTGGTTATGTTTTTGGGATTATGTAATGAACATCAAGTGTTTTGATTTATATGTAAAAAATGTTTTGAATTGTTAAAATCATGTTTCTGTGATCTGTTTATTAATGTATCTAGCACCGCCATATTTGATCGTCGAGAATTAATAACTATGGATGACTATAGCTGTAAAGGCCCGAAAATCCGTACTCCTTTGAGCTGGCAACATTCCACAACCATCCAGCCAAAGGGGAACAAACTTCCGAATCTTTAGGGTTGAAGAAGAAGAAAGAGGTAGAAGGAGAGAGAAAAAGAAGAAGAAGAACAGAAAAGAAACACAGATCTATATCAGAATCTCACAATCGCAGCGGAACAACATATAATAGATAAATGAATAATCTTTTAAAACAAAGAACTATATCAGTTATTACATTACATCACATTACATTTCATCATCACAGTGTACAACAACAAACAGCGGAAAAGAAATACTATATACAATAGATAATATGCTACGCCATCCAGCTCGCCTCCAGATATCCGTAGCAACACCCGAATCCAGAATGACCTGATAACCTAACTCTAGACTGCCCGTGTGGAAATTGGTGGGCACCCAGAGTTTAGGAAGGGAACAATAAACTCCAGGTCAGTCATGTGACTGGTGTGAGAACTAAAACAGTTATTTATCTTTAAAACAAAGAATAGGATAATTTTTAAATAAATTCGCAATGCTTTTTAGAAAATTAGACTACCATAAGGCCTCCCGCATACACACACAATGCAAACGCAGAATCGGAGGAGATTTCTCCTTATGATAGTCAAAGATGCTTGATACGCATTAAAAAAAGAAGCATTTGATATTATTGCTAGTGCATAGTGTAGAAAAATCATTTCGAAAGTAGAATATGAATCTTAGCCAACATACGACCATTATCGTATGCCTACTATAGCTACCATGTTCAATAGCAGATTACCGCCACATTCCATAGCAGGTAATACAACTAAAACCGTACAAGGCTCGTATTGTTTCTTTGGATTTTCAACAAATGGTCAAGCCAAGGAACTTCCCATTGCCACATGGAAACGCCTCTGGAATGACGTCCCGAGAACCTAACCGGATCTCTGCCAACACAAGGCCGGGTTACCCCTAACTGGGTAACAACTGACACGAATATGTCATTCCCCGATCGTAACCGATCTATATCCGAGGATCCCCGATTTCCAACAACCACAAAGTAATAAATTTGCAGTAACCACATAGGTTAAGTATCTGGGCTCCATACCATGATACCACCTCTATCCAGAAGGAATGACATACACTAAAGGGGTGCTACCCCCTAATAACCTTGCTGCATCTTTCCTGTTTTGACCATTTCCGGGGTGTGAGGCTCGATGAAGTCTCGTCCACAAAGCCACGCTTTTAAACAAAAGCTGTGCTTTGGGTCAACAAATGATCAAAGCAATGATCATCAAGATAGACGATCAAACAAATGATCCTATCACAAACGATCAACCAATGATCATTTCACAGCATCACTCAGTATGCCACATTACCAAATTGGGAGTATATCACTAATAACCTTCAACTATATAACCTCTGAGCTCGTACGTCTCAGAGAAGGGTGTTAAGCTAAGAGAATAAATTCTCCGCCACCAACAGAAATATATTTGAAAGAAATCAGCTTTATATCTCAACATGTAATGTCAGACATACAATCCATACAAGTCTGTTCCGGGCTCGAACAGAACCGAAGGCACTTACAAAGAAGTCCTTGCAATCCGGATATTCATTAATCACGTCCGGACTTCCCGTCACTAAGGGTGATAAAACCTCTGTACCGGAGATCAGCCGATGCAGAGTAACTCGACGGTAATCCATCCGTTTTCACAATTATCCGGTCTTCAACACCGGTCTTCAAATGCAATTTATAACGACGTATCACTATTCGGAATGGGTTATACGACCCCATGGTCCTTTCCCGGTTAACCCGAATAGTGAGCGCTTATTTTAAAATAAGTGTGGCATTCAATTCAAGCAATTCACAACAATTACTCATTCAAGGGTAAATATTGATAGTCGGTTATTTAACTATCAATAGAGATGAGCAACATCATCAGATTCCAAATAATTTTCCAAATTATTTATTTCTACCAAAAATATCTTTACAAGATATATAATTTTCCACACTTCAAAATAAATAACGTTTATTTTGAAACCAATTTTCCCTTTCCATTTATAAATTCCATAGTGAATTTATATTTCAAATTATCTATTGATCTACAGTTTTCAATAGATTTCAAATATTCAATTCCAATTTATCTTCAAAAAGATAAATTCTTAAAAACATTCCATTTCTTATTAGAAAAGCAATTCCATACTTATTTAATAATAAGTATTTCATAAATCTCATTTATTTTCAACAATTTGAAAATATTTAATATACTTAACCCATAGTTAAGTATATATTTCATTTGTTTAAGGAAAACATTCTTTTATTCACATTTATTTGGGTCAAAACGAATGTTGCGTAAAACATCGTTACGACAACCCAAAATCACTAGTATAGGGATTCGAAATTAAAATAGATATATAAACCCCAATACTATATAAAACATTTCCTTTCGGAATCCATTTACTATAACAACAGTGTTATAGTCCATCATTTCCTTATTTTCTCGAAAACGTCTATTTTAACAATAAATGTTGAAATCTATGTTTTCATTCCCTTTTTATTTCTCGAAAACGTCTATTTCAACAATAAATGTTGAAATCTATGTATTCGATACTTAATGCATTTTAATACGCCTTTAATCGTTTTAAATTCCATTTAAAACATTCCTTTTCCAAAATATATCCATTTTCTTTAATAATATATTTACTGTTCAAAATCGTGAATATATTTTCTTTAATAAATTCCAATATTAAATTTATCAAATTCAATTTATTTTCGAATTTATAAACAATGTCTATAAATTCCATTCCTATTTTATAACTTCGATTTATAATTTTCCTTTATCAATCCAATTCAATTTATATAACTTAATTTTATACCCAAAAGTCTATATTATAAGCTAAACACTTATAATATCATTTATTTACGAAGTCGTTCTTTTTTTAAACTTCACAAATTATAAATCTTGTTACTTATAAGATTCTGTTTATATTTTAGGACAACTTCAACTTATAAAATCTCCTTTATTAAAAATTTCTATTAATATCCTATTTAAATGCCAAAATCCAGTTTATAAGTTAATTACTTATAAATCCTTTATTTTACAACATCTATTCATTTTATAATACTTATAACACTCGTTTTATAATTCCAATATTTTAAATTCATAAATATCAAAAAAAAAAAATTCTTTTTATATAAACCGTTTATAATAATAATTCAAAAATCTCAATTTAAGCCATTTCATAAATTTATTAACTACTTATCTCAAAAATAACATTTTGGTTATATTTTCCAAAAATCCTGAATTCTATAACTTTAAAAATTGAAATTTTAAATTTATCTAAAATGAATCAATTCAAAATTTAAATAAAGACATATACTTGAAAAATCAATGTAAAAAAAAATCCTTTTTAAAATTAAAAATCGTTATTTTTAACTTTAAAAATGAATCCGATGATGCAACAGCATCCAATAGCCAATCACAGCAACAAATATCATATATCAATATGATAATCACAATTCACACAATATCTATAATCAAATAAATATTTGTGAGGAATCCAGTTGGATCCCTCCAACCTGTTTCCCTGCATCCAAAGATGTTAGCACAATACCAATTCCACTTCGAGGTGGAATATCACGGTATATGGGATTTTATAAAATATTATCCGCTTAATAGGCGGCGCAATAGGGTCTCATCCGCTATACAATGCGGGAAATCAATCAATTGCAATATATACATATGCCAATATATATATATATATTGCTATATATATAGATATATCCTACTATATCTAATATCACAATCAAGCAATCAATCAATCAACAAATTTTAAATATAACTATTTAAAATTTAAATAACCCTTTTTTGAGTGAGAAGTTCTCACCTTGATTTTATTTCCGTTTCATCTTTTTTTTTCGAATAAAATTAAACGTGCGTTTAATTTTACCCGAAATTTTCATTGACTCCAAACGACTCCAAATCAGTTGCATCGCAAAGTGCTCGACGATACGATTCCATCGCACTTTGATTCGCCCAAATCGGACCTCGTATGACTAAAATACAACATTTTGAAGTTAATACGAATTATAATATAATTTAAATTACAATTTCTTTTTATAATTTAAACCTACACTAATCAGAGCCGATCGTTCCAGGCCCTTGAAATCTTGGCCGCTTCTTCTTGCTTCTCCTCCCACATGCATGCGAAAGCCCCAGATCGAACAAAACCCACTCGCCGCCCATCCAAACCCTAATTAACGCCACCAAATCCATCACTTCCAAGTCGATCAAGCTCCCCACCTACGTGCGCCTAGCCTAGCTCTATACTCGGCTGCGATATCTTGGAGCTCGGTCGACATTCTTGCTCTAATTTCGAGCACGAACGGCCAACATACTCGAGTATTTTCTGGTCGATCCATGACTTTAAAAACGATCACCACCGTTCAGATGGTAGATCTCGCTGCGCTCTACAACCTTCGTTAAGGAAGTTTATCGAATTACTTGGTGGATTTGAAGAGATCAAGGGGGAAAGAAACGAGAATTTTCGGCCATTAATCTGTAGCCGGCGGCTCTATTAGGTTTAGGGTTTTTTTTTTAATTTGTTGAGAAAATGGGCTATTTATAGAGAATATCGAACACTATTCATCCGGGTTTTCAAAACCCCGATTTACGCGCTGTAACTGGCGTTTCTAGGGTTTATCCCGCGTTCCGGACACAATGGAACAGGTTTCGGAAGCTAATTCGATCATCTGTGTGAGATATGGGATTAAACGATCAATTTAAATTAAACCGATTTAAACCGATTTCGATGCGTTTTAATTTGTACCGGACAAACGGTAAATCCAATCGACTTGAAATTTGAAACCTT
Organism: Allium cepa; assembly: GCA_030765085.1. NCBI lineage: Eukaryota > Viridiplantae > Streptophyta > Magnoliopsida > Asparagales > Amaryllidaceae > Allium > Allium cepa. The sequence goes on from CM060942.1 coordinate 657,494,912, forward strand.
ACAATAATATCACATTACGGATCCGATGAAACAGGTTTCATCGAAATCCATGACTTTTTGAAAAATGGCTATTTTAACTCGCTAAATTAATATTAAAACGATTTCGATGCGTTTCAAGCTGCCACGGTCAAACGACAACTCCGATTGCTACGAAAATTGAAATCCGCTATTACGGATCCAATGGAACTCGTTTCGTTCAATTCTGAGACTGTTCAAAAATTGGCTATTTTTCAGTCGATAATTAAATATTAAAATATTCAATTTTCACAAATCAACTTTAAATTCAGTTTTACAAGTTCTAAAACATTTCTATAACTTTAATATGATATAACAAAATTTTCCAAATCATTTTCAATCTTATTTAACCCAAAATTAAATTATTTCTGGAATTTCACTATTATATTATCGATTTAATTGACCAATTAAATCCAAATATTCGATAAATAAATTGTCGACTTAAAAATTCCACTTATTGATATTCAAAATTAATTAAATATCCAAATTTAAATTATCAAAAATTCTGGGTCGTTGCAACAACATCCGTAGCCATTAGTTTTGGGCCTCCAAGTAAGGGGATGTTACAAGTTGGTATCAGAGCATAGGTTTATAAAACTTTAAAAGAAAAGTTAAATCTAAAATCTTTTTAAAACATAATCCAACAAAATTTGAAAATAAGTTTGGGGTATGAGTTAACGCTATAGTAACGTACTTGTATTTGATATATATAGGTATATATCTAAGTACGTATTCCCTTCTCTCTTAGACCGCTCTTCTGTATCTTACTAAGGCTCATATGAAGATATACGAGAAAGAGAATATGGAGCAGGAAACGGAAGACGAAATCTAGGTAGAGGAAGCACCACAAACCAACAGAAATGCTCGATATAGGTCACCTAGAGAAACCAAGGTCGACAGGCTAATGCTAATCCAAATGTTGATGCCAATATAGGTGTTGGAAATCCATCGGTAGATGCAGGGATGGTGTATCATTTGTTGGCTAATCTTTTACAAGTAGGAGCTACTAGTAATGTTGGTGGAGCTAATCCTGTAGTTGCAGTTGGATATAACTATGCTAAGCTAAGGAGGGACTATACCAGTCTTGGTGGGAAGCCGTTTGTTGGAATGGAGGATGCAGTTGAAGTTGAGAACTGGTTATTAAACTACGAGAGGATATTTACAGATTTAGGCTTGAATAATGGAGAGAAGAGAAGGCTAGCCTCTAAACAATTTCAAGGGTTAGCGCACAATTGGTGGAATAATGTGACGGTTGAATTTCCGAAAGAAGAGTTGACATGGGCTGATTTCAGAAGAAGGTTTGAGCAGAGGTTCTTGTCTAAGTTTGCCAAATCAGCATTAATGAGGAAGTTTATGGATCTTGTCCAAGGAGATATGTCTGTGATCGAGTATGCTGTTAGGTTTGATTAGCTATCTCGATATGGTTATGCTTTGGTTGACACAGATGTCAAAAAGAATGAAAGATTCATTAGAGGATTAAGGCCAGAGCTAGGCAGAATGACTATGGCCCATATCCGAGATCCTTCTAATGTGATGGTGGAAAAGGCCATTCGCCATGAGGAAATGCTTGCCATTTCAGCTAGAGAAAATCCAATTGAATTCCAGGGTCCTTAAGTGGGAAAGAGGAAGTTTTTCAAGAAGAAGGGCGCTTAAAAAGGAGGATCAGCCAAGAAAGGGAATGTAGATATAGTTTGCTACAAGTGTGACAAGAAAGGTCACTATGCTAAAGAGTGTTGTTCGGGAGATGGAACGTTGGTTGTGGGGAAGCAGAATATATAATTGCAACCAGATGGGGCATTACAAGAATAAGTATCCTGAAGCTACGATGGAAGGAAAAGGAAAGGTCTTTGCTTTGGAAACATCATCCTCTAAACCAACTGCTGCTGAAAAAGGAAAGTCTGTAATGGAAGACATGATTTTGATTCAGAGTATACCAGTTAGGGTACTTTTTGACTCCAGTACATCACATTCATTAAATCTCGGTATTTGGTTGATAGGTTATGTATATAACCCACATACCTTGTTACTTCCTTAAGGGTTGCGAATCCGATAGGAGAGTATGCGACTCTTGGGATGAGATGTGACCACTTAGAACTTGATTTGTTAGGTTATAAATTTACATGGTATTTGTATGTTTTTGATATCGTAGATTTCGAGATCATTTTGGGTATGGATTGGTTGGGTAAGTATGAGGCTAGGGTATTTTACCATGATCGGGAGGTATCATTGAGGCACATAGATTCCATAGTCGAATCGTTTTCTTAGTGAAGAATTCTAGTAAGAGTGATTGTGCATTATTGAGTGCCATGGAAGTTGAAGGAGACGTTAGTCAACGTGCGACTAGAGAGTTTGCAGATATTTTTGAGCTGGTTACTGGATTACCCTCGAAACGAGCTGTTGAGTTTCGGATAGACCTTGTACTGGGAGTTGAACCTTTCAGTAGACCACCTAGCAGGATGACACCGACAGAGATGAAGGAGTTGAAGGTGCAGCTAGTAGATCTTGAGGGAAAGAATTTGATCAAACCAAGCAGTTCGCCTTAGGGAGCAGCCGCGGTGTTTGTGAAGAAGGCAGATGGGTCGTTAAGGATGTGCACCGACTATCGTAAGTTAAACGAAAGGATGATTAAGAATAGGTACCCTCTGCCAAGGATAGATGATCTGTTTGATCAGTTAAGTGGAGCTAGAGTATTTTTCAAATTGGATTTAGCAACGGTGTTCCATCAGTTGAGAGTGGGGAGGACAACATTCCTTTGACGGAATTTAGAACTAGATATGGTTCGTATTAATGGTTGGTGATGCCATTTGGATTGGTGAATGCGCCTGCTTTCTTCGTTGATTTGATGAACCGGATTTTCTGAGAGCGCTTGGATAGGTTTGTGTTGGTATTCATTGATGACATTTTGGTGTACTCTAAAGATGAAAGGGAACATGAGATTCATCTTAGAGTAGTGTTCGAGACGCTGAGGCAGAATCTGCTAAAGGCGAAGTTTTCCAAGTGTCGTTTCTAGAAGAAAGAGGTTATTTTTCTTGGTCATGTGGTTTTAGAGAAGGGATTGTCAGTCGATCCAGATAAGATCAAAGCTGTGAAAAATTGGAAGAGACCAGAAACGGTGATCGAGATCAGAAGTTTCTTAGACTTGCTGGCTATTACCGATGATTCATCAAAGATTTCTCGCACATAGCAGCGCTTTTGACTAAGTTGACCAGGAAGGATGTGAAGTTTGTTTGGTCTGACAACTGTGAGGGAGGATTCCTTAAGTTAAAACATTTGTTAACCAATGCGCCAGTGTTAGTAGTTCCAGATGGTAACCAGGGGATGGTAGTATACACTGATGCATGTGGTACTGGATTGGGAGCAATATTGATGCAGAGGGGAAAAGTTATTGCTTATGCATCTAGGCAGCTTAGACCTCACAAAGTTAGATATCCTACTCATGACTTAGAGTTAGCTGCGGTGACATTTGCCTTGAAAATTTGGATGTATTATCTTTTAGGAGAGAGATTTGAGTTGTACACCGATCATAAGTCATTAAAGTATTTATTCTCTTAGAAGGAGTCGAATATGAGGCAGCAGAGATGGTTGGAGTTTTTAGTTGCTTATGATTTTGGTATAGAGTATACTCCTAGAAAAGGAAATAAGGTAGCAAATGCTCTCAGTAGAAAACATCAGAATATGGTGTTAGTGATGTTGGAAGAATAGAAGGATCTAAAAGCTTTAGCCAATTATAATGTGCAGTTGGGATCTACTGCTAGTTCTAGTCAGGCAACTGTCGTGTTATCATGTTTAGAAGTTCGACCAGTGTTGATTGAAAGGATAGCTTCTAAGAAGAAAGAGAATCCAGTTTTAGCTGAGAAGATCAGAAGGCTTGAGGTGGGAACTGTGGCCTATGATTTGAAAGATTTCTATCTTGACCAAAGAGGATGGTTAAGAAAGAAGGAACAGTTATGTGTTCCAAATGTTGAGAACTTGAAAAGAGAAGTTCTTGAGGAATGTCATCGATCCAAGTTTACAATTCATCCTAAAGGGACCAAAATGTATCAAGATATGAAGAGGAGCTTTTATTAGGAAGGCTTGAAGAGAGATGTTGGCTTGTGGGTTAGGCTGTGTGTTAACTGTCAACAAGTGAAGGCCAAACATCAGAAGCCAAGTGGGTTACTTAAACCTTTAGATATTTCAGTTTAGAAATGGGATTCGATATCGATAGATTTTATAAATGGGTTTCCAAGGTCAAGTAGAGGAAATGAAAGCATATGGATTATCGTGGATAGGCTGACAAAGAATGCCTATTTCATTCCTATGAAGTCAACTAGGACGGCACCTGTTTTGGCTAAGTTGTTCATAAAGAACATAGTTAGACATCGTAGGATTCCTAATAGCATAGTCAGCGATAGAGATGCATTATTCACTAGCAAATTTTGGAGGAGTCTACAAGAAGTATAGTACCAAGTTCAAGATGAGTACATCGTATCACCATAGACTGATGAACAGACAGGGAGAGTTAATAAAGTCCTCGAAGATTTATTGAGAGCTTGTGTGTTAGACCTTGGTGGATCTTGGGAAGAACATCTATATTAGATTGAGTTTTCCTGTAATAAAAGTTATCAGATTAGTATAGGAATGGCGCCTTTCGAAGCTTTTAACAGAAGGCCATGCAAATCGCTAGCATGTTGGTTGGTGACAGGAGATAGATTGAGCTTCCTTTATCCTTCCTTGGATTAACTCAATCTTTTCGGATTCTTAATTTGAATTTATTATTTACATATTAGACTCAATATCATTTATGAAGTTTGAGTCTAAACACTCCTTCGTAAGGAGTTTTTGTTTTTGTAAATAATTCTTTAGTATTTCATAAATATCATTTATGAAGTTCTCAGTAGGAGATAGGTTTTCATTAAAGTATCACCACTGAAGGGTGTGGTACGGTTTGGAAGGTCAGGAAAGTTGGCCCTGAGATATGTCGGACCATTCTGGATTTTAGAAAGGAATGGAAAGTTGGCTTACAAAGTAGAGTTGTCGAGCAGTTTGGCATGTGTCCGTAATGTATTCCATGTATCTCATCTTCGCAAGTATGTGCAAGATCCATAGGCTACTATTCCTCAGACAGAGTTGGAGGTTTGGTAGTAGAGCCTGATTTGACTCTTGTTAGACAACCAGTTAGGGTTGTAGCGAGAGATGAGAAGAAATTAAGGACCAAGACAGTCAAGTTGGTGAAAGTTTAGTGGAGCGACACCGAGAAAGACTGTAGTTGAGAAATAGAGGGCAGGATTAGGGATCCTTATCCTGAGCTGTTATGAGGGTACGTTCTATATTTGTTTTATATAGACTTATTGGCTGGTAGGATAAACTAGCTTTTGTTTGCATGATTGTTGTGCTTGTTTGTAGTCCTCACTGAATTTCGAGAACGAAATTTTTAAGGACGGAAGCCTGTAACACCCCTAATTTTTGTTTAACATTATTCAAGACATTTAACAAGATAAATCAAATGGAATAATATAGATAAGGGGATTGAGGTTGATTAATAAATTAAGAGGTCATGCTTATACAAACAAATGAACTTATAAATGGTTAAGTATTAAGCAATTAAATATAAGTGCATTAGGGTAAATTTCCACCCACATTCCCCCGATACCATTTCCATTAGGTCATACACGTTCATTTTTATCTCAAAATAAAATAGTAACCATAAGAAGAAGAGAAAGGCCGACCATTAGGTAGAGAAGGGAAAATCAAAGTAAAACTTAGGATCAAGTTAAAAGAAATCAGTCTCAATCAATCTTCAATTTCTTTATCCAATCTAAGGTAAATTATAATTTCTAAAACTCTATTTTGGTGTTATACTCATATGGTTTTGGATTTAAGAGTAAATTGGTTTTTACGATATACTGAATGATGATATGTTGGATTTATTATTTATATATGTTTAAACATGATTGTTTAAAAGAGACATATACATTTTTATGGTAAAACCGAGACTTAATGATTTTTAAATGCCATAGGAAAATTATATATTACAGAAAACATAATTTTGGAAAGGGGTTTCGATTTTCATAATTTTCCAACCCGTGGAGATTTAGTTATAATTTTTCAAAGGAAAAATATGGATATTTTAGGTTTATAAATTTATTTTGGAAAATATATTAATAAATTGGGTCTAAAACTTTGATATGTTAGATGACATGATTAAAGTGAATTGCTGGAATTTATGGGGAATTTGACTAATAATTTGGTATGAAAATTAAATTATTTTGAAAGAAGGACCTAAACGATTAAATTGTTTCCTTTAAAGGAAGGGCTTATTTGTTAAAAGTTAACTTAATTTTAGATTTGAGAAAATGCAGCATATATTATCCAAATTATTTAAAAGTGCGTGAAAGCCAATCAAATGCTTACAAGTAGGCAAGTTTGTCACAAAAAGTTTACTTATTATGGCAAAATCAACTTTTACCCAGAAAAGATGGTTCCGCCTTCTTTAGCAAACTTTTCGACTTAGACCTTTCGATTAAGACCTTTTGACTTCATTGACCAATAAGGTCAAAAGCAATGCACATGATATCATTCAAGTGGCATGCAGTGAATTATACCAAGTCGAAAATTAAGATGTCGAAGGGTTGCTTTTGAAGGAGATGGTCCTTTAGTTTACTTTGATTTGAAAAAGAAAATCACTTGCCTGATTTTAAGAGCTCTGACAATGTCGAAAGCTATGATTTCAAAAGGTTCTTCAAAGATATTTTTAAAAGAGAGCCACGGCCTTTAGTTTTGTTTAAACTTTCCAAAGGGGTCGAAAGCAGGAGATTTTGACGTTATCGAAAGGTTTAATTGTTCTTATAAATACAAGTCGCTTCCCAAACCGTTCGAAGGGGTTGAAAGAAGAAGCTTTCGATGTCATCGATAGGTTTAATTGTCTTCTCCAGTATTTTATAAAATAGAAATGTGGTTTTGAAAGAGATACTTTCACCTATTTTCACTATGACCCAAAGAAATATTCTCAAGTACAAACCCAATGCTTTCGGGAGGTTTGATCTTCAATGGTTTCGAAAGGTTTGATTTTCAATTGTTCCGGAAGGTTTGATTTCCAATGGTTTCGGAAGATTTGATTTCAATGGTTTTGAAAGGTTTGGTTTTCAAGGGATTTGAAGGGAAACCTTCAATGCTTTCGAAAGGGATAATTTTAAGTGGTTTTGAAGCTATGCTTTTACCCTTATATATAATACCTGGACATTGTCAAAAGGTTTCGAAGGAGGGATTTTAAAGTATTGTAAAGGCTGGAGCCTATTGTTTTAAAATTTATGATTTATACTTTCGAAGGTATCGGAAGCAAACCTTTCGAAGGAGTCCAAAGGTTACTTTTGAAAGGGTTGACAACATAGCTTTCGAAAGGGATACTTTCGAAGGGGTGAAAAAATTGTTTCTTTTAAACTTATAAAATGATTATTTAACCTTGGGGATACCAAGGTGTGCTTAATGAGTTCAACCCAATAGTTGGGGATATCAACACTTATATGTCTTGACAATCATTGGGGGATACCAATGTAAATTATAAATGGTTGTAACCTAAATTAGGGCTGCTAATGGAAATAGGTCAACCGTGTGGATAGTATGGGATAATTGGGTTATAACCTAAATTAGGAATACTAATAGTGTAACGACCCAGAATTTCTATTAATTAAAATTTGTATATTTAATTGATTTTAAATATCAGCAAGTAAATTTTGTAAGTCGAATAATTTATTTTTCGAATATCTAGATTTAATTGGATAATTAAATCGCAATTTAATATTTGAAATTGCATAAATAATTGGAAATTGGGTTAAATATGATTAAAAATGATTTGTAAAATTTTATTATATCATATTGGAGTTAGAATGATGTTATAGAACTTTTAAAATTGAATTTGAAGTCAATTTGTGAAAATTGAATATTTTAATATTTAATTGACAAGTTAAAATAGCCATTTTTCAAACAGTCTCGGATTTCGACGAAACCAGTTTCATCGGATCCGTAATGTTATATTATTGTAAGGTTTCAAATTTCGTGTCAATCGGATTTACCGTTTGTCCGGGGTAAGCTAAAACGCACAGAAATTTGGTTAACCGATTTAATTTAAAATCGATCGTTTATTGCCGTAACTCGCACAGACGATCGAATTAGCCTCCGAAACATGTTCCATTGTGTTCGGAACGCGGGGCAAACCTCAGAAATGCCAACCGGCACGCTTCGTTTGGAGTTCGAAAAATTTCGGATGAATGGTAATTTGGAAATTTTCTATATAAGGACGATTTTATTCTCATTTGCAAACAAGAAAACAAACCCTAGGGTTTTATTGCTTCAGCCGCCGGCTATACTATCAATGGCCGAAAATCACCAATGTTCTTCCCCTCTGATCTCCTCATCCATCGACTTTCATCCAAAACTCCCAACTAGAAAAACGTAGAGAGCATCGATATCTCTCTATCCAACGGTTAAGATCTGAAATGGAGAAGTGTGGAGGCTTCAAATTGCTCGCGTTCTACACGGCTTGGGCATGATTTTTCGTGCTAGATGGCGACTGAGCTTGGCAAGGCTCCGGCCGTTGATGATGTCGGCGATGGCAAACGTTGTGGTGGAGCTTGATCGTCTTCAAGTGGGCCGAGGTGATGGCGAAAATTGATTGAAAGGGGGCGGCCAACATGGGTTTGTCGTGCGTGTTAACTGGGAGAGGAAGAAGGGCCGAACGGCCTTGATCTTGGGGCAAAAGAATGGACGGCTGCGATTAATTTAGTTTTAAAATTAAATAAGAAAATGTTAATTGTTTATATTACAAAATTGTATAAACTTTTACACGTCATAACTTGTTGATACGAGGTCCGTTTTGGACGAAACCAGTTGCGTTGGAACCGTATGGAAGAATACTACGCTATGGAACTAGATTGGAGTCGTTTGGAGCTAGTGAGAATTTCGGGTAAAATTAAACGCACGTTTAATTTTATTCGAAATAAAAACGCGGAAACTGAATTGAAAGCAAAGTGAGAACTTCTCACTCAATCGAATTGTTTCGATTTTTTTTTTGAATAGTTAGATTTAAAATTGTTGATTGTATGCCTGGATGATAAATCATTATCTATTGATTGTTAAGATAGACATTATGTGCCGTTAGTAAGCGGAGGTTATTTATTAAAAACATATACCGCGAATATTTCATTGCAAAGTGAAATTGGTATTATTTATGTACTTGGAGTTGATTTTCCCGTATTATATAGCGGATGAGACCCTATTAAGCCGCATAATAGCGGATAATATTTTATAAATCTCATATTCCGCGATATTCCGTATTGGAACGGAATTGGTATTGTGCTAATGTCTTTGGATGCAGGGAAACAGGTTGGAGGGATCCAACTGGATTCCTCAACTATATTGATTTATTTACAGATATTGTGATGTTTGTTGATTATCATATCGATATATGATATTTGGATGTCGTGATTGACTATTTGGTGTTGTTGCATCATCGGACCCATTTTTGAAGTTTTAAAATAATGATTTTGATTTTAAAAAGAATTTTAAAGTGATTTTTGAAAGTATACGTTTTATTAAATTTTGAATTGTTAAAATAAATAAACATTAAAAAATTTATTGTTATAAAAGTTATATTTTTGGAAAATAGTACTTAAGTATGATTTTGGAGTTATATAAGTTTTAAATAACGTTTTGTAAATTATTAAAAGGATTGGTTTATTTAAATTGAGATTTTTGAGTTATTATAAACGGTTATATAAAAGATTTCTAAGATTTATATTTATAAATTAAAAATATAGGAATTGTGTAACGAGTTTTCATAAAACATTAAAAAGAAGTATAAATGGATTTCATAAGTGAATGAAATTGATAGATTTATAAATTTTGAAGTTATAAAATGAATAGATTTTGTAAAATAGAAAATTATAAATAATTAACTTTAAAATTGGATTTTTGGCATATAAATGAGATTTAAATGGAATTGGTTAATAAGGGATTTTTTATAACTTGAAGTTTTTATAATATATAAATGTGAATTTGTAAACATTGATTTATAAATTCAAGATTGATTGAATTCGATAAGTAAATTTTTATAGCTTATTAAAGGAGTATATTCACGATTTTGGGACAATGGATAATTTTTGAATGGAATATGTAAAAGTGTTGAATTTGGTTAATGATTTATATTCACGATTTTGAACAGTGAATAATATATTAAAGGAATGTTTAGGGAGTGATCTTTTAAATGGAATTAAAATAATTTGAAGTTGTTTCAAAAAGTATTAAGTGTCGAAACCATAGATTTCAACATTCATTGTTGAAATAGACGTTTCGAGAAATAGAAGGAAATAGTGGATATAACACCGTTGTTATAGTAAATGATTTCCGAAAAGAAATGTTTTATATAGTATTGGGATTTACATATCTATCTAAATTTCGAATCCCTATACTAGTGATTTTGGGTCGTCGTAACGATGTTTTACGCAATATTCGTTTTGACTCAAATAAATGTGTTTGAAAGAACGTTTTCTTTAAAGAATGAAATATATACTTAATTTCGATTTAAGTATATTGAATATTTTCCAAGTGTTGAAAATAAATGGATTTGTGAATTACTTATTAATAAATATGTATGGAATGTTTTCCAATATGTAGTGAATACTTTGAGATTTTATCTTTTAAAGATAAATTAAAAATGAATATTAGGAATCGATTTGAAATCGTATATTCATAAATATTTTGGAATTGTAAATTCACTATGAAATTTATAAAATAAAGAGAAATTTGTTTAAAAATAAACGTTGATTTATTTTTGAAGTGTGGGAATAATTTTACGAATTTGAAACGTAAATACAAAGTAAATCGTTAAGGATTTATTTAATTGGTTTAAATGAACCATGTTGAAATGAAAGTATTTTCGCATGAGGAAAATGTTTGAAATTTGTTTTTAAAAGTGGTAAAGGTGAAAAGTGATTTGAAAATTGTTTTCAAATGGTTGAAGTGTGGAAATTATATATCTAGTAAAGATATTTTGGAAAATAAATAATTTGGGAAATTATTTGGAATCTGGTGATGTTGTGCATGCCTATTTATAGTTAAATAATCTGACTATCAATATTTACCTTTAAATAGGTATTTATTGCGATTTCTTGAATTTGAATGCCACACTTATTTTTGAATAAGCGCTCACTATTCGGGTTAGCCGGGAAAGGACCTTGGGGTCGTATAACCCATTCCGAATATGTGATACGTCGTTATGAATTGCATTTGATGACCGGTGTTGAAGACCGGATATTTGTGAAAACGGAAGGATTACCGTCGAATGTTTCTGCATCGGCCGATCCCCGATATAGAAATTTATTACCCTTTGTGATGGGAAGTCCGGTCGTGATTAGTGAATATCCGGATTGCAAGGACTTCTTTGTAAGTGCCTTCAGTTCCGTTCGATCCCAGAACGGACTTGTATGGATGTGTGTCTGACGTTACAACTTGAGATGTAAAGCTGGTTTCTATCAAATATATTTCCGTTGGTGGCGGAAAATTTATTTCTTAGCTTAACACCCTAGAGGGTATGTCATTGATGGTTACTAGTGATACATTCCCAAATTGGTAATGTGGCATACGAAGTGCTGTTGAGCATTTGATGATCAAAGCACAGCTTTTATATAAAGCGTGACTTTGTGGACGAAACTTCGTCGGACCTCACACCCCGGAAATGGTCAAAACAGGAAGGATGCAGCAAGGTTATTAGGGGGTAGCGCCCCTTTAGCGTATGTCATTCCTTCTGGATAGAGGTGGTATCATGGTATGGAGCCCAGATACTTAACCTATGTTGTTGCTGCAAATTTATTGCTTTGTGGTTGTTGGAAATCGAGGATCCTCGGATATAGATCGGTTACGATCGGGGAATGACATATTCGTGTCAGTAGTTACCTAGTTTGAAAGGTAACCCGGCCTTGTGTTGGCAGAGATCCGGTTAGGTTCTCGGATCGTCTTTCCAGAGGCGTACCCATGTGGCAATGGGAAGTTCCTTGGCCTGACCATTTATTGGAATCCAAAGAAACAATACGAACTCTGCACGGTTTTAGTTGTATAACCTGCCATGGAATGTGGCGGTAACCTGCTATTGAACATGGTAGCTATAGTAGGCATAAGTGCGAAATGCCTATGCTGGCTAAGATTTATATCTTTACTTTCGAAATGATTTTTCCTACACTATGCACTAATAATAATATCAAATGTTTCTTTTTAATGCGTATCAAGCATCTTTGACTATCATAAGGAGAAATCTCCTCTGATTCTGCATTTGCATTATGTGTGTGTGCGGGAGGCCTTATGTTAGTCTCATTTTCTAAAAAGCATTGCGAATCTATTTTAAAATTATCCCATTCTTTGGTTTAAAGATAAACTGTTTTGAGTTCTCACACTAGTCACATGACTGACTCGGAGTTTATTGTTTTCCTTCCTAAACTCTGGGTGCCCACCAATTTCCACACGGGCAGTCAAGAGTCGGGTTTATCAGGATATTCTGAAATTCAGGAGTTGCTGGAGGCAAGCTGGATGGCATGGCGTATTCACTAGTATATAGTATTTCTTTTCCGCTGTTTGTTGTTGTGTGTTGTTGTACACTCTGATGATGTAATGTAAATGTGATGTAATAACTGATATAGTTCTTTGTTTAAAGATTATTCATTTATCTATTATATGTTGTTCCGCTGCGATTGTGAGATTCTGATATTGTTCTATTGTTTCTTTCTGTTCTGTACTATCTTTTTCTCTCTTCTTCTATCTTTTTCTTCTTCTTTAACCATAACGGTACGGTTTTCCGGCATTCGATTTCTCAGCAGTTGATACAGTGGAAGTATTGATGTCGGTTTTCGAGCGTCAAAAAGTCGCAACGTCACATTTGGTATCAGAGCTTATGGTTAAGCGACAACCATGGCTCTGTTGGGTGTTACTCATTAGAGATAGAGTCAGTAGTACTCTAAAATGACTTTGAGTGTAATAATAGATATGAGCGTGTATTTGTTAGTGAATATAAAATTTGTTTTATATTATGATGATTGGTTTGTTGAGTGGTATATGGATTCTGGTCGGTATGGTCTGGACAACTCTATCGATAGGGATCTCTAAACACTTGTTCAGAACAATTCGGCACAATATAGTTTTAAATTGGGTAAATGAAATAATTTTACCTCGATTATATTTTGTATATAAAGGAAATAATTTTTCAGAATTATTAAAGTGTATATGAATTGATTGTTTGGTCGTTAAAAATGTAAGAATAAATATAAGTTAATTAAAAGAATAAATTTTATAAGCAAATGAATTATAAATATGAAGTTATAATTAAAATGATTTACACTTATGAAATAATCTTATATATAAGAAGTGAAATTATTTGAGTAAAAGATTTGTAAATGTGATTTGTATTTTGAAGTAAAATTCCAGAGGAATATTTGGAAATGTTTTGAAAGGGTTAGCAATTTGGAAAAGATTAAATTTCTTTTTGAGTTTGAAAATGGTTTTCAAAGGTTTGGAAAAAAATTTTTTGGATAAATTAAAGCTCTAAACTCTTTTTGGTCGCTGGAAAATAATTCCGATGATGATTGCAACATCATCGGTGTTCATTTTCGGGTTTTCAAAAGAGGAATTGCTGCCAGATTATTTTAAATGAAAGTTGTTTGGATTTGGTTTTGGAAATTCAAAAGATAAATTGAATTGGTTTCAAAAATGGTTTTGAAAGGTTGAAAAGACTCTGGAATCCTATTTAAAATATTTATAGGAATGATAAATGAGATGATAACTTATACAATTTGAATTTTGATAGAATAAATTTAACTTAAAGGATGGAGTTAAATTAAAGTAAGTATAAGTAAATCAATAAAAATCCAAGTGGTAATTGTTGAATATAAGTGAAAAGAGTTTTGAACTTATAATATGAGATAATAAATTTGACTTTGGTAAAAGTAAAAGGAATTTACTTTAGAATTGGAATCTGAATTGAATTTATAAGTGGAAACTTAAGTTAAGTTAAACAAATGATGTTTGAAAGAGAATATAACTTAAGTGAAGTTGAATGAAGTTGATTTTGGTGTCAAAGTAAATTAATAAGTAAATTAATGAAGTGGTCATTAAGAATTTGAACTTGAGTTATATAAATGAAATTCAACTTTGTATTGTTAAAGGAATTAACAATTGAATTAATGAATGGATTGAATGTTAATCAATAGAATGTAAATAATTGATATGGGGTAATGAATGTAAGTGTAAATTCATTAGAAGCTAATGTTATTGAGAAATTGAATAAATTGAATGGAAGTCAATTTAATATCAACCAATTGGAGTTAAAAAGTGTTGGACCAAATTGAATGTAAATTAAATAATTTGGTTATGTTATTTGATTGTTGATTGATTGTATATAAATTCATTTAGTGTTAATGAAATTGAATTAGCGGAACTAAAAGATATAAATCAAATTGGAAGTTAAGTGAATCTTAAATAGAATTGAATTTGATTTGGAAGTGAACTAAATTGAATGTAAATTAGTGAATGTAAACTAATTGAATATGAATAAGTGAATGTTAGTAAAAACATCTAGTGTTAATGAATCAAATGTGATTCAAATTGAAAAACCAATTCATTGAATATTAATGAGAATATGAATGAATATTTATTTGGTTAGTTGGATGATAGTTGCTTGATGGTTGCATTTGTTGATTGAATGCATTGCTATGTTGGCACATGTAGTTGTTATGTTACTAGATGTTGTATATTGATATTATTTTCATATACGCATATTTCTCATTGTTTGTTGAGTGTTTAAAAGGTGCGGATTGCACTTGCTTCGCATTTGAAGCTCGCTTTCGCGCGACTTTAGCCGTATATGCTCGCTAATAAAATATAAGGTACATATCTCGGATTAAATATCGTACTTTTACACTTTTTTCCCTACGGGATGCCTCATCACTTGATGAGATGTATATTTGTGATATATATACTATCATTTTTTTTTCGGATCGAGCCGCGCAAAGGAGACTATGGCGAATTTTTCCGAAAATTTAAGGCGTTAGAATATTTTTAAGAAAATTGGGAAAATTTTGAAAACTAAGTATGATTTGGAAACTTAGTAAAGATTTTATAAGAAGTTTAACTATGAATTTTGGGAAAGTTAAACACTTAAGAGATTTGAAAAATCTAAATTGAATGGTTTGTTTTGGAAAGTTAATGGATTCTGTAATTTTTTCTTACTTGGTAATTTCGAGGACGAAATTCTTTTAAGGGGGGAAGTTTGTAACGACCCAGAATTTCTATTAATTAAAATTTGTATATTTAATTGATTTTAAATATCAGCAAGTAAAATTTGTAAGTCGAATAATTTATTTTTCGAATATCTAGATTTAATTGGATAATTAAATCGGCAATTTAATATTTGAAATTGCGTAAATAATTGGAAATTGGGTTAAATATGATTAAAAATGATTTGTAAATTTTATTATATCATATTGGAGTTAGAATGATGTTATAGAACTTTTAAAATTGAATTTGAAGTCAATTTGTGAAAATTGAATGTTTTAATATTTAATTGACGAGTTAAAATAGCCATTTTTCAAACAGTCTCGGATTTCGACAAAACCAGTTTCATCGAATCCGTAATGTTATAATATTGTAAGGTTTCAAATTTCGTGTCAATCGGATTTACCGTTTGTCCGGGGCAAGCTAAAACGCATAGAAATTTGGTTAACCGATTTAATTTAAAATCGATCGTTTATTGCCGTAACTTGCACAGATGATCGAATTAGCCTCCAAAACATGTTCCATTGTGTTCGGAACGCGGGGTAAGCCTTAGAAACGCCAACCGTCACGCTTTGTTTGGAGTTCGAAAAATTTCGGATGAATAGTAATTTGGAAATTTTCTATATAAGGACGATTTTATTCTCATTTGCAAACAAGAAAACAAACCCTAGGGTTTTATTGCTTCAGCCGCCGGCTATACTATCAATGGCCAAAAATCACCAACGTTCTTCCCCTCTGATCTCCTCATCCATCGACTTTCATCCAAAACTCCCAACTAGAAAAACGTAGAGAGCATCGATATCTCTCTATCCAACGGTTAAGATCTGAAATGGCGAAGTGTGGAGGCTTCAAATTGCTCGCGTTCTACATGGCTTTGGGCACGATTTTTCGTACTAGATGGCGACCGAGCTTGGCAAGGCTCCGGCCGTTGTTGATGTCGGCGATGGCGAACGTTGTGGTGGAGCTTGATCGTCTTCAAGTGGGCCGAGGTGATGGCGAAAATTGATTGAAAGGGGGCGGCCGACATGGGTTTGTCGTGCGTGTTAACTAGGAGAGGAAGAAGGGACGAACGGCCTTGATCTTGGGGCAAAAGAATGGACGACTGCGATTAATTTAGGTTTAAAATTAAATAAGAAAATGTTAATTGTTTATATTATAAAATTGTATAAACTTCTAAACGTCATAACTTGTTGATACGAGGTCCGTTTTGGACGAAACCAGTTGTGTTGGAACCGTATGGAAGAATACTACGCTATGGAACTAGATTGGAGTCGTTTAGAGCTAGTGAGAATTTCGGGTAAAATTAAACGCACGTTTAATTTTATTCGAAATAAAAACGTGGAAACTGAATTGAAAGCAAAGTGAGAACTTCTCACTCAATCGAATTGTTTCGATTTTTTTTTTTGAATAGTTAGATTTAAAATTGTTGATTGTATGCCTGGATGATAAATCATTATCTATTGATTGTTAAGATAGACATTATACGCTGTTAGTAAGCGGATGTTATTTATTAAAAACATATACCGCGAATATTTCACTGCAAAGTGAAATTGGTATTATTTATGTACTTGGAGTTGATTTTCCCGCATTATATAGCGGATGAGACCCTATTGCACCGTATAATAGCGGATAATATTTTATAAATCCCATATACCGCGATATTCCGTATTAGAACGGAATTGGTATTGTGCTAATGTCTTTGGATGCAGGGAAACAGGTTGGAAGGATCCAACTGGATTCCTCAACTATATTGATTTATTTGTAGACATTGTGATGTTTGTTGATTATCATATCGATATATAATATTTAGATGTCGTGATTGACTATTTGGTGTTGTTGCATCATCGGACCCATTTTTGAAGTTTTAAAATAATGATTTTGATTTTAAAAAGAATTTTAAAGTGATTTTTGAAAGTATACGTTTTATTAAATTTTGAATTGTTAAAATAAATAAACATTAAAAAAATTATTGTTATAAAAGTTATATTTTTGGAAAATAGTACTTAAGTATGATTTTGGAGTTATATAAGTTTTAAATAACGTTTTGTAAATTATTAAGGATTAGTTTATTTAAATTGAGATTGTTGAATTATTATAAATGGTTTATATAAAAGATTTCTAAGATTTATATTTATAAATTAAAAATATAGGAATTGTGAAACGAGTTTTCATAAAACGTTAAAAAGAAGTATAAATGGATTTCATAAGTGAATGAAATTGATAGATTTATAAATTGTGAAGTTATAAAATGAATAGATTTTGTAAAATAGAAAATTATAAATAATTAACTTTAAAATTGGATTTTTGGCATATAAATGAGATTTAAATGGAATTGGTTAATAAGGGATTTTTTATAACTTGAAGTTTTTATAATATATATATGTGAATTTGTAAACATTGATTTATAAATTCAAGATTGATTGAATTCGATAAGTAAATTTTTATAGCTTATTAAAGGAGTATATTCACGATTTTGGGACAGTGGATAATTTTTGAATGGAATATGTAAAAGTGTTGAATTTGGTTAATGATTTATATTCACGATTTTGAATAGTAAATAATATATTAAAGGAATGTTTAGGGAGTGATCTTTTAAATGGAATTAAAATAATTTGAAGTTGTTTCAAAAAGTATTAAGTGTCGAAACCATAGATTTCAACATTCATTGTTGAAATAGACGTTTCGAGAAATAGAAGGAAATAGTGGATATAACACAGTTGTTATAGTAAATGATTTCCGAAAAGAATTTTTTTATATAGTATTGGGATTTATATATCTATCTAAATTTCGAATCCCTATACTAGTGATTTTGGGTCGTCGTAACGATGTTTTACGCAACATTCGTTTTGACTCAAATAAATGTGTTTGAAAGAACGTTTTCTTTAAAAAATGAAATATATACTTAATTTCGATTTAAGTATATTGAATATTTTTCAAGTGTTGAAAATAAATGGATTTGTGAATTACTTATTAATAAATATGTATGGAATGCTTTCCAATATGAAGTGAATACTTTGAGATTTTATCTTTTAAAGATAAATTAAAAATGAATATTAGAAATCGATTTGAAATCGTATATTCATAGATATTTTGGAATTGTAAATTCACTATGAAATTTATAAAATAAAGAGAAATTTGTTTAAAAATAAACGTTGATTTATTTTTGAAGTGTGGGAATAAATTTACAGATTTGAAATGTAAATATAAAGTAAATCGTTAAGGATTTATTTAATTGGTTTAAATGAACCATGTTGAAATGAAAGTATTTCCGCGTAAGGAAAATGTTTGAAATTTGTTTTCAAAAGTGGTAAAGGTGAAATGTGATTTGAAAATTGTTTTCAAATGGTTGAAGTGTGGAAATTATATATCTAGTAAAGATATTTTGGAAAATAAATGATTTTGGAAATTATTTGGAATTTGGTGATGTTTATGCATGCCTATTGATAGTTAAATAATCTGACTATCAATATTTACCTTTAAATAGGTATTTGTTGCGATTGCTTGAATTTGAATGCCACACTTATTTTTGAATAAGCGCTCACTATTCGGGTTAGCCGGGAAAGGACCTTGGGGTCTATAACCCATTCCGAATATGTGATACGTCGTTATGAATTGCATTTGATGACCGGTGTTGAAGACCGGATATTTGTGAAAACGGAAGGATTACCATCGAATATTTCTGCATCGGCTGATCCCCGATATAGAAATTTATTACCCTTTGTGTTGGGAAGTCCGGTCGTGATTAGTGAATATCCGGATTACAAGGACTTCTTTGTAAGTGCCTTCGGTTCCGTTCGATCCCAGAACGGACTTGTATGGATGTGTGTTTGACGTTACAATTTGAGATGTAAAGCTGGTTTCTATCAAATATATTTCCGTTGGTGGCGGAGAATTTATTCTCTTAGCTTAACACCCTAGAGGTTATGTCGTTGATGGTTACTAGTGATACATTCCCAAATTGGTAATGTGGCATACGAAGTGCTGTTGAGCATTTGATGATCAAAGTACATCCTTTATATAAAGCGTGGCTTTGTGGACGAGATTTCGTCGGACCTCACACCCCGAAAATGGTCAAAACAGGAAGGATGCAGCAAGGTTATTAGGGGGTAGCGCCCCTTTAGTGTATGTCATTCTTTCTGAATAGAGGTGGTATCATGGTATGGAGCCCAGATACTTAACCTATGTTGTTGCTGCAAATTTATTGCTTTGTGGTTGTTGGAAATCGAGGATCCTCGGATATAGATTGGTTACGATCGGGGAATGACATATTCGTGTCAGTAGTTATCTAGTTTGAAAGGTAACCCGGCCTTGTGTTGGCAGAGATCCGGTTAGGTTCTCGGGTCGTCTTTTCAGAGGCGTACCCATGTGGCAATGGGAAGTTACTTGGCCTGACCATTTGTTGGAAATCCAAAGAAACAATACGAACCCTGTACGGTTTTAGTTGTATAATCTGCCATGGAATGTGGCGGTAACCTGCTATTGAAAATGGTAGCTGTAGTAGGCATAAGTGCGAAATGCCTATGCTGGCTAAGATTTATATCTTTACTTTCGAAATGATTTTTCCTACACTATGCACTAATAATAATATCAAATGTTTCTTTTTAATGCGTATCAAGCATCTTTGACTATCATAAGGAGAAATCTCCTCCGATTCTGCGTTTGCATTGTGTGTGTGCGGGAGGTCTTATGGTAGTCTCATTTTCTAAAAAGCATTGCGAATCTATTTTAAAATTATCATGTTCTTTGTTTTAAAGATAAACTGTTTTGAGTTCTCACACCTGTCACATGACTGACTCGGAGTTTATTGTTTTCCTTCCCAAACTCTGGGTGCCCACCAATTTCCACACGGGCAATCAAGAGTCAGGTTTATCAGGATATTCCGAAATTCGGGAGTTGCTGGAGGCAAGCTGGATGACATGGCGTATTCACTAGTATATAGTATTTTTTTTCCGCTGTTTGTTGTTGTTTGTTGTTGTACACTCTGATGATGTACTGTAAATGTGATGTAATAACTGATATAGTTTTTTGTTTAAAGATTATTCATTTATCTATTATATGTTGTTCCACTGCGATTGTGAGATTCTGATATTGTTCTATTGTTTCTTTCTGTTCTGTACTATCTTTTTCTCTCTTCTTCTATCTTTTTCTTCTTCTTTAACCATAACGGTACGGTTTTCCGGCATTCGATTTTTTGGCAGTTGATATAGTGGAAGTATTGATGTCGGTTTTCGAGCGTCGAAAAGTCGCAACGTCACAAATAGAAATAGGTTAATCTTGTAGAAAGCATGAGATAATTATATTCATGTGGATAGCATGAGTTAAGTGGCCAAGTGAAGTGTTCACGGTTATCCTAGAAAAACTGTAGAATGTTTGATGGATAGTCAACATCAAGTTGGAGATGGATAGTCTCCATATGATTGAAGAACGGTTTATAGTTATCATAGGAAAACTATGGTATGTTTGATGGATAGTCAACATTATGTTAGGGATGGATGGTCTCCGTATGATTAATGAATGGTTTATAGTCATTCTAGAAAAACTATGAGATGTGAGATAGATAGTCCACATCCGCTTAAGTAAAATGAACATGGGATGGATAGTCCCTCTTTGAGGCAAATTAAAATCTAATAGGGAATGGAGAAATCCTAATTGTTTTCAAGTATGCATATCATCATAATATTATGAAAATGTATGTTTTAACCATCGTGGATGCAGGAGCGCATAATATGGTTTTAAAAAGGTTTTAGGATACTAATGAGGGGAAAACTTGTTCTGCCAAGCGGCGTGGTCTCTCTAGATATCTAAAAGAAATGAGATGTTAGATTATTATTCATACCAGGTTTTATATCTGACTCGAAGTTTTTGTTTTCCCCTTAAACTCTCAGGTACTCAATTAATTTTGAGTAGTTTGAGATTTAAGGTTTTTAGGTTTTCTTCTTTGATGAATAAAGCTTCCGGAGGCGTGCATGAGGAAGATAGTTATTTAGAATTGTCTTTTCTGTTGTGTATTTTGTTGTAAAGACAGACTTATTAGCTTTATTATATACTCTGATCAACGAAGAGGCATCTTTATATGCCACTCTTGGCATATTTGTAATAATTATATTTTCTGAACGTGGTTACTTTTTTGGGATTATGTAATGAACATCAAGTGTTTTTATTTGTATGTGAAATTTGTTTTGAATTGTTAAATTTTTACATGTTTCTGTGATCCGCGTATCAATGTATCTAGTACCGCCATATTTGATCATCGAGAATTATTAACTATTGATGAGTGCAACATCCGTACCCATTAGTTTTGGACCTTCAAGTAGGAGGATGTTACAAGTACATACGTTTTTTGTGTGACCGGAGTTGTCGGAAAACGATTCGGATAGCTAAATATTCCATATTTGGAATGATTTTTTTTAGAGTGATGTTGGCTCCAAATGATGCATTTTAAATTTCGATTCTTTGTTGCACTTGATTCTTTAATTTGAAGGTATATAGAATTTTTATCCTATGAAATTGAGAAAATATTAATAATATTATATATGTATGTATGTATGTATGTATGTATGTATGTATATATCAGGAAGTTGTTGGAAAAGAAATGATTTTCTTTATATTAGCAAATTATGAATTTTTAGCTATTTATGAATAGTAAAAAAGGGATTCATAATAAATTAAAGGTTTTGATAAAATTATTAATAACACATATATTTACATATTTTGAAAAAAAATCTTATTATTTCAAAATTTTAAATTAAAGTAATTTTTTTAAAATCCTTCTTGAAGTTAAAATTGGATTAATAATTCTAGTTGGATTTTAAATTGAAAAATTTAATGATTTACAGTACGTTTGGATTTCATAACTTTCTGTGAAACAAAGAATTTTAATAAACCATTGAATTGTCGGATTGGTGTGGGACTTTTCGCACAATTCTTTAGCTTATTGCTATAATTTGTTAAATAGAGTTTGAGTGAAAATTGCTGGCTTTTAGTAAATACTTGAATTTACTATCTCGTATGGGATAGTTAATTATATTCTTGTAATTACTGAAGTGACAGTAATTATATCTTACGGTGTTCGTATTTCAGACTGACAGATCTCCGAGAGAAGTTAACTCAGTTTTCATTGATTTTAGAATCGATACATTTTTACATTTGGGTAGGTAGACAGAAGATCTGTTATGGTGTAAATAGGGCTGTCTCTTTCGAAAGGCAGATTTTTACATGCACCATAGTCTACAGATACTACAATCTATCGCTTTATTTTGTTTTATACAGTTAGACTATGTTTTACCTCTTTTGATAGGTAAATTTGCATAGAATAGATTAGATACACGGCTGCTCTTTTCTTTGAGCAGTGTTCCTAATTTGTAGCCTCTTACGGTAGACTTTGTTTCTATATAGCGGGTCTCTTTCGATAGATTTCGTGTCACTGTACTAAACTGATAAATGACTAGCATTATTATTTCATCATTGATGATTATTTCTTCAAAGATTCTTACTATGGATATTCTGTATCCTTTATGGCCCTAAAGAATTTTGAATTGGTTATCACCATATTTTGAGATGATCTATTGACACTTGATATGTATTTATCAAATGGTTGTCAGATAGACCTTATTTGAGTATTTGTTTTGGGCATATTTTATTCATGACTTATTTGGTAATTGTTAAGTC
Source organism: Allium cepa (assembly GCA_030765085.1). Taxonomy (NCBI): domain Eukaryota; kingdom Viridiplantae; phylum Streptophyta; class Magnoliopsida; order Asparagales; family Amaryllidaceae; genus Allium; species Allium cepa. The sequence continues at coordinate 657,517,886 of CM060942.1, forward strand.
ATAATTGTGATATCTGTATCCATTGGTTTGATATGGCTTTTATGGATTTTTGGATTTTAGGCATACTTTGAGATGACTTATTTTAGAGTTAAGTCATCTATGGATTTATAAAGTAGTGAATTTAACTAATATTTCTTATTATGATTGTTTGTTCGACATATTTAATATGCCTTGTTATTTTAAGTCGTTGAGTTATGATATTAATATCTCACCCATTTTTTAGATATAGTCTGACCCGTTTATTATTTGAATACTCAGGTCAGGTCGAGATTTTACAGGTATAGGGACTCATGACTCTTGGATTTTGAGTTAGCTTTGGAGTAGACTATTTTGACAGATTTAGTTTACTTCATCATTATGTATATTGACATTTAGTAGTTATGCCATGTATATTATTCAGTAGTCATTTTGTACCTGATTTAAAATATGAGATACGATGTATATCAGAGTGAGTCTAGTTTTGACATTTTGTATACTCACATCTTATTATGAAATATGTGGTATATTTGTCCGTTGTAACTCTGATTCTGACTTATCTATATTATATAATATTCTAAATATTTTAATCGGTGTGTTTATTACTTTGTATTAATATTGCACACGTAAAATTTTCAGTTCAGATCTTCAGAAGGGTAAAATAAGATGTGTCGTTCTTAGTATAAGAATATATTCACATTCTATCGCTCTTAACCAGCCGTATTCTCCGAATTAGCATACGACATTACTTGTAATGTTCTTTGCTAAACTGAGCATAGCGGTGTGGTCGTTACAGTACTGGCTTTAAGATGGAGATTTAGTAATGCAGTTTTGCCAATTGCATAAGAAGTGAGAAAAAAAAGCACCCGATCCTACTGCAGAACTTCTTCAGTATACTCCAAAGAAAGGTTGAAGGAAATGCTGCTAATGTGGAGAATTGTCAGATGTGGCTCGCATTTGAAAGTGCGTGGATTGAATGATAAGTCTCACGTTGCAAGAAATATAACGCATAACGTGCTAGACGTATGGAATTGGTGGCACGTATCATTGAGAATTCTTTTTATTACAAGCAAGTATTGTCAAAACCATGCATGTGTCCATTCCAGAGGACGATGAAAGGAATTTTCAATTGAAACGCTGGTACATCAAAAGCTTCGTTAGGTGACGCAATTACTGAAAAATGAAGCGTGCGTTTATGAAAACGCGTTGGAGTGCCGAAACACAACAACCACTGCTTTAGCCGGAGTTAATATCGCTTTCCCACTTGATCTTTATCACCCGACCACTAGATTTTGATCTCGACAGCATTGCTCCTGACGGGTATAGTGATTGACGTTGCCAAACCATCTTCCCACTCTTGTCCACTTAGCTTGCATACTCCACCCCAGCTTCAAGTATTCATGCTTTGCATCAGGCTATACCAGGAGAAGCTTACGCTATTATATTTAGCTCGGCTTGTATTATTGAATGTTGCTTTCTTCATTTCGCATGATCATTGCATATTGTCTATTGTACCATTGTTTGCTATGCGTGCAATGTTTGATTTGATCATCGATCTAATGATTTTTTGAACCTACATTTACTAGATAATTACAATTGTATTTGGACTTCTTTCTTAAACATTTGGACTTCTCTCTTGAAAATTCAAGCTTTTATTGATGGATGTAATGGAGCATCAAATATTAGAAGCAAGATGAGATGTATCATTTGATGAAGGATTTTCAATCTTATATTTAAAATTTCCCAGTCTAATAACCTGCATAATTTACAAATGCGTGCTACCAACAATAACGTAAAAGTTCAGAAATTGTCACAACAATTTATGGAAACTAACAACGCAGAGAGGAAAACATGAAAAAGAAAAGCTTTTGCTCTTGCTTGCTTGCTCACCAATTAATCACATATATCAAAACATACTTGCATATTCATAGTGAGCGTTAAACTAAACAGAATACAAAAGACAACATGAAAAACCAACTACAACCAACTTTTCAAATATGAAAAAAATTAAATAATTGTAGAAAACTTAATTAACGGCTTGTTTAATTGGTAATAAAGAACGTTACATTCATATCACAGAGTCCACATCATTATTTCCCCAACATCCACGGTATTTGCATCATGAAACTTTATTTATACATCTAAACACCCACTAGTATCACAAATCACAGCCTACTCTTCTTAACAGGACCCATTTCCTTGGCCTTAGCCCTCAACAAATGCTTCTGAATCTTCCCAGTGGCCGTCTTGGGCAACGGCCCAAACACAACGCTCTTGGGCACCCAATACCCGGGCATCTTCTCTTTACAAAACCTGATTATATCCTCCATCACCTCCCTCTCCTTCCTCTTCTCCACATCCTCCTTCAACGTCACAAACGCACACGGCGACTCACCCCACCGTTCATCCGCTCTGGCCACCACCGACACCTCCATTATCGCCGGATGCCCGTACATCACGCTCTCCACTTCCAAACTGCTTATATTCTCCCCACCCGATATTATTATATCCTTCGCCCGGTCCTTCACTTCTATATACCCGTCCGTATGCTTCACACCCAAATCACCCGAATGGTACCACCCGTTAGCGAAGGCTTCTTGGTTGGCTTTAGGATTTTTTAAGTACCCCTTCATGACCAAATTGCCCCTCATCACGATTTCCCCTATGGATTTGCCATCCGAGGGCACGGGCTTCATTGTGGTTGGGTCGACGACGTCGAGGCCTTCGAGGCCGATGTAGCGGACGCCTTGACGGGAGTGGAGGCGGGCCTGGGCCTCTGGTGGGAGGGAGTCCCATTCGGGCTTCCAGGCGCAGATGGTGGAGGGCCCATAGGTTTCGGAGAGTCCGTAGGTGTGGGCAACACGGAAGCCTAGGCGGGACATGCCAGAGAGAACTGATGGGGGTGGGGCTGCACCTGCGGTCATGACGTGCACGGTGTGCCGGAGTGGAAGGATGGTTTCGGCTTTTGGGGCATTTATGATGGAGTTTAGTACCACTGGTGCAGCGCAGAAGTGGGTTACTTTGTGGCTGGCTATTGCTTCGTATATTGCTTTTGCTGTCACCTATAATATCATATCAATACAGCCCATGACTTGTCGGTAAGGAATTCATTGCAGCAGCATATCATATCAATAACACCGTGAATTTAAATGTCATATCAATAACATCGTGAATTAACTGCAGTAGCATATATATGTGCAGACCATGACTTTTTGCTTGAAATAACAAAGTTATTTTGGATAGGTAATAATTAACACTTTTAAAATCATTTTTTTTAACTTCGAAAGCAACTCATTTTATTTTTCAACTTCCAAAAGTAGATTAGCTCAATGTTTTAGCTCATACATCAACATTTTGACCTTTTAAAAGCAAGAACCCTTCTGAAAAAACAAATGTAATTTTCCTTCTTCACAAAGGGGCATAAAATTATACCTATATGAAATTCGTTTATGTTTTCTTTTAAAATGGGTTGAGAGTACGGATATTTAGTTGCTCAAATCACCCATTTTGAGTTGGATCTTCAAACCATTTTGCATTAGTACAGTGAATGCACATTTTTTTTGCAATTAGAAGAATTCTAGGATAAGAGATTTTAACAGCAAATATTATGATCTCAGCCATTTCAGGCAAGTATTATGACCACATATTAAGTTGACTTTCTGCTTTTTATAAAGAACATGTTAAAAAGTTAATTTAGACAAGTAAATATTAACAACTTATAAAAGTTGCTTTTTAACTTATTCTGAAAGCAATTAATTATTATTTATTGCCTTGTAAAACTAGCTTATGAGCTCGATACTTCAAGCTCAGATATCAATATTTTGCCAAATTGAATTTGACTTCATATCGTTTTAAAAGCAAAAGACTTCTAGAAAGAACAAATTTTTCCTTCTTGATCCCAAAAGGGCCATAAGCTTGTGCAGTTTACAGGTTTTCCCAAAATTCAACCTTTCAACATCGCTTATGTTTTCTTCCATTTTAAATAGGGTAGGAATACGGATATTTAGTGACTTGAATTATCCATTTTTAGTTAAGTACTCAAACCATTTTACTTTGGTACAGAGAATACAAATTTTTATTTTTGAAATTTAAAACAACTGTAAGGTTAGAAATTTTGACACCAAATATTATGATGTCAGTCATGTACTAACATATTCCCAATGACATGAAAATAGAACGTGCAACTAGACAATTACCTCTTTAAAATATCAGTAAAATATAATGTTCAAACCAGAATAAAAGATTACCTGACGAAGACATATACTGGTGCCACATAGAGCAGCGAGCGACCAAGGATAACCCCAACCATTACAATGAAACATAGGCAAAGTCCAAAGATAAATAGCCCCTTCATTCATTCCCCACACCATTGCACCGCTCAATGCCATAAGATATGCTCCTCTATGATGCAACACTACTCCTTTTGGACTCGATGTGGTGCCAGATGTATAACCCAGAGCAATGCTTTGCCACTCATCTTTCGGTGGTTGCCATGAAAATTCAGGATCCCCGCTTTCTAGAAACTTCTCGTACTCTATGACACCTTTACTTAGGGCATAGTTTAAAGATTTCGGGTCTATGTTTTGATCACCGATGACAATCATAAGTGGGCGTTTATATTTGCTTTGGTTGTTGTTTGCTATTATTTTCAGGGACTCTTCTGCTAGGGTAAAATATTCTTGGTCCACCATAATGACATCGGCTTGAGAGTGGTCTAAGAGAAATGCAATAGTTTTGGCGTTGAGTCGGATGTTGACACAGTTTACTACTGCTCCAGACATTGGAACTCCAAAATGAGCTTCATACATCGCAGGAACATTTGGTGCAATAACCGCCACCTGAAAGGAAAAATTACAGCACTTTCCATTTAGTCATTCAAGTAGGACTTTAGTCATTGAAGAACATATAACTAATTCTGAACACATGATATTCCATCACAATGGAATTCTCAAGAGATAAAAGCAGCACCTGACTCCTTTTAGTATCTAAAATATATTCTTGGGTGTATTAAACTATGAAATAAAACTGAACTAAATGTAGCATTTAAAAACATGTAACTGGACAACATACTAAAACTATTGTACTAAACTGATAAATAATCACGTATAGCAAGTCTTTTCAGTTCGCTACTGCACAACTAATTGATCTTGTATCAAGTCACAAGCATAGCGTTTACGACACGATTGAATACCTCTAGCATATTTTACTAACTAAAACAACTAATTCTTCTGGTTAATCACATTACCTTTCATGAATTCAGTATATTACAATTTTGCATATCCTACAAAGTGATGATGTGATCCAAAACAAAGAAAGTTCAGATTATTTACAAACTAAAAATTCAAAGAGCACCTTATCATAGCAGCAAATACATAATATATGACAATGTGGTGATTAATTAAATGAAAGGTCATTATATCATTCAGTAGAATATACTACTCCAACTGTTAAGAATATAAGAAGGTAAGAGGTTAGAATATATTGCTCCAAATCCTTCTCTCTAGCCATGAGAATTATTCAAAAAAGACAACTTGATTATAAAATATAGCTAAAGATCACTCTTGATATAAGTTATTACAATCCTTTACCAGATTTAGCATAACTATAACACCCCAAAATATAGCTAAAAGTCCCAATAATTTTCATGTTGAAATTTATTGTTACAATCGTCTCTTTAGATTACATATTTTAAATTAATTGTCTAGAAAACATTTTGATGCCTCAAACTCCCAAATTATTTACAGAAAATGTGTGCTAACAAAGGGTTTTTTCTTTTTGTAAAAAAAGGGTTTGAAATATTTTGGGTTAGTAAAATTGAACCAATGCTGGTAGTGGCTGGAATTATGGTACAAGTATGACTGAACTTTTAGCTTTTAATGTAACTAATGAAAGTTCATGAACATGCCAACGGAAATTAATCTTAAAATCTATTCAAAAATATTAAATCCTTGTTTTGCATCATTGTATGTTTTATAGTTTTAGAGATATCATTATGTTAGGTATTGCTCGCATTGTAAATGGAGTGGGTGCATGGATTGAACGGACTAAAAGTCCCACATCGCGGAATATTCAGAATAATCGTGGTATATACATGGATTGATGGCATGAGAGACTTCGACCGTTGACTCCGGCTAGACATGGTGAAGCGAACGCGTACGGTACGCGGGAATGCCGAAACTCAACACATTAATGTTATACAAAATTGAATTTGATTCCACTACTGTAATTTTTTATCTTAAAAATTGCTTTATCACTACCATTGACAACCAAAAAGACACTCAAATTTCAATCATGTCCAAAGGAAATAAATAATAATAATGCTTATTTCATCTGCAACTTTATTCTTTCCACAAATCCTATTATCCAACATCTCCACTCCCAAATTCTTGGATATCTTGAGTGAGCATACTTTACCCCTCCCGCCCTCCCTCTCCCCAAAACCTTGGGGCATTGTCATTTTTTTAAACAGAAAACTTCAAGGGATGGCCGCAAGATTTTAAAAATAAATCAACATGGGTTTCCATTTATTACAATACTTATTACCGAGTTTAGCAGTTACATTTATTCAATAATAAATAATAGGAGATGGACAGAAGTGGGACATAGGTACATACATAAATAAGAAAGACTATAGCTTATCGTATTTAGACCTGTCAAACAGATTGGATTGGGTCAAAATGAATTGGGTCGAGTTTGACCCAACCCACTTATTACCCATTATTTTTAATTCATTTATGACCTAACTCATTTAATAAGCGGGTTACCTATTTAATACATTTAAAGATTTAGATTTGATTTGACTAATAATAAATATATATATAATAATTCTAATTCTAATTTTTGCGTTCTGAATTTCGATAAAAAACAAAATTTAAAAATTTAATCTAATTTTCATCAAAATTCAAATATACGAATGTGGTAGTCTGTTATTCTCTAAGTACAACTGTCAGTCTACAGTGTGCGTTAACAATATGAAGTATCTGAGTGTTTCATATCGTCCGTAATTTAGGTGGGAGTTAATCGGTCGAAGTCTCGCCTAATTCCAAGTTAGTATGAAAAAATTATTGCAGTCTGAATAAAGAAATAGCGGCTTCTGCACTAGACGGAGTTTAAATATGGGTATGTGGTAGCCTGTTATTTTGTAAGTATAACTCCCCATGGAGAACCACAGTGTGCGTTCACATGATGAAGTATCTGAATGTTCCATATTGTCCGTAATTTAGATGAGAGTTAATCGGTCGATGTCTTGCCCGATTCTGAGTTAATATGAATAAGTTATTGCAGTCTGAACAAATAACATAGCGGTCTCTACACTAGGCGGAGTTCAAATATGGAAATGTGGTAGCATGTTATTTTCTAAGTACAACTATCAGTCCCTATGTAGAACTACAGTGTACGTTCACAAGATGAAGTATCCGAGTGTTTCATATTGTCTGTAATTTAGATAAGAGTTCATCGGTTGAAGTCTCGCCCGATTCCGAGTTAGCATGAATAAGTTATTGTAGTCTGAATAAGAAAAATAACGACTTCTACACTAGGTGGAGTTCAAATATGAGGATGCGGCAACCTGTTATTTTCTAAGTACAACTGTCAGTCTCCATGGAAAACTACAATGTGTGTTCAAAATTCTTATTTTCAAAATTTTATATTTTTATATTTTAAGTTTTTAATAAATGGATAAATGAGTTACAACCCTTTTAAAAATAAGTCAACCCAACCCATAACACATTTAATAAAATTCATAAATAGGTTGACCTAACCCATTTATAAGCAGAGTAAATGGGTTGGGTCATATTTTGACAGGTCTAATCGTATTGCCCACGGAGTAAATTTTCATCGCAAATTGATAGTTGTTTCTTGTCTCTTGATTTTACTCACAATACTTTTTTCATCACACACACATTTTTATGTTTATAAATAGATCTTTTGATTAACACACTTAATGTAAAAAATCAAGGGTATCATGGATTTAAAGAGGTCGGTTAATTTTAGAAGAAAATCACTGAAGAAATAATAAGATTATACCAGATTAGAAAAAAAATATACTTGCTAAGATGACTTATTTTAACCCACTCATAATACAAATTATTTTAATTCAAAACTAGTTTTTGGACACTTTATATGCACAAACTTACTTAGCATAAATTTTGTATATCTCTTACGTTTGGCAATACACATTGGACATAAACCCTATATCTGTAGTGAGTAGGAGAGCATTCAAATGGTATGGAAGGAAGGGGTAACTTGGAAGTAAGGTTTACGTTCCGTGCAACTTATGGCGGATCAATCGTAAGCCTTATGTTTTGAATATTAGGTATATAAATTTCCCATTTCAGTTTCAGTTTTCATTTTCCAAAACAAAATTCACCTTTTCCTTTTTCTTTGAAAATAATTATAAAATTAAAATTAAAACATAATCTAAACCGAGCAGTAAAACTTTAATTTCTTGGATCCTATTTTATCAACAAAATTTTTAATATTGGCTGCAGTGAAATTTACTTGTATGCAGAAGAAATTAGGATACACATGCATTTGGTAAAAAAATTACAAAGGCTATTGGACATTTGTTGATGCCAGCTTAAACAATGAATAAACATGATACTATATATAAGTAAAGAATTCAGATACGAACTGCTGAAATACAAAATTGCATTGTTTCCGATTTAGAATATTTAGAGCAAATATTCAAATTGATGACCATTGGGAAAAACACAATCACATCTACATAGGTGATGAGAATGAAAATGAACCAAATGACCTGCTAAATACTAGATCAAATTCTGTTGGAATTTTAAATGAAAAAAATGAATCAAGAGTCATGTTCAGCCTTTTGAGCACCCAATGTTTTCTTTTGTGTTGAGGAGAGGGGTCATGCTTCATAATGCACGCTCACTGTCCGACTGAGTCGAGCCATGGGTTGGGTTGTGTGGTTTGACAATTATTTTCAAGAAATTTTTTTATGGTAAAACCGAGACCTTTTTATAATGGTTTTCTTAAATTAAATAGTTAAATTTGAACGGGTAAAACTGAGTCATCAGACTCTTCCTCTTGTAAATTCCCAAATTGCTTTACATCTTTTCCTTTTCACTGAATTAATAAGTAAAGGTATTCAAGTCAACCCTTGATTGGGCTAGCAGAGTGAAATAATACCTTTTCTCTAGTTGTTATATTCAACTAAATTAGAAAAGATACAAGCTCAAAGTGGAAAATAATCAATTTTGAAAGTAGATATCTCATTTGATTTTAATCTGCTTAAAATATGTGTGTATAATTGTACAATTAATTATCTTTTCAACCCAACAAACAGATCCATTAGGCGTACAATCAGATTTATTTCAAAATTGGTCGTAAGGCATTTAAGCAATTAACTGATTTTTGAGTAATTATTCACTAATCTGCGAACAAGTACAACATATATTGGAAGCGGTTTAAGTACGTTAAGAATATCAACTTGTAGCTTTCAAAGAAATGAACTATATGAAAAGGAAAAGACTCATTTGACGTATAGGTTTAAACCCAAAACGAACATAAAGCTTAACCGTGATCCAACAGTTCCTGTAATATTAGTAATATCAACATTAAGCAGCCGACGCAAATTACATAGAGATATTAATAAGTTAAGAGCCCAAATTATAGCCAAGAATGAAACTGAAACTGTCAATCATGAAATAACAAGCCATTAGTAATAACAGCTTAAAAAGTAATCCTGGTTATAAAAAAACGAGACGAGCTAAAAATAAGCAGAAGATGAGTACCGTGCACCCGGATCCGATTTGGCGGCGGGAAAGAGCGGAAGCCAAACGGCGGCAACGCTGGTAAGTATCGCGCCATGTGTACTTAACGGCGCCATGAATCACCGAGTAGCGGGTAGGGTGAACAAAAGCGGCCCGGTCAAGGAACGAAAGGGGAGTAAGAGCCGTGTAGTTTGCCGGGTTTTTGGGTAAATCGTCTATGTCTCTCACTCTTTCTTCCACCATTTTCCTTTCTCAACTCTCTACTTTGCTTTAGTTTAACACTGTGTGCGATAGAAAAAGAGTAGAAGGCGAAATTGGCCAAATGTTTGGGTGAATAACCTGCGAGCAATGGAAGCTGGCTTTATAGCCGCTGGACTTGGGTCCGTGAACTGTATGGTATGAAATTTGAACTGTGTTCATGACGGTTTAGATTTACGTATCATATTTTACTTCTAAAAGTGATGTTGGATTTTAAGATCGCGTACATGTAATGATATTCCTTATGCGGTTACGATGATTTTTCATTTTTCTAGGCAAGAACGCTAGGAATTCTCGCGTGAGATTCAGAGTCCTCGCACTTGTTCTCTAGTTGGTTTGGTCCAATATTTGTATTTTAAACTTTATAGAAAGTAGATCCCAATGTGTATATAATGATACTAGTATAACCGTACAATGGTGGAGACACCGACCGTTCGATTGTATAACTTTGATAAGAAATATACATTTAAAATTTTTGTTAATATTACTTAAACATTAAGGAATAATATATTGGAAAAGAATAAATTGAGATTTGAATCTGAAAATATGAATTCCAAATTTAAATATTAATCAAAGCATTCAAAATTGTCGATTTTAAATTGAAATTTTAGAATTTGAAAATCATGATAGATTTGAATTTGGAATCTTTGATGCGCGAAGTAAAAAGAGGAAGTTTAGAGAAACCACGATGAGACAAGATCCACGTTTTTAGGGAAACTGCGATGAGACAAGATTCACTTTTTTTTGCTTCAGAAAAATTGATTTTGGCCAGTGACAGTAAGCAAACCTCCCTAACGGTCGGTTTGATAATAGTATGCTGATGTATCTCCGCCGTTGATAACGAAAATTCGATAAATAAAATTTCACGGTTAATTATAGCTAATACACCAACTAAATTAAATTCAAATTCAACTAAATTATTAGTAACTGGTTCCTTCTGATCACTTCCTTTAATTGGTTTCAGTAATATAATCATTCGAATTTAAAGTTAGTTTACTACCGACTGATAAGATTTATCGTAGTATGTGGTTATAATTATTACCTTATAATAAAATTTAATTTGAAGTTTGAAATGGTAAATTATTATATTAGAGCTAAGTAAAAAGGTTATCACTCAAACCTATACTATACTATGATAACTGAGTCTGATTTCAAAAGCACGGAAGCCTCCAGGTATTTTGTAAATTGAACAGTCACCACTTTTTTTCCTCATTCACGATATTTTCTCCTTTCATTCACAAAAGCCCATTTTTCAATAGTTCTCCCCTTACTTTCTTCCTCTTCCTAACCCTAAATTTTCGTTTCGTTTGCCTTGATTTTGGATATACCCTCTGTTTGCACAAAAAATGGGCAAACACCTTCAAGTCGTATGATTTAGTCGATTTTATGTTGTTCTTAGTGATTTGGGTGATTTATGCAAATATGTAAATGGCAGAGACTAAAGTGTAAAAGACACACAGGTTTATAGTGGTTCGGCCAGAATGTGCCTACCTCCACTTCATATGTTATTCTCTTTCACTGTTCAGATTACAAGTACAAAGCTTTGATTACAAGTGTATAAAAGTTGTTTGAAAGTTCTTTCCGTGTTTGAGCTCTCAAACTTGTCCGCCATTGTTGTACCCCTACCCCTCTATTTATAGAGTGAGGCTGGGCGTAGGGGTCTTGAATGTATATAGCTGTTGGTAGGCCTGGGCTGATGTGATCTAGCCTGGCCACGTTAGTTCGGTACGCCTTGGTCCGGAGATGGTTGGAGTGGCTTTGGTTTGGTAGTGGTTGGTCCGGTAGCGGTGAGTGGAGAGATGGGTTTTGGTCCGGTGGTGAGTGGAGAGAGGGGTTGGTTCGGTGGTGAGTGGAGAGAGGGGTTGGTTCGGTGGGACTTGGTCCGGTAGGTTTTGATTCGGTGGAGAGTGGTGAGGCAGGGCCTTGGTTTGGTAGTGAGTGGTTCGGTAGGGCCTTCCTCCTTCTGGTTCGGCGATGCCTTCTTTCTTCGGTTCGTTGGTGGTGGAAACGCACCCAACATTTGCCCCCCAAAATGGGCATATGCCAGCATATGTCGTGCTTTATTTTAGGCCATTCAACTTGGACACTCTCATTCGGTCCCGGGCGCCGAACCAGTTGGTCCGGTCGTTTATATTTGCCTATAAGTATGGGCTCAACGCCCTCGTTATTCCTTACTGTTTGAAAGTACCGATCCAAATTTTCAACTGCCGAACCAGGTGAGGTTCCCCTCTACCGAATGAACCTTACGCTAGAGCTACCGAATGAGTGCGGGGGCATGAGTGCCGAATGAACCTTCGCCTCGCACTGCCGAATGAACTTTGGAGTGTGAGTGCCGAATGGATTTTAGCCTCGGACTGCCGAATGAATTTGGGAAGTACGAATGTCGAATGGACTTTAGTTTCGAATTACCGATCGAGCTTTTATGTTTTGAATTATGAACGATATTTCAGGCCGTATGTACTTGCTTGTTTATTTCTCCACATTCCTTGTTCTAACAGTATGTTTTTCTCGTGTTGCAGATAATGTCTCGTAAAGTAGAAACTCGCTCTGATAAGAAGAAATCCAAAGACACAGGAGAGTCCCCCATAGTGCCCCCAGTTCGGGCAGAACGTCATGGACCAACCCCGAGATCGTTAGTAGATGGGTACGGCCCTCAGCAGCTCTTGAACTCACCGCCTGACTTCTTTCCCAGCTCCCTTAAAGACGAGCAGCTTGACATTATATCTAGATCCTTCGGGATTGACAGAGCGCACATGATGTTGCCGGGGGAGGGAGTGATGCCGTATAACCCCCCTAAAGGATATTTTGCTTATAGTAGGTACCATTGCATGTGCGGGGCCATTCTTCCGATCAACGCCTGGATAGTCAGTTTCATCACCTACTTGAAGGTGGCCCCTTTCCAACTTCAGCCTAACTCTTATGCCATCTTGGTGAGTCTATTTATTATCTTCCAGAGAAAGTACGGGCGTCCCCCTTCTAACCGGAAGATTCGGTACCTGTACAACTTGAGAGGCTACAAGAAGGGGTCTCCATACATCAGCTTGGAGTCGGCCGTGTCATTCAAGCCAGTCCTGGACTTGTATTCGAAATTTAGCATGTTCAAGAAGGAATGGTTCTTTGTGAAGGATGACTCTGCTTCTTTCCACCGCTTCACCTCTGGTTGTAAGTTGAATCTTATTTATAATTTCTGTTCTGACTGCACTTCCCATCCTTATGTGCTTTATTTCTTGCTAGCGAAAGGTGGCTTTGCGGTTGTAGAGAGCGATCGCCTGGTTCAGATGGCTGCGGAGATAGAAGCCATTCCAAAAAGGGAGAGGGCAGCCTCTTACTTGATCAGGAATGCTACTCTTTTGGAGTTCAACTTGATTCTGACACGCCAGTCTGTGGTCAAGCAAAGAGACACAGCTGAGGAGAAGGCTGCCAAAGTTAAAGGAGAGGCTACGGCGAAGAGCAGCAAGAGGAAACCCTTCTCAAAACATCCAGTCGTCGGGGGGAAGAAACTTAAGAAGTCCGATGGACCCTCCCCCAGCACATGTCCAGATGTTCCGGAGGAGGAAGATGTGGAGAAGGAAAGAGGCGAGGACGAAGGAGGTGAGGCGGAGAGTGGAAGCGGTGGAGAAGTAGATGGTGATGGTCGTGGTGATGATGGTGGCGAAGGACAAAGCGGTGATGGCGTTGGGGCTTTGTCTTCTGAGTAGGCAGGCAAGATCCAGGAGTTCATAGATGATGCTTTCCGCCTAACTTTTGAGGGGTTGAAGGAAGGATCGGCCTTGGCGGAGAAGCCAAAGAAAGCTGACAAGGCCGGGACTGGTGCCGATTCATCTTCCAAGAGCATTTCAGCTAAGGCAACCCCTGCGATTCAAGGTGAATTTTTGACTCCTGACGACTCCATTTATGATAAGGATTTAGGAATATTTTATGGCCAGCTCCCATCCTGGAATGAGATCCAGGACTTATTGCAGTATCCTACTCCTCCTCCGGGTTTGTATACCAAAAGCGTCTTTTTACTCTTCTTAACTTGATACGTTTCTTGAATTATAGCTCAGTGTATACCTGTAACACTTGGTTTTTATTCCAGGAGCGGGCGGAGCGGCCAAGACATCAGATGTTCGGCACCGTCTTGAACAATACAAACTCCTCAAAGCTTCTACTAAGATGAAGCCTTCGTCTAACCGCCCCGGAGACGTAGTCGGCTACCGTCCTCTTCTTGGGGTCATCGAAGAGGATATCCAAAAGAAGAAGAGGAGCCGTTTCTTGTTCGAATCCTCACCTGGTCCTCAACCCCCAACTCAACCTCTTCAGGATACCACGGGGGAGAATATTGAGTTTATACCTTCCCCGCACCCATCTGAAAACCCTACCGTTACCCCAATAGATCATTCCGGCTTGGCTCGTAATCCGTTTGCGGGTCACCCGGATCTGGATCCAGGCTCTCATGATATTTCCTTCGACGAGGCTACTGGTGAGCACCTTCTCCCTCGCAATTCTATGGTAAGGGTGCTTGATGAGGCTAAGTCCCTAGACCTTGATTTGCATACCACTCGGATTGTAACTTTGGGGGACGAGGCTAAGGCAAATATCGACCGGTTCGTTGAGGAGACCAGGAAGCTGATGGGGCATCATGCCCGACTGGTCAAGGCCGGAGAGGAAATCGGAAGTGCTAACATTCGATTGCGGTTAATGGTTTCCGATCAGGCTAAACAACTTGCCGATCAGACCATCCAGATCTCTCAGCATGAGGCCGCCTCCAGGCGATTAAAGAAAACCATGGAAGAGGCTAGCAGGGCTGAGTTACGGAAAATGGAGGCTGCCTGTAAGGAAAGGATCGATATGGCTATTGCAACGGTGGACGAGGTTCGGAAAGGGGATCTCGAGCGGGTAGAGGAGTTATCCGGGAATCTTGAAGCCGTAGAGCTTGCTCAAACCAAGCTGAAGGAGGAGATGGAAGCGATGAGGAAATCCTTTCAGGCTGACCGCTCGCGATACCGATCGGAGAGGGATGCTGCCGTCGCAAAGCTGTTGGCTTCTGAGGTCCGAATAGGGGAGTTCGAGGAGAACGAGGGGATAATGGATGAGATGCTTCAGGATATGTACTTTCGCACTTGGAAATAGAGTAACTTATCCTGGATGGATGATTATCCCCGAGTCGTGGCCAGGATTTATCTCAGGGCCCTGGAGGAGGCTAAGGCCGAAGCATATAAGGAGGGTGCCATGGCCTTCAGGATGGACGTGGTCACGGCTCAGTTCACCAAGGAGGAGAAAGTGACGGTAAAGGAGGGTATGCGGCTGCTTACTACTGAGGAGGTAGGTGTGCAGTTGGAGGATGATGATCAAGGAGCAGATGCTGGTACGTCTACCCTTTTAGTCTTTTTGTAACCGATTGCCTATTGTTCATGACTATTAATGGATTCTTTCCCGAATTGGACAGGCGGGACCCCTGGAGCACCAACTACCTCTGGTCAGCATGCTGAGAGTTCCGATCCCGCGGTTAAGTAGATCTCAGGGGGCCAGTAGGATAGATGTGAAGCTCTGATGCAGCCGACTCCTTGACTTGATCGGGACATCTTTTGGTTTACTTGACATTGCTTTCTATGTTAGTCCCAAAATATTAATGTAACTGTAATTATATTATTTGTAATGAACGACCTTATTCTTGGTATGTAATTTTTAACTTAAGCTGATTCTGTCATATTCGAATGCTTTTGTTGATGTGTTGTGTAAGAAATATAGCTGTGCACATGCCTATGATTCAATCATGTTTGATGCTAAGTTCTTGCGTAAACTATAACTTCATGTCTCGTAACGTTAGTGTGATGTGCGCATGAATTATAGCTACGTATTTATATGCAAGAGAGGAAAGTACCGCCCTTCGTGTTTTAGTTGTAGATGGTAGCTTTGAAGTTCTTGTGTGACTGAGTATGGAATGCAGCTAAGTGTCCTGTCATCCAGTTGTGAGTTCCTATCCCCATTTGCGGGCGTCTCCTATTTTGTGCCCTGTACTTTAGGGATCGTTATATAGGATAGGAGGAAAGCTTTTAAATAAAATAGGAATATAAGAAATAGTAAAACTTCCAACCACGGAAGGCCTTCAATGCGCTTAAGTTCGTGGCAAACGGGTTTTGCAGTCACTTTCCCTAGCTGTGGGTCTTGGAGACATTTTTCACCCATCTTACGCCTCCGCGGAGAGTTTTCTTTTTTACCCTAGCCGTACTTAAGACACATTGGAGCCGAGATCGCGCACGATAACTACCTGGACCATTATGGCCCGTAATCGTGGGTATTATTCGATTTACCGTGGCTGGCTAGCGTGGGTGTCGATCGTCAACCGTGAACTACCCCTGACTGGCCACACCTTATGTGGGGCTTAAAGTAGGTTCACAGTTGCCGGCGAGCCGAACGCCGTAATGAGCTGCCTAGGCTATTTTCGGCCTCCTCGACGGCTTATAATCGGATCATTACAGTTGGCTTTGAGGGCCGTCACAAGCAATGAGTTAACCCGCAGCAGAGGGATGCTGGAGCAAAAGTGTCTCATTGGCGAGGGCATAGATTCGTATAGTACTTGTTAGGTCTTTTCCAGGTGGAGTTGTGTTGTGATATGCCTTGAATGGAAATGTCGTTTACACAGGATTTTGTTCAACAGAAAAGGATAAAGCTCAACAAGCAGCCAAGATATAAAAGAACAAGTTAAAAAAGAGACAAGGTTTTTAAAGTGGTTCGGCACGAGAATGCCTACGTCCACTGATTCTCTTTGTTAATTCACTTCATATGGACAGTACAAGTTAAGAAAAGTATCGACGAAGGTGCTGGATGTTCCATGCCCTCTGGAACACCTCCCCGTCCACTGTTGACAAAATATAAGCTCCGTTGTGGAGGTCTTTATGAATTACATATGGTCCGTCCCAGATTGCATCCAGCGCTTCGGGGCGTGGGAAGATTCGCCTGAGGACAAAATCTCCTTCTTGTAAGCTGCGATGCTTGACTTTGGAGTTGTATTGCGATGCCACCTTTTGCTTGTGAGCTGCTGCTTTGAGCGCTGCATCGTTTCTTCTCTCTTCAATTAGATCCAAAGACATGTGAAGGAGTTCTTCGTTTTCTTCTGAATTATAGTGGATCCTGCGGTGGGAAGGTACTACAGTTTCGACTGGGAGCATGGCCTCCGATCCATATGCCAAAGAGAAAGGAGTATGCCCCGTCGATGTTCTGAATGATGTGCGGTAGGCCCAAAGTGCTGTAGGAAGTTCATCCACCCAAGCGCCTTTCGATCTTTCAAGCTTCTTTTTGATTAAAGTTTTGAGAAATTTGTTGACAGCTTCGACTTGTCCGTTTGCCTGGGGGTAAGCCACAGATGAGAAGCTTTTGTGAATTCCGTGCTCTTGGCACCGGTCGGCGAACTCTTCGTTGTCAAACTGAAGTCCATTGTCCGATATGATTTTGAGTGGAACCCCGTACCTGCATAGAACATTTTTGATCAAGAAGTTAATAACTTTTGCTGAGGATATTTTATTTAGAGGTTCTGCCTCCACCCATTTGGTGAAATAGTCGACTGCCACTATAGCATATTTGGCTCCGCCTCGGCCCACCGGCAGTTCGCCAATCAGGTCAATTCCCCATACTGTAAAGGGCCAAGGGCTGGTCATTTGAGTAATCTCATTCGTTGGTAGTCGAGGAATCTTGGCAAATTTCTGACATCTGTCGCATTTTTTAACGAAGTTTAAGGCGTCTTTGTTTAAGGCGGGCCAGAAATATTCATATCGGAGTACTTTCTTTGCCAGAGTCTGTCCTCCAGTGTGATCTCCGCAACTTCCTTGATGGATGTTGGATAAGATTTTCTTAGCTTCCCTTCCAGTGACACACCTTAATAAGGGGTTAGAGAAGCCGCGCCGATAGAGGATGCCTTCTTGTATTGTGTAGCGGGAAGCTTTCCTTAATATTTTCCTGACTTCGTTACGCTCGCGGGGCAGTGTGCCATCTTGTAAGAATTTTCGAATGGGTGTCATCCAAGTTTCCTCTTCGATTGCAGCTACCAGATTCACTTGCTCGAAACTCAGAATTAGTTGCTTTGAGATGGCTACTGTTCCAGAAATGGTACCGTCATTCATGCTAGCTTGATTTGCCAGCTCGTCGGCCTCTTGATTCTCCTCTCGAGGGATGTGCTTGATTAAATAGTGATCCAATTGATCGAGTAGCATCTTGGTCTTCTTTAGATAAGCTGTGAGTCGTTCCTCTCGAGTCTGAAATTCTCCTAGTATTTGGTTTACAATAAGTTCAGAATCACTATGAAGACATAAAGTACTGACTCCACTCTCTAAGGCAAGTTCTATTCCAGCTATTACTGCTTCGAATTCTGCGTCGTTGTTGGTGGCAGCGAAT
This sequence comes from Allium cepa, assembly GCA_030765085.1. Lineage (NCBI taxonomy): Eukaryota > Viridiplantae > Streptophyta > Magnoliopsida > Asparagales > Amaryllidaceae > Allium > Allium cepa. The sequence continues at coordinate 657,536,224 of CM060942.1, forward strand.
TCCAACCTTAGAGCATAGCGTAGCTTCCTTCCCCTGGGAGTGATTATTACAATTCTTGCCCCCAAGCCTTGTTCGTTTGATGCTCCATCCACAAAGAGATTCCACTTAATGTATCTTGCTATTTCAGATTGCTCTTTACCTTCGTTGGTAGTGAATTCGGCAATGAAATCGGTCATGGCTTGTCCCTTGATGGCGGTGCGAGGATGGTAGGTGATATCATATTGACTCAGTTCAATGCACCATTTAAGTAGTCGTCCAGAAGTGTCGGGACGATGGAGCACCTGCTTTAGCGGTTGATCGGTTAGAACCCTGATGGGATGAGATTGGAAATAGTGTCGCAGTTTCCGCGATGTGATTAGTAAATAGTATGCTAGCTTCTCGAGTTTAGGATACCGAGCTTCCGCCCCCGTAAACCTCTTGCTTACAAAGTATACTGGCCGTTGCGCGCGGTTGTCTTCTCTTACCAAAGCGACGCTTAAAGCATGAGGTGACACAGCAAGGTATAGGTATAGCTCTTCGCCTTCGTTCGAAGTTGAGAGTACTGGTGGCCTTTGGAGGTGTTCGATTAGGTTAAGGAAGGCTGTTAAGCATTCTTCAGTCCATTCAAACTTTCATTTGCCTTTCTTTAGAGCTTCGAAGAAAGGGATGCATTTGTCAGTTGCTTTAGAGACGAATCTGCTCAGGGCGGCCACCTTCCCATTTAGGCTTTGCATTTCTCTTCGAATGGATGGTATCTTGATATCTTTTAGAGCTCGGACTTGCTCAGGGTTTGCTTCGATCCCCCTGGCATGGACGATGAATCCCAAGAACTTTCCTGATGATACCCCGAAGGAGCACTTTAGAGGATTCAGCTTCATCCCATATTGGCGAAGCACTTGAAACATCTCGTCCAGGTGGCTTACGTGATCGCCGGCTTTCCTCGACTTTACTAGCATGTCATCCACATAAACTTCCATAGTTCGTCCTATTAGTTCCGCAAACATCTTGTTGACGAGGCGTTGATAGGTAGCTCCGGCGTTCTTCCATAACAGAATTAACGTAGCCTTCATTATTTCTAAGTGACCTTCCGTATCTTTCCATCTCTGTCCAGCTTCTATCGGCGATGTGTGGTCCTCCCGATATGGTATGGACCACTATCTTCTCATGACTGGGGCCGCCGGTGTTGCGATTTCCCCCTCCTGTTTCTAGGAGAGGTAACCTTGGGTTCTTATCGGCAGGAGCTCGGGTCCTGTTCTGACCTTTTACATAGCGTTCCAGTTTCTTCCTTCTAATGTGTTCTTCAATTAAGTCCCGGAGATTATGGCATTCATTGGTATGATGCCCATGAGATTCGTGGAAGCGGCAGAACTTTTCAGACTTAATTGCGTTATTTGATTCCTTCTTGTATGGAGGACGTCTGTATTTAACTTCATCTTGGGTGGCCAGGAAGATGTTTTCGATTGTTTCATTCAAGGAAGTGTAAGTGTCAAACCTCGGTCCTGGCCGATATAGGCGCTTTTCTCCCTTCTTGCCCCCAGCATGGTTTCCAGAGTCATTTCTTCGAGCGTCCTTCGCTATAGCGGATGTGCTGTCATGAGCTGCTTTAGTCTGTTGTCCTGTCTGTCTTTCTATGACAGCATCTTCAAGTCTCATATATCTTCCGGCTTCATGGAAGAAATCGGGTAGGGTAGCTGGTTTTTCTTTCGTTAGCCTTCTAGCAAATTTAGTGTCCGGATGCACACCACTACAGAGGGCCATTAAGATAAGTTTCTCATTGGCATCTTGGACCGCGGCCGCTGCGGCGTTGAATCGGGTTAGATATTGTTGCACTGTCTCTCCAGGCTTCTGTTTGATATTAGATAGAAAATAAGCGTCCTTGGGTTATTTCACATGAATGCGGAACTGGCTGATGAATTTTTCTTTCAACATTTCCCATGAGCTGATGGATCCTTGGGGTAGATGGCAGAACCAGGAGGTAGCTAGATCTGCCAAGAATAGTGGAAATCATTTGCACAATACTCCCTCTGTGGCTCCGCTCATGAGCATATGCTGTGTGTATCTCTGCAAATGTACAATGGGGTCAGAGATTCCCTTGTAAGGTTCCATTGTTGGCATTTTCCATTCTTAAGGGGTGATGGCAATTTCGATATTGTGGGTGAAAGGGCTGGTTACCCTAGAGCCTATCCCTCGATCTCTTTGATCCCGTTGGACGCACTCTCTGAACAATCGCGCCATCCTTTCATCAGAATTTGGAGCAGATAGAAATGAGTTTGGTTCTTCTCTGCGGGATTGATTCCGTCCAGATGATCTATAGGGATGGTATCGTCTATCACTCCTAATATTTTCCAGTGGCTGTCTTTGGTCTTCTGGGAGCATGCTAGGGTCAGCTACAGTTGGCCCTTGCCTTGATCTTCCCCTGCTGGGTTCTGTTCCGGGCACTTCCTCGGGTCCAACTTCGGGCTGAACTCTAGCTCGGCCCCGTTCATTGGTGTCTCCATGGCCAGGTAGCATGACAGGCTCAGCTACATCCGACCTACGCCTGGTACCTCTCCTGTTGGGCTTGGTTCCAAGTGTTTCCTCGGGTCGGAATTTGGGCTGAGTCCGGGCTCGGCTCCTACCGTTGCTGTTTCTGTTGTTAGCTTCTTCAAGAAGAAAGATCTTTGTCGCCTCCCAGATCCTCCAGACTGGGACTCATCCCATGATTCAGTGTTGCGGTTGGATTCTTCAGCGTGTCTTAAGCGTGACATGAGTTGGTCCACCAAGGCTTCTTGTTGGGATGTGAAGCGGTTAGTCACTTCAGCCACAACCCTGTCTAGATCTGCCCTAGTAATTGCTGCCGGTTGTTCCGTGGCAGGGGCTGCCGGATTTGCCTGATTTCCATTTCGTACTGCTGTTGGAACGGGACGGTCCTCTTGATTTATGATCACTGGATCTGGAACGCTGCTAATCGCGACGTTCTTTCCTTTGCTAACATCTTTCTTCTGTCTGGGAGGCATGTCTTCCAAGCAATGAGCGATGCTGTCGGGAAGAAGTTTAAGTGGGAGAAGATGAAGCTTCTAGCTCGAGCTCTCAATGAAAGCACCAAAAATGTTTGCACAAAAAATGGGCAAACACCTCCAAGTCGTATGATTTAGTCGATTTTATGTTGTTCTTAGTGATTTGGATGATTTATGCAAATATGTAAATGGCAGAGACTAAACTGTAAAAGACACACAGGTTTATAGTGGTTCGGCCAGAATGTGCCTACATCCACTTCATATGTTATTCTCTTTCACTGTTCAGATTACAAGTACAAAGTTTTGATTACAAGTGTATAAAAGTTGTTTGAAAGTTCCTTTCATGCTTGAGCTCTCAAACTTGTCCGCCATTGTTGTACCCCTACCCCTCTATTTATAGAGTGAGGCTGGGGGTAGGGTTCTTGGATGTATATAGCTGTTGGTGGGCCTGGGCTGATGTGATCTAGCCTGGCCACGTTGGTTCGGTACGCCTTGGTCCGGAGATGGTTGGAGTGGCTTTGGTTCGGTAGCGGTTGGTCCGGTAGCGGTGAGTGGAGAGATGGGTTTTGGTCCGGTGGTGAGTGGAGAGAGGGGTTGGTTCGGTGGTGAGTGGAGAGAGGGGTTGGTTCGGTGGGACTTGGTCCGGTAGGTTTTGGTTCGGCGGAGAGTGGTGAGGCAGGGCCTTGGTTCGGTAGTGAGTGGTTCGGTAGGGCCTTCCTCCTTCTGGTTCGGCGATGCCTTCTTTCTTCGGTTCGGTGGTGGTGGAAACGCACCCAACACCCTCTGAATCCCATGAAGGTTTAGGGGTTAGTGTGTCACTAACCCCAACTTTATAGATTAAGGGCGACGGCGGCAAATTTGTACATCTTGTTCTAATTTAGGTAAATCATGATCCCTAATTCTACACCATTTTCGATTTTCGACCGTGTAGATCCGCTTACTTATTTTCTTTCTCTCAATGATTAGTTCTGAATTTACCCATATTAAGATCACCGAATCTGTTGTTCTGTTCGAGTTGAAGATCTAAATCTATGTATGTCATTATTGTTTGTTTCGGTTTGGTTGGATTTGTTCTTAACTTACTTAATGTTGGTGTTTCTTTATTGGTTTATTTCTGTTGGATTACATGTTTATTAGAGATTCAGTGTATACTGATGGTGCTTTTTTAGGTTCGGCGACAGTATTTATAAAAAGTTTGGTTTGGTTGGGTTTATGGGTCGTCTACACAATTTTAACGTTTTTTTCCTTCCTCTCATGCTTACTACAGAGTTTTAACCTTTGATTGTTAGTCTGCTGATCTCAGTTCGTATTGATTTATATAAAGTATCTATTTAATGATATTTAACTGAACATGATCTTTATAACATACTTAACCTGACAATTATATTTCTACTTGAACATAATTACGAAATTTTAGTTTGAAACTGTTCAGTTAAAGCACTCGGCAGATTCAATGCGGCGGAGGTGCAAAAAGTCATAGTGGGGATACAACTTTAAAATAACATATAAAACTCGTGCCTAATGTTTTTACAAAATATAAATGGTAATTAAATGAAAAATTAACATTCAGTTGAATTATAATTAATACATAAATAATTTTAAATAAAACATGTGCGAATATATTATAAATAAACATAAAACTGTTATATAACATAATTGAATTTAGTAGAATATTAGAGAATTTTCATTTTTGAAAATATATTGAAAATTTAATTAAATAAATTAATTTCATAATTTTTATAATGTATAAACATCATTTTTCAATTCATTTTTTAAAAGAAGATATAGCGGAAATAACGAAATATAACGGGAATAAGGGGATAGAGAGGAGAGGTATATTACTGCCGCCCACTTCCAGTATTCCAAAGTTCGTTCTATACATATGGCCAGCAACAAGAAAAATAAATGCAATAGCTAAATGGTGATTAGCGGAAATAGCGGGGCTTAAAGCGAAAAGGCTATATTTGAGGCTATATGGAAAAATCATAGCGGTAAAAATCTGCTATGAGATATAACAAGGTTATAGCGGGGGAATAGCGGGGCATTAACTGCACAGGTGTGAAACTTAATGGAAATTTGATTGGATGTTGCATGTCATATGGACATCAATTTTATTAATGATATTGAATGCGGGACAATATGGCAAACCACTAGAAGGATCCAACTATAGCCTTTGTTTGTTGAGAATTCACTTGCTCTTTGACATTTTCGTTTTTACACTGCCACCTAAAATTTGTGAATTATTTCTTTCTTATGCTTTTAAAATGCAATTATTTATTTGTTCAATATTATTGACCTAATATTGATTGGTTTTACTTGATGAGTATTAGAAAGGAGATTTTAATCTTAAGAACTTTAATTTAAAAATGTTTGGCTTCTGAAAATTTGTAGTTCCTCAAATTTTGATCCACAAACAAATTGAGATCTGACCTTGAATTAAAAAATGGGGCAATTTTGCATTTTGAAAAAAAAGGAAAATATAAAAAATATTATATTTTAGTATTTTGTAAAGATTTATTACAAATTTTTTCTTCTTAATTTAAATTTTCAAATAATTTTACTGTTAGTTATATTTTATTAAAATCAAAAATTCAAAAACTTTTGTCAGTTGATGAGACCAATTATACACTTAAGCACAATGTATATAATAACATCAATCCAGTTATATTGCCCCAATATGCATGCAAGTTATTTGATAAACCACCGGTGTACAATACCATACTTCAATATAAATACAATGGCTCTACTTTCCTGCCTTTCATGTATGTTCACATATGGTTCCTCCGATTATGATAAGCAAAAAAGTTATATTTTTATGTATCATCGTTTTGATCCATATATCCCTATGCATATATTGATGATTATGCTTTGTAACTATATCATTTTTCTTATTTCAAGTCTGAAATTAACTCGAATGCACACAAGTCGTACAAAATTTGAAAATCTTCGATTTAGGTATAATTATAAGAAAATGCTAAAATGTACGCAACTGATGTTAGCTCGAGTGAGATCACTTAAACTTTTTTTCATATGTTTGTTTTGGCCTTGACTTGTTGTTCCTATAGCCCATTCAGTAATCTCATTCAAGCACTTTTAAGTGCTGCTTTGATACCTGTTTTTTCAGGTTAGGCTTTAGGAAATTAAAAGTGAAATCTAGAAACCCTAATTAATGTTATGTCCATTCTTTGTAATTTAAAGGTGCATCCTCTATATTAGTTTGTTTCATGTTATTAACATCTCAAATGTCGAATGACAACAATATTTGATTTTTATTGAAATTAATTAACTTTTACCATTAAACTATTTACCTTTTAGCGTTGCTTAATTTACATACAGTTTCAAATAAAGGAAATGATAAGAGTTAGTTTATCTATAATTTACTTCAATTTGGTTACTTATAGCAAGCAGCAATAGATATTGTGAAATTTGATGAAAATTGTATTGGAGGTTGCATGTTATATATGGTCAACAATTCTGTTCTCGATATTGACTGTAGGAAAATACAAAAAAACATTAACGGATGATCCATCTATAGCCTTTGTTTGTTAAAGAACACACTTGCTCCTTGAAAGTTTCATTTTACAACGCTGCCTTAAAATTGTGAATTATAATTCTTTCTTATACTTTTAAAATGTGATTATTTGTTTGTTCAAATATTATTGACCTAACATTGATTGGTTTTGCTTGATGACTATTAAAAAGAGGATTTTAACGTTAAAATCATTAGATTAAAAATGTTTGACTTTTGAAAATTTAAAGTTCACCAAAAGTTGAACTTGAACAAAATGAGATCTGAACTCTGTAGTAAAAAAATACATCGTTCATGATTAGCCAATGAAATCTGAATAGTGTAGAGCATAATAATATACTATTTTATTTGTTTTCCTATCCTTCTGTTAAAGTAGATACACCCCATGCATAATAATTTACTAATGAATATACAATGGTTTGGGATATATTGTTAGATGATAAACCTACTTGCACACTTATGGGTTTGGGATATAGTGGTTACTCCCATTTTGCTTTAGTTGGATTACTCTTTTTTTCTTCTTTATGGACCACTTTGTTTATTCACCTGGCATTTGGTTTTATTCCTCAGATAATATAAGGATTTTGGGATATATTGTTAGATAATATACCTACTTGCAGCTCTGACTAATTAACTGGAACACATGCTTTTAATGTTTGTTTGACTGACTACCTTCTTCTGCCCTGTTCCTCATGCATATTCTATGTGCGCCACCAAGAAAATAAAAGTTTTAGAAACTACATTATTTGTCTAAGTGGTAATATATTCAGTAAACGAAAACATTTTTTCTTTGCAAACTAATTACATCTGAACCGAATAAAGCTTATATATATAATACACTGATTGTGGCTTTTGAAATAATGTTGTTTTTGTGATTGTGCACAAAGTGACGAACACATCAACGTGCCACTCTTCCTACAGGTACAACTGAAATGGACTCGCAAATGATCATTCCATCAAATAAGAAATGTAATGGACTTTTTGACTAGGAAAATCATGATGCACCTCCAAGGTCATGCTTAATTTCTGATTAGCTGAAGTACTGCTGCTCACTGGCTTATTATGGAAAACTTTTGGGTAAACTACCTTTATATAATAATAATTAATTATGTTATATTGCTTTTTTGAAACACTTCTTATCAAAGAAACATGCATGATTGGAATTAAAAAGGCAGTATACGAAGTGTTATGTAATATGAATATATAGTGTGGTTGGTGACTTTGTTAGTTGTATGTTATTTTTGTATGACAAAGCTTCTTTTTCATCAATAAAAGTGCCATATATTATAACAATAACCATGGCAATAAATCACGTTCAATGAAAAGGAGGTTTCTATCAGTAACCTTAATTATTTTTCCCCTTGCAATGTTAACAACATATGCAGTAAATATAAATGGCATCCCATGATCTGATTTATAAAAGCTGTCTACAAGCATCTGTTCATTGTAATTTTAAATCAACACATCCATGTGTTTAAAAATGTTACACGGTCGGGAATTTTTAAGATATCGTGAATTTTTATATTACTGGCTTTGCCTTTTGTAGATAGTAATTGATTGTTTGATCACTTAATTACATTCGCACAAAACTATACAAACTTGTTTTACCTTATCGGCCCTTTACTTGTAACTACAATATACTGTTTGCAATTGTTAAAAGCTATATTTCTTTGAATATTGTAACTGCATAATGCCAACTATCTACCTTCGTATACTATAGTCATTTAAGAATAACTAAATTGTACATTGTTTGTTCTATTGCATCAGCTACTACGTAATTTGATATTCGAAAATAAATATATTTTAAAGGGAAAATAAATTTAAAAATAGAATACCAAGAAATGAATTAAGTTAAATGCTTGGGTTAATGATCTTTAGAATAACATTTTAGCAAGTTATAAAGTAAATTTTAGTGCCAATTGGAAAATAGTATTGTTACAGTCTAACAATGATATTTCCTCAAGAAAACAAAGAAACGCTCATTGGTAGTTGTGAAATGAATATGTCCATTGACCGACTCGGCCTAGGTATCGACTTTAACTTTATTTCACAAATTTTGACAAATCAGTTTCCTCCTTTATAACTTTTGTCCGTGTTCTTTGAAATATTACCTTATTAATTTTTTTTCTTGTCTTTGTGGCAGTCAATCAAATGTGCATTTGCATTAGAGAACCAATATTGAATGGTGTTTGGGTGTGCAAATTCACTTGCACATTTTTTATTTACCTTTATAATTTAGAGTTTTAAAATCTTAAGTGATTTACATTTTTGTATTAGAATCATTACTGAATAATAGTTAATGAATTAACTGTTAAATTTTGGTGATACAAAATCAAAAATAGAAGGAAACAAATTTGCAAGAATGAAAGTAATCACGTTTGTTCATTACAAAAATGCATAAATTATTGGATTGCATTTGAATGAGATGGCAAGGAAATATACACATGCACACGTTATGGAATAATATATATACAAAAAGATATGCATATTATTTTTTTCTTCGTAATCGCATTGCATTGGGATTATTTTCTTCCATCTTTGGAATGAGTGAATTACTTGCTATGTTTGCACGATTTATTACCATTATAACTTGCCTCCATTATCTTTTTACCACGTCTTGGTAATTTGATTGATGACTTGCATGAATTTACATTGGCTATATATTGAGGGTAGACTTCATTGTAAATCCATCCTGGTATTCAGCCAGTGATCTCCAAATGGAGTGTCTCTTCTTGTTAACCCTAATTTAGGGCTTTGGTATGTAAACTTTATCTTGTAATCTCTTGTAATTCTCTCAAGTGTAATAAAATCTCTCTTCTTTGGACTGGACATACACTGCCTTGATGATAGTGGAACCAGTATAAATATTGTGCGTCTCTTTTCCTTCTTTATAGTTATTTTCTATTTGTTTGGAGTAACAGAATAATTGCTGCTAAATTGAGTGATGTTCAAATTGGCAAATCTAGATCTTGTTTATTATTTTTCCGCATTTGTGCAATTTTTGCACAATAGATTGGTATCAGAGAAAGGTGATTTGTTTAAATTCATGCATTAATGGCTTCTAGAAAAAGAGGTAGATCCGATGGTGATTATGCTATTACTCATTTGGATGGAAAAAAGATATTTTAAGCAATATGGAAGATAAAGACAGAGGAGATTATGTTGAGAGAGAAGAGTGTTGCAGTCTTGGAAATTTGGTGATAAGGAGTTTACCGTGTTGAAGGGACAGTTGGATTTGGGAACCTATACCTGCTTTATGGCTCAATGTTGATGTGAGAGTCTTATGCTGATTTCCATAGGAAATTTGTTGTTTAGCAGATAAGGTATGTGGGAGGAGAGAGATTTGTCTTGCATACAGAGATTTGGATTAGCCTTGTTATGTCCATTGGCTTTTTTTGGCTCCGTATTTGGATTGGTGATTGAGAGAATTTTTTGGCCTTGGTGGCTTTGAGATTATTTTGGTATCTACCTTCTTTTGATTTTGGATATTTGCAACATTTTGTTGGCGGACGGGGACATAGTCTGAGCTCGTTAGCAACGTGTGATGGGGGGTGGCCTTGCCAGAACCCATTAGGTAAGTATTCATTTTGGTATCCATCTCGTTAAGAGATTTTGGTTGAAGGTGGAGTTTGATTTTAAGAGTTTTATGTTGAGAAGAGAACTTGAGTCTTGAAGATATGTGATTTTGCATCAAGGTGTAGTGTTAAATTTTGGTGAGACAAAATCACAAATAGAAGGAAACAAATATGCAAGAAGGAAAATAATCACGTTTGTTCATTATAAAAATGCATAAATTATTAGATTGCATTTGAATGAGATGGCAAAGGAAATATATGCATGCGTACGTTATGGAATAATATATATGCAAAAAGATATGCATATTATTTCTTTCTTGTAATCGCATTGCTTTGCGATTATTTTCTTCCATCTTTGGAATGAGTGAATAACTTGCTATGTTTGCGCGATTTGTTACCATTGTAACTTGCCTCTATCATCTTTTTACCACATCTTGGTAATTTGATTAATGACTTGCATGAATTTACATTGGCTATATATTGAGGGTAGACTTCATTGTAAACCCATCCTGGTATTAAGCCAGTGATCTCCAAATGGAGTGTCTCTTCTTGTTAACCCTAATTTAGGGCTTTTGTATGTAAACTCTTATCTTGTAATCTCTTGTAATTCTCTCAAGTGTAATAAAATCTCTCTTGGACGTACACTACCTTGATGATAGTGGAACCAGTATAAATGTTGTGCATCTCTTTTTCTTCTTTATAGTTATTTGCTATTTATTTGGAGTAACAGAATAATTGCTGCTAGATTGAGTGATGTTCAAATTGGCAAATCCAGATCATGTTTATTATTTTTCCGCATTTGCGCAATTTTTGCACAACATTAACTCAGTTTGAATTTTTATATAACTATAGATATCAGAATAATTATCGAGTAGTAGATTAGATACAAGTATGCAAATGAGTTTATTTTCGAAGATTACTTTATTTGGTTGGAACGTGCTTTTGTAAAAAGATTTTTTTTTTCATTGATATCTTTTAAAATATAAGGCTTATTTTTACGTATTCGCAATCTTAGTAAATAAATATAAGACTTACTGTTGTTTTGCTGCAAGAGGTTCTTGATCACTATCAAATAGGAGGATAGATAGATGCATGTGTAAGCATTAGCAATATCATTTATCCATAAATACCCATATGTTCAGTGGTAGCTAATAGGCATACTAATAATATAGCGACTATATTGTATGTACTAGGAGTTGTGTATTGTATTTTTAACTTATCTTATAACATACAGTAACTTTTTTTGCTACCGATCATTTTTTACACAGTTGTATGAGTATTGGTAAGTTGTTGAATGAATTAAGTTTTCTTTTTCCAAAAAGTAGGTTTAAGAGGGATAACTATCCAAGGATGAATGCTATTTTCATGATTCGATTAAGAATTTGAACTGTGCAAATCTATGTTTTTATAAACAAAATGTAGTCTCTACTTTGCTCGTGCTAACTCACTCATATTCTACAATTGCTAACAATAGTTTTGTTGTACTGCTATAAACACTTTCAACATTCCTAGATGATCTGTAGTTATACAATTTTGTCAAATTCTTAAACAGTTATGTCATGGTTTAAACATATTAGAGGTTCCTTTTCTCAGTGGTCAACTCTTAGGGTATATGTATATAGGTGATTATAAAGAAAATATACTGCGTTAAGATTTTTTATAAATTTGAAATGCTTGATGTATAAATATTTTAAATATGATTCGCAATGCATCAATGTTTTCACTATCAGCAATCATCGGACCGATTCTTTTTTACTCTCATGAATTCCAAAATGAAGGCAGTTGCATCGTATTCAATAAAGAAACTTATAGAGGTGCAAACGTATTGAAGGTATGTACCGATACATTTGATTTTACTATTATAGTTAGTTATAGAAAAAATGTTTTGTACATTTTGCATTTCCTACGGTATCTATGGACTTATGTTGACCATTTGTAGAAAGATATAAGCTCTTTAATCTTTTCTCAGCACAGTCATTATTTATATATTTTTAGGTGGAAAATGCTGACATTGAAAAAAAATTGAAAAATATATGAGAGTGGTTTTCCTTCAATCCATAATACTCAACTATACGAATTTTTTAGCTATTTTTTTTACAATACAATAGAAAAAATATAGAAGAAACTAACTTTTATACTGTATATTCGTAAGTTACCAAACGGCCTTTTGGATAAAGTTTTATGTATATATGCCAAAATATGAAATAACAAAACAATATTTATGTAACTAATCAAATCTTATATTTTTTTATTTGCATAGGATGGTCAAAAGTCCTTAAGGTTGTATAAATAGATTCTATATCCATAGGTCTAAGCTGGTAGTAAATATTTCGATTATGATATGTTGTCAAATACATAAAATGGTATATCATATACAGTTGTTTATATCTATGTATTCTATATATATCTAAAATAAGATTAGATATTGGAGGAAATGGTCTTGATTTCATTACTGCTTACTATTGCAAAATTATTATGTCCCCAAAATTTGGCATATTACTGTTATATATTGCGAACGTAAGTGTGGATAATAATGTATATCAATTATTATAACGATCATTTAACTTTTATCAACCTTCGATCATGTCTAATGAAGAAAAATTATTTTCGCTTAAATCCTGTTACAAAATTGATCCAGTTTTAGTTATTAGTTTGCTATAACAAAAATTCTATTTATCCAGGAAACAAACTGACAGTTCTGACTACAATATGTCTCCTTGCATGTTCTGGCCATAGTGTTGTTCCTATTAGTGACCTGCAACTTATAAAGTTTATAGTGCCATGTTTAACAAAATTTCCAACTATCCCTTATAGGAATAAGACGAGGACAAGAAATTGATAAAGAGTTTGGATTTGTGGTAAGCAAAAAAGTGAAGAATATTACAAACTACCCAACATCATCAGCACATTACATGCACTGTTAAAAAAGATCTACTTCAACTATAACTGCCATTTTAAACCATCTTTATTCATCTATTTTTTCCCCACTTTCCATTTGGTAAAATGCCATATGTAAATTCAAGAAATCTGATTCTTATATGAACAAAAAATTTAGTCTGCTATTATGTATATCAAGTTTCTAGTACTTAACACTTTAACAGTTGTCCTCTGGATAGTATAATCTCTCTATATTTGTTTACCTTTGAATGAAATGAATTTTAGCTTAAGTTCAAGTGGAAATACACTTACTACCACAATTTTATACTTATGTTATTCATACGAATGTATGTAGTATGGTCGAAATACACACTGTAGTTCGGTTTTTCTTCACTGATTATATATATATATATATATATATATATATATATATATATATAAAGGTTATGTTGGTTAGAGCTGCTTTTTTATGTAAAGAATGATGTAAGGGTCTCTGAAACGGGGATTTGACTACAACATCAACTAATACATTTCAAGGTTTTGATTATTCATAGAATAATTATAAGCTCCATGGCTCTTTAAAGGAACCATATTATACAAAGATTCCATCGTTAATCATGTTATCATTACACTAAAACGATAATGCAATGTTAATTATATGTTTGACCACAGTCCGTGTGCGAAGCACGGGTTCGCACTAGTTAAGGAGAAAACAGGAGTATGAATGAGAATGAATGGAAAGCAAGAATGCAGATAGTGTTATAATACATGTAAATATTAAAGTGAATATGCTTTGTGTTTTTCTATTTAGTCACATCATGGGATATGTTCAATCTCATGCTCCAAGGCCTATATATAAAGGAGCCTATGTAATATAATTATATCAGTCAATCTTATGTAACTGATATCAGTGTGAATAACATTTTTTCCTCTTTTCTAATGGCTTCTTATCTCCTTTTAGTTTATAACACGTTATCAGCACGAAGCTCTTATAAATCATCAAAAGGGTAAGCTATCTTTCTGATCTGATTGATCAAATCTTTCAGATCTTATTCTATTAATTTTATTTCTTTTGAATCTCATCGTATCGTTGATCTAATTATTCAGAATTGATTCTATTTGTACATCTTATTTTTTTGTCTATGTATTTCAGATCTTGTTTTGTTGTAGATCTTTTTTTATTCTAATTTTTTAGATCTCTTGTAGATTTTACTATCATGTTCAAATGATATATTTTTTAGATCTGCAGATTTAATCATCGGATCTTTTATTTAATTTTTATTCATATATACCCATTTTTTGTGATAATTTTGTATTTGATTTGAAACTAAAATTGTTTCGTAGACTAAAATGTAATTTCAAACCTTATTCTGTTATTTTTCTTTTTGGATCTTATCTATCATAGATCTAATTTTCCAGATTTCATTATATATATATATATATTATCTCATAGATCTTACTCTATTAATCTTATCATTTTATATTTCATTTTATCGTAGATCTAAACTTTTAGATCTCATTCCATTGTTTGGTGAAAAAAAGGGTTTTCATTTTGAATTTTTTTTGTTTGGATTTTGGTTTGAATGAGAACTGTAGAAATTATTTTACCACATGATTTATATTTTCAGAAGAAATATTTCACTGTTTCTTAGAGAAACAAATATAAAGATAATACATATCTAAAAGATCGTATTAAGTCTATAGAATAAGAACCTGAAGTTTATATGTACGAAGGTGAAAGATTAAAGTTTTCATAAGCTGAAATAAAGCCATGAAAAAAAATATAAGCAAGCAATTCCAAAAGAAGATGTTGATATGTCCAGAAGACATAACATAAAAATAATATGTTGAAATAACATTAGAAATGTGGTAAATACTATTTCCTCGAAGAGAAATAGTATCATGATTCTCATGTTCGAATACAATTATGAAGAGTCCTCTTGTTTCATTTTATTTATTTAATACCGGAGACCTGAAGTTCTCAAATAAAAATTATGCATATAAGTTTGCATACCTAAAAAAAGGTTTGTCTATCAAAACTCAAATATATAAATTTGAGATGTGAAGCTTTGAATTATTAGAAAAGCTTTTTCAGATTATGCTAAATTCCAATTGCAATCAAACCTGAAGTTCGATAATGAAAATTAAATTCTACCATTTAGGATCTAAAGTACTGAACAAAGACTTTATTTTAAAGTAAAATTGGAACCTAAAGTTCTAAAAATATTTGCCAATGGTATTAACTACTAAACCAAATAAATGTATAGAAATTTGTTCACTCCAGAAGTGGTGATAATGTTAAAAAAAAATCTCCAGAAAAGATTCGTTGATATATTTGGTGCTTTTACTAAACCAAATAAATATATAGAAATATATCTACTCTTCTACTCCCTTTCTTTTTAATAGAAAACAAGGTATTCTAATAGAAAAAAAATTCCTATTTTTTTTCCTTCTTCCATGCATCCAATCATGTCTTTCAAGGTAAAATATAATAGATCAAGTTTCTTTCCTTTGGCTCATCAAGTAAGTATTTTGGATTCTTAATAAAATGAATGTTAATATCTATACACACATCAATTATGTTACATTATATGTAAAACTCATTCATCTTTCCTCTTTCGGCAAAGAGGTATTCCAATGTTTACTATTTTATATGCTTAATCTTTTACCTATTTTTGTCATGTCACAAAAATATACTTATTGATGTTATCAATAGCTGTAACTTATACAACATACATTTTAGTTGCCAAGTCAAACTATTTTGTTTTTCATGATATTATTCATACACTAGTACAAATTTCCTCTCTTTGTTTAGCTTACAATACGTAAATAACCACATATATTAATTCATATATTAATCGGTGGCAATTAATAAGTCATCAAATAAAATTAATTGATTAACGAGAATGGTCCAACAAAGATGCGTATGAATTCTTCGTACATTTATTCTTCTTTTATATCTCTTATTGCTGACAGGGATCATAACGTATATACATGTTATATATTCATGTTTCTCCCTATTGCAGTTGTTATGAATTAATAAATGGTATTTAATACTACATTTCATATTCTTGAATTTGCCTATATTATGAAAGTAAACATAATCAAGCCAGCACAATCTTTGATTATAATTCATCCCTTCTCCACCAATCAATCCACATAAAGGCCTTTCCATATTTTCAAGGATAGTTTTGCATTTTCAAGGAAAGTAATGAATGCAATTAATGAGATTGGATCTAAAGCTATCAAAAGGATGTAAATAAGAAATTATAGTCGCTTATATTTGGTTGTCTTTTACTATTTTGCATTAATGTTTTTATTCTTTCACTGTAACTACTATCGGATGTGGTTTCTTATTTTATGAAATGCATTGATTATACACCCATGAACAATATTTTGATGCTTACGAATTTTTATTTCCACTTATAGTTGTTAATATGATAAACACAGCCAAGCTTGAATTTAAAGCTTTGGACTTATTAGAAGATAACTTTTTGTCAGGATGTTGATATCCAATTACAATCCCGTTGCTTAGAAAATGCCATAAAAATGATAATCCCATAGGATAAAACAATAACTCTTATATTTTTAAGGTGTCATATCCATGACAAACTCAAAATAAAACATTTAACCGAAAAAGATCATCTCTACCTATGGAACTCCCTGAAGGAGCGTTATGACCAGTAAAATATGGTCACACTTCTAAATGCTAGACACGAGTGGTTGAACTTGAAGTTTTTAAATCTATTAGGAAATACAATTCCTCTATATTTAGAATTACTTCTAAACTACAATTATGTGAAAGGATTGTCTAGTAAGACTAACTTGAAGTTAGATCATTTCTTCGAAGTTGATGAAGGAAACTTCATTAATGATGAAAATCTAAGTGCAATAATAAATGATATGGTCGAATTGATCAATAGTAGCAGCCTGAAGTCTGCTATGTGGATTTTATTTTATTTCAGTTCAATAAATCAGTTGGAAGTTGGTGCTTGTATGTTTTTCCTTTCATAACTAATTGAAATAATGTACCGATAATGTTGGCTTTAATCAGTAGTCTATTTAAATTTTGGCAAGTGCTAGCATTTATTTATTCTTATAAATTTAGTAGTTGACTAACTATATTGTCTTTAGTTCTTAAGATATGGACCGTCAGTATTTGAGTGATAATATATGCCTACTAGATTGCGCAACTACTCACATTATTTTGAAAAACCAGAAGTTTTTCTTTGAACTATCTAAAAATATTTTAGCTAAAAATTTCAACCATAGCATCTGCTACTATAATTGAAGGGTCCGGAAAAGCCCATATAGTATTACCGAATGGTACATATATCTTAATTCAAAATACATTATGCTAAAGCAAATTTAAAAGAAATTTGTTCAGTTTTGAAGATATGTAAATGAATAGCTACCATATTCGAACTATAATGAAAATGTCAAAGAATATCTTTGCGTTATTTCTAAAATTGAAAGCCAGAAGCTTATTTTAGAAAAATTGGGTACAATTTCAACTAGATTATATTTCACGAAATTTAGCATAATTGAATCAAATATTACTTAAATGCATCTTATCAATTGATAAAAGAATTATCCTCCTATTATTAATATATATGGTCTATTTGCTTGTAGCAATATGATAATGGATCAAAATGAGAATCCAAAAATGATTATTACTTAATGTGACAATGTTCCTCAATATTGAGGGGGAGGATAAAGGGATATAAGTTCATTTTGATCGTCAATGTCAAATATTTGTTAACATGTATAATGATGCAAAATATTAAGTAACTTGAATAAATTATTAATAATATCCCCAGTAGACTTTCTCCAATATAGATTTGAATCCCTGAAGGTTCAAAATGTGTAAACCACATCTGAAATATGGTACAAAAGTTAGTTTGAAATACATTTGGAGTAAGTAATAAAGATACCAAATAAACGAGGTGAGTGTTCTTGAAGAAATACTTAAGAGTGCTCTTGAAGAGACTAATGACATGATTGTCAAATTATCCAGAAGTGGTGTAGGTACCTAAACATGATAATTAAAGAGATCTCAATAAATCATGTCTAGGACTGACAAGAAATAATCATCGATGATAAATTTGTAAAAAATAAAGCGCTTATGTTTATAAATAAATTAAGGATCTTTAATTAGGGGAAAACATGACTGGCCATCATGAATCCTTTACTAACAGAGAAATTTGGACATGTAGTCCATAAAGTAGAAAACGTACTTGAAATGCTTAATATACCCCAAAGGTATAAATATGGTTTAAATCATATTAAATGATGAAAGTATAAAAATTCCTGAAGAATATAAATAACTTTGGTGGTTATAAAGAAGGCAAAAAACAAGGAGCATAGATTACGACCTACTTTTAAGTATTGTTGTAATGAAAATCTTGATATAATTCATGATGAGTAGATTGCTACCTATTTTTAAGTATCGTTGTAATGAAACTCTTAATATCCATTGAAGTGATAGTTGCGATAGCAAATACTTATTAAATTATACAAATTTCTAAAGAATATATATAACTTTTGTAGTTATAAAGAATGCAAAAGACATGAAGTGTACATTACAAATTTCTTCTAAGTATTGTTATAATGAAAATCTTAATATACTTTAAGATGAGTAGATTACTTCCTGCTTTCTAGTAATGTTGTAATGAAATTTTTGATATTCATGAAAGATGTATAGTTGCAATGCGCAAAACTAATTTGAAGCACAAAAATGAAAGCACATGAAGTGATTTTCATAAAAGTAGCATACAAAATGCATAAAATGCAAACCATATTTGGAAGAAACAATCTTAGAAAATTGGATTGTATCGAAGGTAACTATTAATAAATCGTATTATTAATGAGATTCATATTTATAGATCCAGAAGTACCTATAACCAATTTGACTTATCGAAAGACGAATATGAATTCAAAGGAAAATTTTAAATAAGGGGGAGCATCTATTAGTATTTTATAATGCACTTTTTTTTCTTAACTAAGATTTTTACCACTGGGTTTTTATTAGTAAGGTTTTAATAAGGCATTATCTTGATCCAGAAGTATCAACTCCCCGGTAACATTTGAAAATAAGTTACAATGTACTCTTTTCCCTTGTTTAAGATATTTCCCACTGGGTTTTTCTTACTAAGGTTTTGATGAGGCATTGTCTTGATCTAGAAGAATCAAACGTCTTTTCAAGAAATAACATCTCAAATATGTTATTTAAGTTAAATTGTATTTTTATCCTTGACTAAGGTTTTTTCCAACGGGTTTTCCTTTGTAAGGTTTTTAATGAAGTATTATATTGATCCAGAAGTATCAAACTCTATTTGATTCTGTAAATTATTGAAATATCTCATATAAATTGTACTCTTTTTCCTTCACTATGATTTTTCCCATGGTGTTTTTCTTAGTATGGTTTTAATGAGGCATTAGTTTGATCCAGAAGAATCAAACTTCATTTTAAGAAATGAGAAAATAAGATATGTCATTGTACTTTTTTTTCCTTCACCAAGATTTTTCCCATTAGGTTTTTCTTAGTAAGGATTTTAATGACGCATTATATTGATCCCGAAGTATCAAACTCTTAGAAGGAATATCATTGTATGATATCTATGATTTCAAGTTGCATTGTTTTCCTCGTTCAAGGTTTTTCCATTAGGTTTTCCTAATAGAGGTTAAAATGAGGCAACAGACAATATTCATAACGACTGAATGGATGTATGAAAGCAAGATAATAATGAGGGGAAGCAAGTCATGGACGTTTCAAAAGAAACAATTTCTAACAACCATACGAGCATCCAAGATTTTGAAGATGCATATTCAAGGGGGAGTGTTATAATATATGTAAATATTAAAGTGAATATGCTTTGTGTTTTTCTATATAGTCCCACATCATGGAATATGTTCAATCTCATGCTCCAAGGCCTATATATAAAGGAGCCTATGTAATGTAATTGTATCAATCAATCTTATGTAACTGATATCAGTGTGAATAACATTTTCTCCTCTTTTCTTATGGCTCCTTATCTCCTTTTAGTTTATAACAGATAGTCATATATTCTCTTTTATATATATATTAAGTAGATGGATAGGACAGATACAATAACTAAACAGATAACGTGTGAAAGACATGTAGTATGAGTATGGAAACGTTCAAACATTAATTAGAGAATCTATTTTGTAATAGGAAAAGCTGAGAAGGAAAAGAATTACAAGCCTAAGTGAAAAATATCACTTGAACTAAGGAGAGATCAACATTTCAATTGAGATTGAATGATAAAAGAAGCAAAAATGCGAGAGGTTGATTTTTGTATGAACCTTTGTATAATTATACTCTTATTCAATTACCAAACTGAAATCGTGAACTAAGTTAATTCAAATATATGTTTAACATTTATTACAATTCTATCTTTGAATCGATAAGAGATCATTTTCAAAAAAATAACCTTTTAATTGATGGGAATGAGAATAGAGATGCAATAGAAAATAAAAATATATGATAAGGCACTTATTTATCTGAATCAAATGAATAAATTATATAGAGAAAGATGAAGAGTTGAAATGAACATTTGAAATCTGAATTTTAACGGAGATGGAAAGTGATAAAAGAATAGAGGCGATAATTGTAAAAAAATTATTCAAATGAATAGGAATTAAGTTTATGATTGTAGTTAACACTCCAACAATATTAAATTCAAATTCAATTGAATTAGTCGTAATTAATTCTTTCTAATCAATTCCTTTTATCATTTTCATTAATATGGTCTATCGTATATAAAGTTAGATTACTACCAATTGATAAGATTTTATTGTAATATGTGGTTATGATTATTACCTTATGATAAAATTTAATCTAGAGTTGGATATGGTGAATAATTATATCAGGAAAATGGGTTGGAGGAAGTTTTTACTTCTTTTTTTGGGCCTACGGAAGCGGGTTATTTTTTTTTCTTTTGAAGGACGTGGGCTTTGTTTTTCCGTTTCAAGGAAAAACGTCTGTAAAATTTAAATTTGCTTCTTAATTTCCTCTTGATCTTCATTCTGATATTACTGATCTTAGTTCGTCGATATTCTTGATTCAAGGATGCGTGTTTCTTTATTTTTATATTCGATCTTCTCGATTGTCTATTGATTTTCATCATTTTCTTTATCGTCGATCTTCATCGTGCTTCGGATCTTCATCAAACAATTTCCCTAGATTCTGGTATATCGCTCTTATTTGTTTCAATCCTCTTCTTATCTTCCTCTAATATAATATGGTTTGACTATTAAGTATATTTTTTTTCTAGGTTACATGGTTTGTCTTCTTCCATATTTTGGTACCAATTTTAAATTTATTTCAATGGGAAAGTAAGATTTTATTGTGTGCTGTTATGTTTCTTCAGCACAGTTTATTGTTTTACAATTTTACCGTTCATCTATCATTCTAGTGAATTTTATATGTAGTTTGTTGCGTTATGCTATGTTTATATAGCATTCGTTGCTATTGTATTCATAATTTGTTTTAATTTGATTATGCTATGTTCGTTTATCATCTGCTTTTTAATTAATTTATATTGCTTTCATTTAGCACTTAATTTGATTTTCATTTGTTATGCTACGTTAATTTAGCATTTTCTGTTGTTGCTGTATTCATAAGATTAAGTAAGTTTGCTAATTGGTTTTCTAATTTATTTTGCAGTATTGATATCTACAATGATGAAGTAAACAGTTTGCTAGTTATTTTTGAACATAATGAGAATTGTTATTCTACTCGACTTACCACAGGCTCTTCTTTGTTCGGTGTTAAGACTGAAATCTGTGAAGTTTGGCCACATCTTAGTTCGTTTTCTACTGAGATATCTTATGTTCTTGAGAATAAGAATATAATCATTGATAGTGATTCAGATTTGATTAGTATTATGTGTTTTCTAATTTTCAAGAAGAGTGAATATTTTAAGTTTACTATTAAGGAAAATGTTTGTGCTATGGAAGCTGATATTGGTGACTACGGTTTAGGCTATGGAAGTGTTCAAAGCACTTCAATTGATAGTAATTATGCTACAAATAGTGATTCACATGCTGATTTTTCTTACTATTTGAAAGATATGTTGAAGAAATGTGCTTAAAAAACTATTGTGTATTTTCTTGGTTTTTGTTTTAATGGAGCTGAGGATTTTAGGGAGTTTTAAATGGCATATCAAATAAAAAATGGTTATGACTTGTTTTTTGTAAGAAATTCTCCTAATAGAATTTTTTTTAATTGCTCTTGGTTGATGGATGATTGTAAGTTTTATCCTAATGCTTCTTCGGATCTTGGTCTACTCTCTTGGTTTTCTATTAGAACCTACAATTTGATCATTCGTGTGGAGCCGGTCTTAGAGATTTTAATAAAGTTAATATTTCAAGTAGATTTGTTAAATCTTTGATTGTTGATCAAATTCGAGATGCTCCTATGAAGAAGCCAAAAGATATTATAAAGAAATTTAGATGAGAATACAATTTTAATCATTCATATTATTATCGTTATAACGGAAAACAATTGGCTTTGAAAGAAATATACGAGGATGATGCTATGTCATATAACGATTTAAATTGGTATTTGGAGGCGTTGCAAAAGTACAATCCTGGTAGTTATGTGGCCATGGAAGTTAATGCTTCAACCAATTAATTTGAGAGAGTTTGTATTGGTTTGGGTGCTTGTCTACTTGGATTTAAACACTATTCGCCATTAATATTTTTTGATGCAGCTGCTTTGAAGGGAAGACCGGGTATTTTGTTAGCTGCTACTTCTAAAAATGGCAACCAAGGTATAAGTTTCATTTTAATTTTGTTTTATTTACTTATTTATTTTTCTGGCAATGATATATCAAAATATCATTGCTCAAAGCAATACATAATTTGTAATGCAGCCATGTTTACACTAGAGTTGTTTGCTTTATTTTATTCAATGGTCGAGCTGGTTAAACTAGAAATGTTGATCGTAGAAATGTTTACAAAAACAAGAATTAAAATTTTATGCAACAGTAACTAAAAGACTTTAAAATAACATATGCTATATTCATATATCATTTTGAACCTAATTCAATTGTGTATAATAGAAATTATTAACATTTAATACGGGTTTTGATGTTTAATATAATTCATGTTTCTTACTATTGAGCAGTCATTAATTATTTATTTTGTAGGTTTCTTTCCTCTTGCTATGGGTATTGTTTCATATGAAAATGAAACTAATTAGTCTCGGTTTTTGTCCCATTTGAAAGAATTGCTTAATGAAGATCAGTTTTAGTTTTTATGTCCGATCGTCTATGGGGTCTCATTTTAGGTGTTCCTAAAATATTTTTTTCTTCATACCATAGCTATTATTTACTTCACATGGAACAGAATATTGTTACCGTTGTCAAGGCAGCTAAAGGTGATTCATCTATTCAGTTTCTAATATGTATGACTTTGAGCGATATCTTTCTATATTTAAGGATATTGGGGGTACGTCCGCCCAAAATTTTCTAAGGGACAAACATTTCGACCATTAGGAAGATTTTTTCTTCAAGGAAAGCATTATGGTGAGTATTCTTCAAATGTTGCAGAAAGTTTCAACTCATGGATTTTGGAAGATAGAGTTATGCCTATAACTTCTTGTTTGGATGGTGTTCGAGTGAATGTTATGGAGCAAATGGCTAGATGACGAGAGGAATGTTGTTTGTGGACAACGAATCTTCATCCTATTATGGAGGAACGTTTTTCTAAGTTAGTAGATGATGGCTTTGGTTGGGATGTTTATAAGTCTTCGGAATTTGTGTTTAAAGTTAAATCTCCTAAGTCATAGGTTGTTGATCGTAAAAATCGTTTATGTAGTTGTAATCAATGGAGAGTTACTAGTTTTCCATGTACCCATGCAATTAAGTGCATTAACAAGTTTAGGTTATCAGTTTATGATTATGTGGAGGACTATTTTACTATTAATGCTTTCAGATCTTCATATGCTAATGCTATCAACCTAATTCCAGATTTTGATAAGCCAGTTGCTGCTGAAAATGATGTTTTGATTAGGCCTCCTAAAGAGGTTCGTGGTGCATGAAGACCATCTACAAAGAGGCCTGGTGGATTTGGATATTCTCAAAGTAAAAAAAACAGACGTAGTCAGTGTAATGAAGTTGGCTACAACAAAAGGAATTGTCTTGCTTCTTCAAAAAGTTAAAAAAAATTGTGTGTTTTGTTAGTGTAATGAAGTAGTTCTTTAAGTGTAAAGTTGCTAAAGCTTATAGAAGAATGAAGTCAGACTTTGTGAAATCATTAGAAAATAAAATGTGAAATGTTTTGGTTATTTCATTTTAATTTCTAATATTTGTTGTTCCTATGTTTTCCTTTGTCGTTGAATTTCTGTTTTTAGGAATCTATTATTTATTCATATTCAAAATATTTAACATGAATTAAAGAACTACATGAGTTCTACATTTCAGTACTAACATTTCTATTCAATGCTAGTTGTACTTAACGTTTCACTCGAATGTTGGTTGCAACTAGAATTTCATTATAATCAGTATGCATCATACCTGAAATACAATTTCAACATTGAAACTCATAATCTATAATTGTATAGAACTGAGTAAGCTGTTATGCAAGAACGAAGGATCTGATGACGATATACTGTTTATATGATTAGCTGATGAGATTACATATGTGGTTTTGTGATGAACTGCCAGTATGATGATATACTGTTTATATGATATGAGGGAACCTCTGCCCCCATATTTCTTCTATATTGCAATGGAATATCTTTCCTTATTGTTAGAAAGAGCAGTTCGAAAAAAGAATTGACACCAACTTGTAAAGTGCAACCTATGGAATATCTTCATTATGCAGACTGCACCTCTCTGTTTTAGAAAATAACAAACAAAGTAGATAAATAGGATTGCAAATACTAGCTACTGATTAATGGTGTAATATATCGTATGGTGCTATACTGGCTATTGATTTATGGTGTAATATATCTTATGGTGCTATACTAGATACTGATATATCAACTTCCTATTGCTGCTTTAAAGGAAACAAATAAGATAAATGCAGACTTTCTGTGGGAAGGAAGGAAACATAAAATTTCTTGGGATAAATTATGTATGCCAAAAAAAGAATGGGCTATACGCTAGAGGATCTACGAAATACTTATGCACTAAACCTACTTTGGCAACTACCATAAAAAATAATCAACGTAGGCTGCATTACAGTACAACTAGAATTACAGTTGAATGATAGTTGTATTTAGTATTTCAGTTAAATGCTAGTTATAGCTAGCATTACAGTGTAAACAGTAGTCATCACACTTGAAACAGAGTAAAAACACTGAAAATCATATAAAAATGCTATATGGATAAATTCATACATTATTCATCGCAGTTCAATCATTGAGAAATGTATTTTCGCATAATGCTAGTTCTATCTAGAATTTTAGTATAAAACATTATTCACCACTTCAGAAATACAGTAAAAGCATAAAAAGCACATAAAAGTGACACTTGAATATACCCACAGTTTATCCATTGTAGTTCATGCACTGAAAACAGACAACTATAATCAAATCAAATTCAAATTGAAAAGTTCAAATCCATCTGAACAGTTTATACACTGAGAACTAAATACAAGCATTGGAAAACATATAAGACTCCATCTCAGTTTAATTAGCAGAAGTGGTTCAGTTCAAATAAAATCCAAAGTTCTAAGAAGTTTAAATGCAACAGCTATTCTTATGTAGAATCTTTGTAGGACTCCTCCATTGACCAACTATATTGTGGATCATTGAATATGTTATACACCACTGTAGCTCTTAGATTTCTAATCGTTTTCTTTGTATATTTTTCTAGCATCTTATCCCTGTCTAGTTTTTTCAAGTTTGCCATGATAAAAAATGCACAATCAAGTCTGTTTCAGATATAGAAATATTAGTTAATATTACAGTATAATCTAATGCTAAAATAAGATAGCATTCTTTACTCTAGAATTCTAAAATATAGCTTTATATTTTGATCACAATATTAATCAATACATTCATAGAGACAGCATTGTTGCATGTGGAATGTGCACCTTATACATAATCTTTTTGTTCAATAGATGCAGTTCAATGAACTATCAATTAATAATGCTAGCTTTAACTATCATTTTGCATATTTAATGCATTCCAGTTCAATTTAAAAATACAAATGATATTTTGGCTATTAGTTTGCATGTTTAGTTTAGTCCAAAAGACTTTAAAAATATGTATGCTAGGGTAAACAATCATTTTGGATATTTTATCAATTTATATGCACTGAAAAAATATAAATAATAGTTTGAACTGTCATTTTTTCATTTTCCCAATTTTATGCACTTTAAAAATTTGAGTTGTAGGTTTAGCTATCATTTTGATCATTAGATGTATTCAGCTGTACTTTAAAAAAGAATAACAAAAGTTGGATGAATATACAAACTAAAATGATAAGAGAAGAAATGAAATTAGTTACTTACGAATCAGAATCCTGCGGTGGACTTTTTGGCTGCAACACTTTAGGTTTGGAAAATTCTTTGTTCAGTATTCCTACTTCTGCCCATTTCTTCTTGAACATCAATTTAATTTTGTCTTTCTTCAAGAAGAAAAATTAACGTTGTATATTAATGTTAGAGTGATTTAAAAATTATACTTTTCTTACAAAAAATCAGGGCTTGGTTATAGCTGGGGTTTGATGCCCTTGTTGATCTGGTTTTTGGTTTGGTTGAATCATAATAACTCCACTGCATTGTTTCATAGTTTAGCATCAGCAAGCTCCAATGGTTTATGTAATGTAGAGGGAAGAAAATCTTCTCTGTAAATTCATCCTTCACAATGACATCTATTGTCGGTACGACTATGTCACTGATCAGAGTTTGTTAATCATTTACTCAAGCATTCTGTACATTCATATGTATTATAATACTTTATATTATTTTTTAACATTTATAATGAAAAACTTTTACTTACCATCATCATTGTAGTGAAGTAGTAACTGTGTTCATACATCTCTTGATTGTAATAAAACCTATCAATAAGCTGTTTAACCAAACAAAGAAGGTTGTAAGTTTTATGGAATAATTAATTTTTTTCTATATTTTTGAACCAGGAATATTAATGCTAGTATTCACTATCATTTACATGTTTACTCCATTGAATGCACTGAAAAATGCAAATAATAGTTTAAACAATCATCTTCGACATTCGATATATTTATATGCACTTTACAAATACCAATGTTATTTAACTCCTATTCTCTTATTCAATACACATATATATGCAGTTTGAAACTTTGAATGCTAGTTTTAACTATCATTCTCTGATCCTATACATTTACATGCACTTAAAAAACTATGAAAAGCTAGTTTTAACAATTATTCTCCCATCCTATATAGTTATCTGCATTTTACAAATACTAATGCTACTTTTAGTTGTCACTCTCCCATTCAATTCATTTATATGCACTTTGAAAAGTTAAATGTTAGGTTTACCTATCATTCTCACATTTTATACATTTATATACACCTTTTTACTATCATAATTCTAATTTGATGCGTATCTATCCATCTATGACCCCCTTAAACAGAATGACTTCCAACATAGATTTCACTATTGTGATTCCTCCTTTGTTCCCTTCATCATTTTCATAGGCTACAGAGCTGTAATTGAAAATCAATAATTGACAAGTTAGTTTATTTTTCAATTTTATTTAATTACAAATATAATGAAAGAAAAGAGGTCAGAAATCTTACTTCTCATTTTCATTAAATTTGAAGAAAATAAGAATTTTTTTGCTGTTCTTTATTCAATAATTGTAGAATACCGCACTTTGTGATATCTTTACTCTTGTAAGCTTTACTTGATGGCGAGTACCCATCAACATCAATAATTTCTTCATTTTCAACTATAGTGACTTGCTCATCTGTCTCAGTTTCAGATTCCTCTTCATAATCAGATTCTTCATTTGGTTCTTGTTGTTCCTGTTCACTTCTATTTTCTTTTTGACCTTCCTCAGTTTTAGGTTGCTCCTTTTGGTCTTCATTGTCAACATTTTTCTTTGTTTTCCTGTGAAAAATTTCATACTGGCAACCAGGATCAATTTCATACCTTCATTGGCGCTTTTTAACCCTCAAAACTAAAGAGCTTGGTTTCTTCTGTGCTTTTTCATGCATTGTCGGGGATTTTTCTATTGCCTTTGAAGGTTTCTTTTGATCCTGTTGTTCTTTCTATATCATCTTAATTTCCTGAGTTTATTGAGATCAAATGATGGTGGTTTTATTTCTTCTCTTGCTTTTTATTTCAACATCTTGATTTCTTTTCTCAACTATATGATAATGCCTTCTGCTTGTATTCTTTTCTGTCTCTCTTTTTCTAATTCTTCTTCACTCTTCTTTAATTTATTTTTCAAATCTTCAATGTACTGCTGCATTGAGTCGACTTGCTTTTTTGATGTCGCTTTCAAGTTTTCTTTTTTTGTATCCCAATATTCTCATTGGTATCCAACTGAACAAATCTTTGTTGGTTCGTTTGTTGAAGATGTGCCTTTTCATCTTCAGTCAGGTTTCTTATTTCAACAAAAATCTATGTAATAACATAGATAGTAATGAATGAGCTAACATATAATGAATGAACTAATTTTATATATAATTTTCATTTTTCATGTGATGCTATATCTAACTATCATTCTTTAGTAACAACTACAGAAAACTGTATTTCTACAGAAATGATATATGTAACTATCATTTAAATTATGGTTGTACAATAACAAAATGAAAACTTTTAATGTACACTATGTTATGATATATTTATCTATCATTATATATTTCTTGTACTTGTGTGAAAAATAATACCTTTCTATTGTCCATGTTCATCAAAGCTTCTCTTGAAATGACCCTTTCAAGCTTCCGATATCCACCTCCCAAATCTAGGTAAGATAGAACAGTATGTTGCTAATGGAGATATCAAATTCACATGCTCACATAGGAAAAATTACAAATAAAATATTACTTATTAAAACATATAATGTGTATAATTTAATTTATAGAGATTGATGCATTAACATAAAGTTAGAATGTTGTACTTACGATTGGAAGCATGGAACAACCCGACATGTTTCTCGACTTTGTTTTGAAATCCATCAAAGCTCTAATCAATGAATGATGAATTGAAACCGGCCAAGATACCGAGTTCATTTCGTTTGATCAAGGATAAAAGGAATATATCCCTTTGGTAAGCATCTTTGGTTGTCGGAAAAGAAGAAGGTTATCATTGCAAGAATATTAATCAGTTTTGGAAAATCAATTTCATGTTGAAATTGTTGTGTTTCCAGTACATTTTTTGTCTTTGAAATTGTACGATCCTTTGTGATGTGCTCTACTGTTACAAAATTTCTTAGTACAAAATCTTTACAATTGCCAGGAAGGATTTGTAAAATCATTTTAGGTAATGGAAAAATATTAGTTCCAGACAATGATAAGCTAAAGAGAATTGAAACATCTTCAGGTTTGATGTTCAGAAAAATATTCCTCACTTTAAAAGCTTCTTCATCGATAGAAATTGTTTCTATGATATCATCTAAGGTTGTTGATGATTTTGTAAAAGCGGCTATGGATAAAATTTCTTTGAAAAACACTAGCATAAATTTTTCGAAGGGCGTTTGTTTTAGATAATTCAATTGATCTACAAGACAACCTCCTTTTTTCCTTAATTTTTCAGAATTTTTTACCATTGGAACAAGCTACATTGATACTAAATTTTTTCTTGAGATCCTTTCTTTGATTTTTTTCCCCTTCTGTTGTTTTTTCTTTTTTTAATCTTTTACCTTTTGATTCCTGTACACAAAACTATGAATGAATAATTCTGTGTTTAGCAAACTATAATGTTATTTTCATCTATCATTTTTTAAATGCATACTTATTTTTTATCTATCAATTTTTTCAACTATGAATGCATAATTTTTTAGTGTTATATTCATCTATCATTATTTATTTAAATGCTATATTTTTCTATCATTACTCTTTTTAATATATGATTTTACAGTTTAAAGATTGAATGCTATGTTTGTCTATCATTTTTTTTCAATGCTATATTCGTCTATCATTCTATAACTATTCATCTTATTATTATCTATCAACTATCAAAAACTGAATGCTATGTTCATCTATCATCTCATATTTCAATATGATGCATACAAATCAAATGATATATTGAACTATCATTCAATAACTATCTATCTGATTATCTTTACCGTCTATCAAATATCAAAATGCTATTTTCATTTATCATTTATCATTCCATCATAACACATACAGTAAATAAAGTGATATATTCAATAATCATTCTATCATGCTATATTAGTCTATCATTTTTTTCAATGCTATATTTGTCTATCATTCTGTAATTAATCATCTTATTGTTGTCTATCATCTGTCAAAGACTGAGTGCTATGTTCAACTATCATCTCATATTACAATATGATGCATACAAATCAAATGATATATTGAACTATCATTCAATAACTATCTGCCTGATTATCGTCTACCGTCTATCAAATATCGAAATTCTATTTTCATTTATCATTTATCATTGCACATACAGTAAATAAAGTGATATATTCAACTATCATTCTATCATGTTATGTTTGTCTATCATTTTTTTCAGTATCATATTTGTCTATCATTCTATAGCTATTCATCTTATTGTTGTTTATCAACTGTCAAAAACTGAATGCTATGTTCATCTATCATCTCATATTTCAATATGATGCATGCAAAAAATTAAATGATGTATTGAACTATCATTCAATAACTATCCCCCTAATTATCATCTACCGTCTACTAATTATCGAAACGACATTTTCATTTATCATTTATCATTACATCATTACACATACAGTAAATAAAGTGATATATTCAACTATCATTCTATCATGCTATGTTTGTCCATCATTTTTTTCGACTGTCAAAAACTGAATGCTATGTTCACATATCATCTCTTATTTCAATATGATGCATGCAACAAATCAAATGATATATTGAACTATCATTCAATAACTATCCATCTAATTATCATCGACCATCTATTAAATATCGAAATGCTATTTTCATTAATCATTTATCATTCCAGCATTACACATGCAGTAAATAAAGTGATATATTCAACTATCATTCTTTAATTATCAATCTAATTATCATCTAACATTTATCAAAAACTGGAATGCTATTTTCATCTACCATTTCAACATAACGCATGTAACGAATAAACTGATATATTCAACTATCATTCTAAAACTGTTTATATGATTACCATTTCAGCATAAACTTTCATTGTAAAAATATTTACAATTAAAATGCTATATTCAAATATCATTCTAAAATTATATTTTATGTTGAAAAAAAATTAGATGTTATACCTTTGTCTTTCTTTTCCTACTGATGATTTCATCACAAAGCTCTTGTTTCTTCATCTCATCTTCATTCACAGTTTTTGCCGCCTTAGATTTTCTCGTCATCTTTGTTTCTTCATGAATATCAGTCGAATCAACAGTGGTGGATGGCTTAGTTTTTCGTCTTGTATTTATTTCTGTACGCATAGCAATCGAAGCCCTAGTTTTGGAAATCCTAGGTTCATCGTTTATTTGTTCAGGATTTTTTAAAATATGTGGATTTACGTCCATCGACTTAGCTTCCGAAGTCGATTGCGTTTGTAAATCAGTTTGAGAAAGAAAATTGATTTGGGTTTCGGCTGCCATTGTTTGATGAAGGAGGAGAAATTTTGTTTGCAGAGGAAAAGAAATTGAAAAAGCAGGAACGATTGTGAAATTTTGGCGCTTGTCCTTGAGACAGAAGTTAAATTTTAATGTCCGTTAAAATTTAATTCTGTTAAACTTTGTCCTTTAAACTAATTTACTCTAATTATGTTAGAGTGAAGTAAAAAAATATTATTCAAATTAAGGAGAGAAAATGAATATAAATGAAAATGAATATAAATGAAAATGAATGAGAAGTAAGAATATAAATAGAAATATATTCTCTTTTTTGTAATAAATAGATAGAATAGAAATAGTAGATAAACTGATAGAATATAGAAAAAAGTGATTTAGTATGGAAATGTTCAAACATTACTCAGAAAATTTATTGGAATAGGTAACCATGAAAAGGGAAAGAATTAAGGGTTTAAGTGTAAAAATATCACTTGAACTAAGAACGTGAGAGGTTGAACTATATTCCAATTGCAATGAAATAAATGGAAGAGATATAGTAGATTAACATTTCAATTGATATTGAATGACAAAAAAGGAGCAAAATATGAAAAGCTGAAATATATATGAATCTTTGTATAATTATATTTTTACTCAATTGCTAAATTGAAATTGTTGAATAACTTAATTCAATAATGTTTCGACATTTCATTTATTGTTCTGTTCGAAGGAAATATATGTGATGACTTTTATAATTTCATATTTTAAGCACAAGCAATTGTGCTTCACAAATCTTCTTCCCATTATTAGAATCATATTTCGTTGTTCGTTATCAATATACAAATTTTAGCAAATCATTTTTCATAATGATAAATTTATAATAAATCAAACCCCACGATTAACTCGGGTTTAACAAGATTAAAAAAATTAATTAATAAAACCTAATCAATTAAGAAAATATACTAGTACTACAATTTCATGAACCAAAAGCACCGCTCTAATATTATACCTCAATATGAAATGAAAATAAATATTAAATTTAGGCGATAATGAAGATTTTTGGTAACACCCCTAATTTTTAATAACATTATCCAGGAGATTTAAGTAGATAATTAAATAGAATAATGTAAATATTAGAGTGATGAGGGGATTGAGATTTGAAAATTTATTTAGAGGCTGAGCATAATTAAATAAATGGGCTTATGAATGATTTTATAGGTTAATTAATTAACGCAATGGCATATTAGGAATTGTGCACCATAATTCCATTACCTTAAAATCTCATCTCCTTTATTTTTCACATTCATTTTTACAAAACACAAAACTTAAAGAAAAAGAAAAGCAAAGCCGGCCATTACTAGGGAAGAAAAGTAGATAAACCAAATTTAAGCTAAGGAATCAAGCTAGGGGAATTAATCAAGGATCAAATCTCAAAGTGCTTATTCTAATCAAGGTGAATAATAATTAAAACCATCTCTATTTTTTTGTGTGATCATTTGGTTTTGGGTTTAAGTTTAACTCCATTATGATGATTTTGATGATGATATGCTTGGATTTCATGATATGATATATTCAAACTAGTTTATTTGATAATTGTTTTTACACGACTTTAAAGCTAAAATCATTTGTTTTGGATTTCAAATGCCATGAGGAATTTATAGGTTATGTAAAACATTATTTTGGAGACGGGTTTAATTTTCGATAACTATCCATGCTATGAAAAATCTATTATGAATTTTTAAAGGAAGAAATGAATATATTGGGTTTAAAATTATTTCCGCTATTATTTGAAGGAATTTGGTTTTGAAATTTATATATGATAGATAACATGTTAAAAGTGAATTTCCATGATTTTTGGGGATTTTTCTTTAGTAATTTACTATGGAAATTAATTTATTTTAGATGAAGGACTTAAATGGTTTATTTGGTTTATTTGCTAAATTAATTAATTAGATCTGAAATAATTATGGCAATTATTTTTGAAAGAATTTGAAAAGTTTATGGCAACCAATCAAATGTTTACAAATAGGCAAGTTGGTTTAAAAGTAATCACCTAAAAAGGCATTAAAGTAGCCTTTACCCGAAAATGTTATTTTGTCGCTTTCATAGGCTACCTTTCGACTCCGTGCTTCTGCCTCAACCAAGTCGAAACTAACCAAGTCGAAACCAATACACAAGGTATCAATATGTTGGTACATAGTGGATTGGAGAAAGGTAGAAGGCATGGTGTTGAAACCAATGCTTTCGAAGAGGTCGAAACCCATTTAAATAGCTTTCAAATATGTTGCCGCCCTTTTGTTTAAAGTGAAGCTTTCAAAAGAATTGACTTGTTTTTAAATCAATGCTTTTGAAAGGGTAGTTTTAACCCAATTGAAATCCTACCGCCGACCTTATGCCTTTCGAATGGATTGAAATGTAGCTTTTGTTTTATAAATGAAGTAAGCCACTTCCTATAGCTTTCAAATGGGTTAATCGTTTCGAAGGCCATAGCTTCAAAAGGTGTTTCGAACCTATCTTTAAAATGTTTTACTTAAATGATTTAAGATTTCGAAAGGATGGTTTCGAAGCCATCAGATTTTCGAAACTCTTTTATATGAAGTGTCATGGTTTCGAAAGGGGTACTTTTGTTTATGTTCACTTTGACCCAAAAGTTTTTTTTAGAATAAATCCAATGGTTTCGAAAGGGGTACTTTCAATGGGTTTGAAGCTATGCTTCTAAGAGTTAATAAATAATACATTAATCCTTCCGAAAGGTATGTTTTGAAGGTTTCGAAAGAGATGTTTTAAAGTGTTTTGAAAGGCATACGCTTAGTGTTTTGAAAAGAAGATTTGAATGCTTTCGAAGGAGGTTATCCAATAGTTTCGAAAGTAAAAGTTTAATGTTTCGAAAGCCTTAGTTTTCAAATCAAAGAACCCAGTCTCATTTTTAAAGGAAAAGCCATCACATAAATAATGGAGTTTTAAAATGACTTTTAAGTATGGAGTTTTTGAAGAAGCTTTCCTTGATAAAGTAACAAGTTAAAGGGATTAAACATGTTTCATATGAAAAAGACTTCAAGGATATTAAACCACTGGTGTTGGTCTTATTATATTATTATGCTTGCTTCTTCTAATATATATATATATTCATATTATAATGGACCCATAACTTTATTTTGGGGAAATGGCAGAATAACCAGCTAGGTTGATCCAGTAGTGAATATAAATTGAATTTAAATCCTAAATGAGTAGAAGTGCATTGAGAAGATCAGATAGACTAGAATATAGGATGCCTAAACACTAATTAAAGAAATTTTTAGATAGACAGGTTCATAGTAAACCCATGAAAACTATGTTTAGAAAAAGTTATTGGCAGGGGCCAATAGGTTTGTAGTGAACCCATGAAAACTATATCCGAGTTAAGTTATTGACAGAAGTAAATAGGTTCCTAGCTAACCCATGAAAACTAGGATAAGAGGGAAGTTATTGGAGATACCAATAGGTTCAGGGAGAACCCATGAATAAGGAAGTAATTGCTAGTGGCCAATCAGTTCTTAGTGATCCTATGAAAACTATGAAACCGGACAAGGAGTCCATAAACATTAAACATGTTATTAGTCGGCCCATGAAAACTATTAGGTTAATAGTGACCCTAAAAACTATAATTGAGATGGATAGTCAAAATGAATGGGGATGGGTAAACCAAAATTGATTCACTTGTTTGCATATCATCATAATATTTTGAATTTTTATGTTTTAATCACTGAGGATGCAGGAGCACAATATATGGTTGCTATAAAGTTTTGGATAAGATACCAGTGAGCGTAAAACCCGCTCCGCTAAGCGACGTTGTCTCAATAGATATTTAAATGATTTAAGATGGTAGATTATTATTCATACTAGGCTTTATGTCTGACTCAAAGTTTATGTTTTCCCCTTAAACTCTAGGGTGCTCAATTAATTTTGAGTAGTTTGAGAGTTGAGGTTTTCAGGTACTTCTTTAGACGAATAAGCTTTCGGAGATGTGCAGGAGGCATCATAGCTTTTTAGAGTTCTTTTCTATTTTGATTCCATCGTGTTTTGTTGTAAATGCAAAGTTTTTTAATGCCCTAGTTATATATTCTGATCATCCAAGGGGGCATCTTCATATGTTGCTTTTGGGTATGTTGCAATAACTTTATTTTCTCTAAACGTGGTTCTCGAATATGGGATTATGTAATGAATGTTGAAATGATTTGAAATGGAATATGAAAGTTGTTTAATAATTTTGAAATTTTTTCATATCCATGTGTTTATGTTATATCAATGTATCTAACATTACCTTATTTGGTCGCCGAGAATTAATAGCTATGGATGACTGCAGCATCTGTAGCCGTTAGTTTTGGGCCTCTAAGTGGGGGATGCTAATATTTCCACAATAATATTGGAAAGCACATAAAATAAATGAAATTGAGAATCATAGCTTAAAATCTATAGCACAGTCCAATTTTGACGAAGAAAAATATCAAGTGGAAAAATTATTGCAAACTATACCTTCGGTGATGACAAATTGAATGGAATGCGCATACATTTTAATTGGAAAAATTTGAGATTCTAATGCATAACACAACGAGATGGCACATTACTGAGATGTTAATTTCATTTTTTTGAAGAAGCAAAAGGATTATGGAGGCAATGGAGCGTAAAATATGGTTAGAGAAGGAAGAAGATATAGAAAAAACCCAATGAAGTAAGATATGAGAAAATCGAATTAATTTTGACCAGGATAGTAAAATGTGACCGTTGATTTTCCAAAATGGGTTAATAGTGATAATAGTGATTGTCATATTAAATAACAACAACAACAATAAAAATAGAATAGACAGTGTAAAATAGTATTTTTGTTGGAGATCTATATTGTGAAGAATGAGACACGTTAAGGAGAGAGCAGTATTTTATTTTTAAAATTCTAAGAAACTAGGAAGAAAATCATGAAATATCAGTCAATAAGGTACATAGTATAAGATATCATTATAATTTGGTCCAAAGCTATAATTTTAAATAGAGCAAGTAACTCATATCAATTTGAAACATTAGTACACTAAACATATTGATTCATAAAAAAAAGATATCATTAAATAATTTGACTAGCATTTAAATTAATAAAACAGATGCATAAATGATTAAGCCATAAGAAGAATATATATTTCTATTTGATCAAAAGAAAAAAAATTAACAATACAATACTCATTTACAAACTAGCCAAATAGGATCAAACACAAATGAGAATTTTGCCATGACAAACCCAAATTACTCATCCATGCATCAACCAACACCCAAATCTTCAATAAACGAAAAAGAAAAATACCATATGTATTTAAATAGCGCGTTGTTAAGGGCACCTTATTTTTCTCTTTCTAATACTATTGCTAAAAGTGGAAAATAGGCAAAAGGACAAACTTTAAAAAAAAATTTAAGCTGAAGGACAATAAGTTTCATTTTTAGGCTGAAGGACAGACTTTGAAAGTAATTAGGTTGAAGGACAATGCTAGTTAGAACTAGCATTTTGTATAGTGTAAAAACTGAATTAGATGCGAGTTAGAACTAGCATTGTTTTTTAGCCTAATTTTTCCCAAAGTTTGTCCTTCAACCAAAAAATGAATCTTGATGTCCTTGAGACAGATTTTTTATCAAAGTTTGTCCTTTTTCCTAGTTCCCTGTTGCTAAAAAATACCATAAAATTTTGTAACACTTTTTTTTAATACTATACCTTTTAAGGGACTACCAAAGATATCATCTTGCACTCTTTTTTATACGGCTAACAACTGTCAACCAAAATCATTTTCTATGGCGATCAACCATCAAACAGTTGTTTGATGGTTGATGGTCGTGGAAAACGTTGTTGGTCGACGGTATTTTGTCGTGCAAAAAGACTTTACACCATTGTTGATTATCATGTGAAATGACTTAGCAACACATATTCTACTATGTAATATATACCATATACCATTAAGTTCTGCCTTCAAAATTTTAGAATACCAAACACTGCTTGGACAAATGAAAGTGTAGTTAACTAATTCGAATTACATTTATCATATTTATCACTTTGTAGTAAAAAATAAATGATTGATTTTTTTCTGTTGCATTATCTTGTCATTCCAAATTTTGAAAGAAGGTGTTACTCCCATCGCTACCAATGATGTTCTTCTAGACGTAGATATTCCTACCAGTAGGTATGTAAGGGTAAATAGTTGCCATACCAAGTGACAAATTGAGAAATGGAAGAGTTGGACTGCTATAGAAGTTTGGACATTATGCTATTTTAAATTAACGAAGAAATAAAACTAGAATAAAACATCTACGGCCTGAAATCATATTTAAACAGAAATAATAACGGTAATATAAAACATACATTGCAATAAAGGAGAAGGCGAAGTAGAGAATGGAAATATTTGGTGGCAAATATTTGGCGTGAGCAGAGTCTTCAAGAGGTTCTTTCCATGTAAAACCATCCTCTCCGATATGAAAGTAACTGCACCAGAAACAATTAAAACTACCCATGCTGATGGAAAACATTAATGAAAAGAGAAAACCAATGAACCCGGTGAAGCAAATATTTGGTGTGAGCTTATTTAAAAAATACTTAAAATTAGAAATCTCTAACAAAATGCACTGAAATAAAAAATGAGCTCAAACGGTGTACTTTGTGGGTTCCATGTTAGACGCGTGCGTCCGATGCATCCAAGTTGATGCCAACGTCAATGTAGCCAAAAAAGCTATGAATGCACCCTAGGGGTTCATTTTTGGCCAATTTTTGCCCAGTTCGCGTTTGCATCGCTTTGGAAGCGTTAGATAACGCGTCTGACAGGGGACTCATCATTTGCACTGTTTAAATGAATTGATCGAATTGATGAGTTGGTGTCAGATGCGTCAAACACCAATGCTAGTTAATTACAGTTAACCCTTTTTGGTATATATTTACTACTTTAGTTCATTTTAAACTTCAAATTCAAACATGAACGGATATATATCGACCGATGTCAACGGGAGGCGTTGCCCTTGGACCCCCACCTAGAGGGTTTCCACCTACCTCATAGTGGAAATCAATTGTTATATATGTACGTACAAACTAAAGTGTGCGATAGAACACTGATTTATAAATAATATATACAAGCTAGTATTTTTTTCGAACTACTGGTATGTAATAAAAATTATCTTTTTTTATTGCATTTCTTTAGAATTTCATAATGTATAAATAATATAAATTCATTTAACCGCATTGATGTAAAAAATAAAAATGTAAATACAATAACAAAAATAAATATTAATAACAAAACAATTAAAATTTCCCTTTTATAGTGTCCATTTCATACAGAAGAATGCACTGCCCTTTCATGAACCGTTCTTTTTCGTGCCCCTTTCAAAAAGACCTTTTCGTGTGCCTCTTTCCTGTCATTCAAGAATGCACACTAAATATTGAATTAAGGTAGAATTAAATGGGAAAAAAGAAGATAATTAAACGGAGAAAACAAGGAGAATTAGTTAGTCTGTTCAAACCCATTGGAATTGGGACATTAGAGTTGGACGCGTCAAACATCATCGTCTTTACCAACAGTGCCTCCCTTCTATATATTCACCTCCTTCATTTCTCTTCACCAAAAAGTCTTATATCTTCGTACAAACCCAGGATTCGACAATTTTTTCTCCTTCTACTTTGCTTTTTTAGGTAATTTTCTTCAAATTTGTGTTTCTAACACTCATATCTGCGTTATATACTTTTTCCGATTTTTTTTATTTTTTCCTAAATGTCTACCCATAGATCAGTCAGTTCGTCTACACGCCACATCGTAGATTGGACTAAGGATACGGCATTGGTTTTCATCGACGTTTTCTTCGCCAAAATTGGATCCCACAAATGTCAAGTTGGTTATTAGTACAATGAAATAGACAACGCCTTTGACAATTTGAAGCGAGACTAGAGCCCTTAGAATAAGCTGTTATAGATCGAAGGTGGATATTGAAATACAGAGAAGGACACGGTCAGAGAGATGACGAGCGATGGGACACCACTACTAGAAAGTACAAGAAATTCAAGATTTGCTTGTCTCTGAAATTAAGAGAGTTAAATGTCATATTCGAGCTATATCGAAAATCCCACTTGTAAGTACTTAGTTATGGAATCTCCATTCACCGATGTGTAGTTCAACACTGATTTATACGGCTGGTCCTCCAGGGCAATGCTAGGAGTTCAGCTACTGCACTCTCCAAGCTTCGTCACATCCTCATCGCTCTACTATTACTTCCGCTCCTCGTAGACGTCAACGGAGCTTCATTACAGGAGTTGGAGATGACATAAGTCATTGATAGATGCATGGCTGTGCCGAAGGAGGACGACCAATTTGTGGAATGAGAAGCCTTGCACATTTTGAATAGTAGAGAGACAGACTATAGAGCTGTCTGTTGTGTGATAAACAAGCCCCAAAAGTTTTATACGGCTTGTCATTTATCTAGTAGGGAAATTTATGAGAGATGTGTAGTTTTTTATTTGTATTTCAAACTGTTAGCATGTGATAAATTTTTTATTTTTAATTACATTTTTATAGCATTTCATAATTTGTAAATAATATAAATAGATTAAACTATATTATTTACAAATAAAATAAACAAAAAATTATTGAATAAAAAAATAAATCAAAATGCCTCTTTTAGATGCCCTTTTCGCAACATAAGAATGTATTCTTCTTTCATCCAATCATCTCATTTTATGCCCCTTTTAAATGCCCTTTTCTCTTGCTCCTTTATTCAAACACATGAATGCACCCTCTATTAGAACAAGAAAGGAAAACAAAGATAAACATAGAAAATTAGTTGGGCAGTTTTATTTTGGCTCATATAAACTAGTAAGACTAATGATTAGTTTGATTATGGAATGGAAAATTTAAAGTAACATCAATAATAATAATAATAATAATAATAATAATAATAATAATAATAATAATAATAATAATAATAATAATAATAATAATGTTTTATTGTAAATCTAGGATGTTTTCTCAAATGCCCCTTTTTAGTTTCACACACAGTTGGCACTTTCTAAAAACGAGTTTTGAATAGCATCCATAATATTAATTTAGGTGCTTAAATAGAAAATATTTGTAGTTTCCTGAACCGAAAATATTTGTTTTCAAAAGCTTTTGCATAAAATAGAAAAAGGTTAATTTTTGGTAGAATAAACTTCGATTAAGTGCAAATTTGGTTTTCATTAGAGAATGCCGATTTAAGACAAGCTCGACCAAGGAAAATTAGACCCCTTGAATACTTCCAATATTTAATGAAATACCTTCATCAAAGATTCGCAAAGGATCTAATATTTCAATATTTTACTTATAATTTGATTCATAGGTGGTGTGCATTGGATATTGGTAATATTCACGTAAAAAAATTCTAAGGATTGAAATAAATCAAATCAAAATATTAGTGAAATGTTAAAATCAAGAGATAGAAATCGTCTCAACGTATTTCATATTTCGCTAAAGGCATTCTTCGAAGCATTTCTGATTGGTCTGCGAGATTGAAAGAGTCGATGGCTATGGTTAAACAACTAAGGGCACCAATGTTATTTTTCACTTTAAATTCAGTGGATATGAAATGGATGGAACATTATAAACTTCTCGACCTGACGAATGGTTTAACAACCCACACTCAAGTGGGTCCATATTTTTCGCAAACCCAAAAAATCAAGTCCACTGAAATATGGATTGTTGGTTTGGTATTCTGCAAAAAGGAAAAATATACCAGAGCCCTAACGGTAATAACTCACAACGGAAATAAGTAAATATAGTAGACAATATAACCATCGACTAAGAATCAACATTTCAAATGTCAAGTACCTCAACCAAACAATTGCTCCAAATCAATAGCATAACCCGCCCTTCTAAGTCCCGTGGGTTGTAATGAGGAGGGGGTCAGAATAAAGTTCCAGTGATTGGTAAATTATACATCTTATACATAAACAAGGGCTTACACCGATTGTTCACCATTTCTTGTTATGTTAGATTTATCATTAGGCGCTACGATTCCATCGTTGTACGAACCGTTCCCATCTGCCTCGCATAAATTTATATCTATATATATATATAAATATATATCCCATCGTCCACTAATGGACCTAGATACAATTCACACTGGTATCTATCTCTCCACACGTTATAAGGATCCACGCCCGCTGCATTATGATCGTCGTATCGCTCGAGGAAATCCTATAGTGCGCGAAATCCTATAGTGCGCACAAATGACCTTTACTCCATTAGGTTCTGTATTCTTTGGGGATTTTCACCTTTGTCTACTTCATATATCATGGATTTCTGGCCGCATGCACCTCCACCCCATCCGTCTTTTAAAGGGATCTCCTTATGGGTTAACTAGCCTTGCCCTATCAAACAAACTAGCAAACAACTATGGCAATGCATAATTCAACTGAATAAATCCTGGTAGGTCGAAGGTATCAGATAGGTGTAACCCTATCCTTCCCGTTGACCGCAAGGGACCGATGATAAGTTCGTTAAATTTGCAATTCGTGCCCCTTGTTTTGGTACCATGCCCGCCAGCCCTGCACGCCCTGTTGCATAAGTCCGATCACACCCATCGTCTATTTAGATTGCCTAGTGCAATCAAGACAATACCATCCTCTATACAAATTTGAACCAGACTAATCTATAATGCTTGTACAGTCTCACCATCTGCAAAAAGTCTACCCAATGCCTATAGTTACGGATGTTTCGTTCCAAGCACTAACATAACTTGAGGGTAACCTTTCATCTATACGCAAGTGTATACTCTCCATGGGTCCTACGGTTGAATATGCTTTCGCATCGCAACCTACTCTATTGCCTCTCAATGTCATTTCCTTTCTATAATTTATATATTAATATAATTATCAACACCCATCATAAATGCATATCTAAGGCTATATATATATATATATATTTCATGTCCATGTATATTCATTTTTATTACACTTTCTTTATTGCCTCTATATCTTTTATATTGACCCTAAGTCTTCATTTTACTATGCTTTTAACTTCTTTATCAAACTCATTTACCGCTTCCTGTTTCCCATTATCAATATCATTGCTACTACATTCATTTGTTTCAACTTTGATTTCTATTCCATGTTATTCGTTATTCCTTTTTATTCTTGCCTATAACTCCACATATTCTATTTCGTTACATCCCATTTTATTAACCTTTTTATTTCATTTGTTATCATAATATATTACCCTTGGGACTTACAACATTTAATACATTGGAATTAAACTTTATAAATTAATTTTTACATAATAAATTTTCATATCTTATCCAAAAGAGGTGGTTTGTGCAGTGTTTGTAATTATAAAGAATTCTTTTTATTGAAATAGACAGTATAAAATACGGTAATCATCCTTATTTTGTTCCTTTCTTCCTTTTATAAGCATGTATTTATTCCTTGTCTTTTCAAACATCGCACTTTTGTTAAATTTAGACTTGTTAATATATGGAATTCTACTTACAATAATATAAATTCCAATAAACTAAAATATCTCAAAACCCCAAAATCAAATAACTTCATTCTCTAATTTTATTCAGGTCCATTGCGTAAAATAAAATTCTAATCATTACGCTTTATTAAATTAATATCCTACACAGAAACTAACAATTTTAACCATTATGCAACCTTAATCAATTACATATGAAATTTGCAAACTTGTTCATAACAAAAAGTATTCAATTTAAAATAAAGTTTCGAAGGCAGGATTAAGTTCAACATTTCATATAACTCAGATTAACTTGAATTTTAATTTAACTTATCTGGCATATTGGAATAGTTCTACAACGATATAATCTAGTATTATATAAAAATATATAATATTCCCACTCACCTTTAATTAGCGCTTCCAAATTCCTAGATCTAATCAAAAACCGAGTTCTGTATTCTCCATTTTTTGACTTCCATTGTGGATCCACAAATAATATTTATACAGATCTCATTAGAAATTGAATCCGGGAAAAGGGATTTAGATTTATTAATTAGAACTAGATCTAAAGTTTACCTTCGATGTAGAAACTTGATTTGAACCTATTTCCTATCCTCTATCCTTTTCTATTCTTTTCCACATGTATGCATGTAGTTTAGCTCTATTTTGTGTATTTAAAAGTTTTGAGGAGAAAATAAAATGGCAGAGCTTTCGTGCTCATTAGAAAAATGACGAGTTGGAAGTGGAACCTTAGGCCTTAATTTATAGAGGTTTAAATTAGTGCTAACCATTGGATGAATCCCAATCAGATCTGGGCCATACGGTCTAAGTTTATTGTCGCCTCTAACCTAATGCAGGTTGACCACCCCAACTCAAGGTCGACCACTCAAGATTGAACATGGCTAGGTCATGATTAGCCTACATAGGCCAATTTAGTGCATTTTGTGTCGTTTGATTTCTTCATTAATTTATTTCCATAATCATCCAATTAACATTTAATCACCATTACCCCTACCATAATTAAGTTGCTTAAATGTTTAGCTACCGTTAAATTTAACGGCGTTAATCAATCATTGATTAATTTCAAATTATTTAACTAATTGCATATATAATTATTTCCAACTACGAAAACTCAAACGCTGATAACTTTTTCACCGTACTCCGATTGGAAAAGAAGAAAATTAAATGGAGAGAACAAGGAGAATTAGTTACTCTGTTCAAACCCATTGGAATTGTGACATTAGAGTTGGATGCATCAAACATCGTCGTCTTTACCA
The DNA here is from genome assembly GCA_030765085.1 of Allium cepa. Taxonomy (NCBI): domain Eukaryota; kingdom Viridiplantae; phylum Streptophyta; class Magnoliopsida; order Asparagales; family Amaryllidaceae; genus Allium; species Allium cepa. Next base: position 657,580,635 of record CM060942.1, read on the forward strand.
AAGGTCGCCTCCTCCTCTTCTATATATTCACTTCCTTCATTTCTCTTCACTAAAAAGTCTTATATCTTCATACAAACCCAGGATTCGGCATTTTTTTCTCCTTCTACTTTGTTTTTTTAGGTAATTTTCTTCAAATTTGTGTTTCTTACACTCATATCCACGTCATATACTTTTTCCGAATTTTTTTATTTTTTCCTAAATGTCTACCCATAGATCAGTCAGTTTGTCTACACACCATATCGTAGATTGGACTAAGGATACGACGTTGGCTTTCATCGACGTTTGCTTCGCCAACATTGGATCCCACAAAGGTCAGGTTGGTTATTAGTACAATGAAATAGCCAACGCCTTTGACAATTTGAAGTGAGATTGGAGCCCTTAGAATAAGTTGCTATAGATCGAAGGTGGATATTGGAATACAGAGAAGGAAATGGTCGGAGAGATGGTGAGCGATGGGACACCGCTGCTTGAAAGTACAAGAAATTCAAGATTTGCTTGTCTCTGAAATTAAGAGAGTTAAATGTCATATTCGAGCTGTATCGAAAATCCCTCTTGTAAGTCCTTAGTTATGGAATCTCCATCCACCGATGTGTAGTTCGACATCGATTTATACGGCCTGTTCTCCAAGGAAATGCTAGGAGTTCAGCTTCTGCACTCTCCGAGCTTCATTACATCCTCATCGCTCTACTATTGCTTTCGCTCCTCGTACAAGTCAGCGGAGCTTCATTACAGGAGTTGGAGATGACATAGGTCGTTGACAGATGCATGGCTGTGCCGAAGGAGGACGACCAATTTAAGGAATGAGAAGCCTCATACATTTTGAATAGTAGAGAGGCAGATTATAGAGCTGTCTGTTGTGTGATATACAAGCCCCAAAAGTTTTATACGGCTTGTCATTTATCTAGTAGTGAAATTTATGAGAGATGTGTAGTTTTTTATTTGTATTTTAAACTATTAACATGTAATAAAAATTTTATTTTTAATTACATTTTTATAGCATCTCATAATTTGTAAATAATATAAATTGATTAAACTATATTATTTACAAATAAAATAAACCAAAATATTATTGATAAAAAAATCAAAATGCCACTTTCAAATGCCCTTTTCGCAACATAAGAATGTATTCTTCTTTCATCCGATCATCTCATTTTATGCCCCTTTTAAATGCACTTTTCCCATGCTCCTTTATTCAAACACACGAATACAACCTCTATTAGAACAAAAAAGGAAAACAAAGATAAACATAGAAAATTAGTTGGGCGGTTTTATTTTGGCTCATATAAACTAGGAAGACTAATGATCACTTTGATTATTGAATGGAAAATTTAAAGTAACATCAATAATAATAATAATAATAACGTTTTATTGTAAATCTAGGATGTTTTCTCAAACACACCCTTTTAGATTCACAACACACAGTTGACACTTTCTAAAACGAGTTTTGAAAAGCATCCATAATATTAATTTAGGTGCTTAAATAGAAAATATTTATAGTTTCCTGAATCGAAAATATTTGTTGTCAAAAGCTTTTACAAAAAATAGAAAAAGTTTAATTTTTGGTAGAATAAACTTCGATTAAGTGCAAATTTGGTTTTCATTAGAGAATGCCAATTTAAGACAAGCTCGACCAAGGAAAATTAGACCCCTTGAATAGTTGCAATATTTAATGAAATACCTTCATCAAAGATTCACAAAGGATCCTATATTTCAATATTTTACTTATAATTTGATTAGTAGGTGGTGTGCATTGGATATTGGTAATATTCACGTCAAAAATTTCTAAGGATTGAAATAAATCAAATCAAAATATTAGTGAAATGTTAAAATCAAGAGATAGAAATCGTCTTAACATATTTCTTACTTCGCTAAAGGCATTCTTGGAATCCGTTCTTATTGGTCTATGAGATCAAAAGAGTTGATGGCTATGGTTAAACAACCAGGGGCACTAATGTTATTTTTCACTTTAAATTTAGTGGATATGCAATGGACAGAACATTATAAACTTCTCGACCTAACGAATGGTTTAACAACCCACACTCAAGTGGGTCCATATTTTTCGCAAACCCAAAAACTCAAGTCCACTGAAATATGGATCGTTGGTTTGGTATTCTTTTAAAAGGAAAAATATACCACAGCCCTAACGGTAATAACTCACAACGGAAATAAGTAAATATAATAGACAATATAACTACCAACTAAGAATCAACATTTCAAATGTCAAGTGCCTCAACCAAACAGCTGCTCCAAATCAATAACATAACCTGCCCTTCTAAATCCTGTGGGTTGTAATGAGGAGGGGGTCAAAACAAAGTTCCAGTGATTGGTAAATTATACATCTTATACATAAACACGGCCTTACACCGATTGTTCACCATTTCCTGTTGTGTTAGATTTATCATTAGTCGCTACGATTCCATCGTTGTACGAACCGTTCCCATTTGCCTCCCATAGATTTATATCTATATATATATATATATATATATATAAATATATATCCCATCATCCACTAATGGACCCAGATATAATCCACACTAGTATATATTGCTCTACATGTCATATGGATCCACCGCCTCGCTGCATTATGATCGTCGTATCGCTCGACAAAATCTAGTAGCGCGCACCGATGAACTTTACTCCATTAGGTTCTGTATTCTTCGAGGATTTTCACCTTTGTCTACTTCATATATCGTGGATTTCTGGCCGCATGCACCTCCACCCCATCTGTCTTTTAAAGGAATCTCCGTATGGGTTAACTAGCCTTGCCCTATCAGACAAACTAACAAGCAACTATGGCAATGCATAACTCAACTGAAAAAATCATGGTAGATCGAAGATATCAGGTTGGTGTAGCCCTATCCTTCTTGTTGACCGCAAGGGACCGATGATAAGTTCGTTAAATTTGCAACTCATGCCCCTTGTTTTGGTACCATGCGCGCCAGCCCTGCACGCCCTGTTGCATAAGTCCGATCACACCCATCGTCCATTTTGATTGCCTAGTGCAATCAAGACAATACCGTCCTCTAAACAAATTTGAATCAGACTACTCTATAATGCTTGTACAGTCTCACCATCCACAAAAGGTCTGCCCAGTGCCTATAGTTACGGATGTTTCGTTCCAAGCACTAACATAACTTGAGGGTAACCTTTCATCTATACGCAAGTGTATACTCTCCATGGATCCTACGACTGAATACGCTTTCACATCTCTACCTACTCTAATGACTCTCAATGTCATTTCCTTTCTATAATTTATATATTAAATATAATTATCAACACCCGTCATAAATGCATATTTAAGGCTACATATATATATATATATATATATATATATATATTTCATGTTCATGTATATTCATTTTTCTTACACTTTCTTTATTGCCTCTACATCTTTTATATTGACCCTAAGTCTTCATTTTATATGCTTTTAACTTTTTCTTTATCAAATTCATTTACCGCTTCCTGTTTCCCATTATCAATATCATTGCTACTACATTCGTTAGTTTCAACTTTGATTTGTATTCCATTTTATTTGTTATTCCTTTTTATTCTTACCTATTACTCCGCACATTCTATTTCGTTACATCCCACTTTATTAACCTTTTTATTTCATTTGTTATCATAATATATTACTCTTGGGACTTACAACATTTAATAGATTGGAATTAAACTTCATAAATTAATTTTTTCATAATAAGTTTTCATATCTTGTCCAAAAGAGGTGGTTTGTGCAGTGTTTGTAATTACAAAGAATTCTTTTTATTGAAATAGACAGTATAAAATACGGTAATCATCCTTATTTTGTTCCTCTCTTCTTTTATAAGCATGTATTTATTCCTTGTCTTTTCAAACATCGCACTTTTGTTAAATTTAGACTTATTAATATTTGGAAATCTACTTACAACAATATAAATTCCAATAAACTAAAATATCTCAAATCCCCAAAATCCAATAACTTCATTCTCTAATTTTATTCAGGTCCATTGCGTAAAATAAAATTCTAATCATTATGCTTTATTAAATTAATATCCTATATAAAAACTAAAAATTCTAACCGTTATGCAACCTTAATCAATTACATATGAAATTTGCAAACTTGTTCATAACAAAGAAGTATTCAATTTAAAATAAAGTTTCATACACAGCTTGTGGAGCTGTACATACTAGGTTATGCTTTCATACATACATACATACATACATACATACATGGAGCTTAATACTTCTTATATTCTGTTTTGTAGTACTGTGAAGCTATATCGGTACTTGTATTACCTTAGAAACAGTTATAGATTTTACTTTGAAGATTTGGGATGTATAAAATCTATCATTTCAGTTTTTGTATAATCTATGAACCTGTTGCACTCTGATGTTCTTATTTATGGTTCATTTGATTATACCACTGCCTGGCCTATTTCATATCTATATTATTATATTATATTTTTCTATGCACCATGAGAAGTTCTACATATTCCGTGTTTAGATTTTTCTCTACTTTAATCTCTTGGCTACCATCCTGCATCGATCAGGTACCTTCACAGCGCACTATATAGGTATATGATAGAGTTATGAGTATGTCCTAGGGGCAATTATGTAATCTATTACATATATCTAACTCGGTAATCAATCTTGTTCAAAATAAAAGATGCTTTCTTTCTATTATATACTTGATATAATGTGTTATATTAATTAATTAAATTGATCAAAAATATATCTATTAAAAAATCCATAAATGATGTGTTTGTGATAGCAATTACAAATAGTTGTAATCATGAGTATCGTATCACAATATTATAAAACACATCATTTTAGATGTTCCTAGTCAAGATGCATCAAGACTGGATATCAGTGTATCCGTTGAGACTAGAGTATGTAACGCTGTCCAAATGTTGGGCAGTCTAGTTTCATAATTGTTAGGGGGAACCTAGGAGTTACGTATTAATAATCATTGAATAATTATGGAATGACTCACTCGATAGTTTTCTGTTGGTTAATACAACTAAGGTCAAATAGAAAATATCGATGTGATTAATTTACATGGTTCTCTTGAGTTGAAAATATCATCGATCTTCAATATGAAAGATCCACTTTGATTATAGTCAAATCAAGACACGGTGTCCATTGAGTGACTATAATTGGGTCGAGTGGAAGTATCGAAAGTTAAGCACTATTCAACAAAGGATTCGTTTCCACAGTTATATAGGGTTAGTTTCACGGTCAACTAAGTGAACTCAAAGTCAAAGTTTCTGGCCGGAGCATTTTGATTAATAATAATTGTTATTATTGAACCAATGAGTGTTTCGACTATAGAGTTGACTATGAATGATAGTGGAATTTTATCCATTACCCTATTCCACGAAAGTGATATAGTTTTGACAAAGAGGATTGGTGTGAATAATAGTCACAACCGGATAATAGTTAACAAGTAAAATTGGATTTTACCAAATCCAAGTAAGCGATAAATTTAGCCAAAATGTCACATCATTTGCTAAGTGACATGTGAATGTTAATATTCAAATAGTTCGATATTAATCGCGGACTAAATTTGCACCCAACGAGCCACACAACAATAAGCGATGAATTCTCCTTTGATCAAATAACTTGATTAATTTATAATTATTATAAATTAATTAAATTAAATAACATTTATGGAATATTATCTATAAATTTGATTTTGATTTGATAAATGAGTATTAATTGTATTTATAAAAGTTATAAACACATTAATTGATATATGATATCGATGAGCATTTAAATTAGATTTAAAATGCAAAATATTCATTTGAGCTCTAAATGGTTTATAGTCGATCATAGGGCTGATAGGATTGGCTGAAACATGAGGCTAAATGCATCTACTAGATGGGCTAAAGATGAATAAAGATGGATGGTTGAGATGTAATTCGATTCAATAAAAGATATGATCCTAAAATCTCTCCTTTCCTTTCTCTATTTAAACATCTCTTCCTTCATTTGATAGGGATCTTTTGGAGCCTCCATACCATTCCTTTTACTGGATGACATTCATCCTCCATCTCTCTAGTCTCCTAGTTTCAAATTAAATCAATTTAGCAGCTATTTGGTATCTGGTGGTCGACGGTTCAAGGACTAGCATTCCGTTGGATCGAAAATCGTTTCTAGGAGCATATAACATTGTTTCAACATATTATTAAGGGCTTTGGCTATAAAGTACATTTCTAATTTAATTACAAATACTTATTTATAATTGTAATGTTCATTTATTTGTGTTTAATATTGTTAGTTAGGCGATGATTCAAATATGTAGATATATTATCACAAGTTTAGTTGGTTGTATGTATATGTGTTATCCAGTCTTTTGGCCAGATAATATTAGTATAGATTAGACGAACTGAACTTGGAGTTATCGAGGTAGGAAGCCCAAAGAGATATCCTAGGAGTTCGAAAACCAAGCACAAACAAAGTTGCAAGACCAATACAAAAGCAACCCAAGACAAAGGAGTCATTAATTCACCCAAGTCAAGGATCGGTACCGAACCCACTCTGTGGGTCGGTAACGACTCCTAGTTCCACCTCAAGTAGACCCTATCTTCTGCCTATGCCTCCTATATGATGCCTTGAGCCAATTCCCAATGTTGGTTTGTTGATTTAATGCAATTCTTCATCGATCTCTATGAAAACTTGAAGCTGCAAACTTTTCTCCCCGCAACTCCATCATTTGGACTCGAAAAGAAGCTAATATTGATGCAAACAACTATAGAATCAAAAAACTAACCACAAGACGATATGAGATGAAGAGTCGAAGATGGCCATTTTGGAAAACTTGGGGATTGGTACCGATCCCAACCTATGGTTTAGTATCGACTCCTGCTTCCTGATGATGTGGCATCTATTTTTTCCGAAGATTTGGTCTAAATTGTGTACAATGGCTAGAAGATATTTTTTGCAAGATATCGGGCTCCCTACCTCTATAAACAGGAAGGTAGGGATCATTTTTAAAGATCTTTTGCATCTAGTTCTATTCTAAGATATATTCTTATAATGTTGAATATCTAAGTATTGGAGTTATACCAACCTATAAGAAGCTCTGCCTTCAAGTTAGAAATAAGCAACAAAAGGTAGAAGTGGATGTACGCCTTGCTTTTCCAACCAATATAAATTGTTACGTGTTCTCTTTTCCTCGTTATTCTTTTTTACTTTCTTCCTATTTTATTCTCTACCTTAATTCTTGAGTGTTTGTGCCATTTTTGGTTCAAACATTTTAGTGCTTTCACTAAGAAAATCTTTGATTCTTGGGCAATTTGGATCCATCGTCTACTATTGGATTTCCCATATCCAAGCGATAGATCCAATTTCTCAACCTGTTAACTCTATAACTCAGATTTGCAAAGATCTACAAGAAGCTTTCTTCCATGACCCCGTCAATAAGAGACCATTCTACTAACTCCGGAGCTACTACTAAAACTGAGAATCAGAATCCTCAATAAGGGGATGGAGTTGTCCAACCTACTCAAACGGGGATCCAAACTGTAAATGACATCGTGACCAGAATGGAGATAGATATAATGATGAAGCAGATGGAAGATAGATTCCATGCTAGTCAATAGGAGATGAATAAAATGATGCAGCAAAGCTTGAGGTTGTTGAATGAGCTAACTTAAAACAACCATAGAAGTAGTAGAAAGGACTTTAGTTCTTCATCTGAAAGTTCCTCGTCATATAAGCTGAGATAGAGAAACAAGAAGTAAAAGAGAACTCAGAATGTGACGAACCGCCTTTCATTCCAAAGAAAGACGTGTCATCACTAAGAAAGAAATAAGTAGAAAAGAGAATAGATAGAAAGAAAGAAACCACAATATCAGAATCTCACAGCGTAAAACGGAAAAATATATTATACCACATAGATATTACATAGTCATTACACATCAGAGTTTATACAGTTACACAACATCACATTAGACAGTCGTGAAGACCTGTCTATCCATTACATTCGAAAATACAAACAGACAAATGATACCAACACAGCAGAAATAGATATATATATATATAGAACGCCAAGTATCCTGCTCCAAGCCTTTTCAAAATTCGTCAAGCCAACCTGATCACTTGGCTACTCATAAAAATTTGAGTACCCAAGTGTTTATGAAAAACAGAATAAACTCCAAGTCAGACATGGGTCTGGTGGGAGTAAATGGTTAAGTTGTTTAACTTGAAGAACCTTTGAAATAAAAGGTATCTCATAAGACTCTTCGCAAATAAACACAGACAAGTTTTTCCCTTACGACAACCAAAACATTTGATAGGAAATTTAGTTATATTATAATAGTGTCTAGGGTTTCCAAATAAATATTCACATAGCCAAAATTGTTACATTATTAATTCCAGCATACGTAGGTATACAATCAAGTTTGAGATTACTTATTAGAGATTGGATTCCATACAACGGCAGGGCTACTAGGGTACCGCCCGTCACAATACATGGTCTAGATCACTGTACCGAGGATCCACCCTGATCCCCTGCAACACAAAACCGGAGCTACCCCTTACTGGATAGTCCGAATAAGACAACCCTACTATTGCTGCCAACAGCCGCCCACACAGCCGGATAAATGGAGCTTTAGACAGGGGAAAATCTTATCCTACTTGGGTGCTGCCTACTTAACCTTGCGTGCACCTCCCCTGTTTTAGCCATTCTCGATTGATGAGGCTTGAGGCTACGATTACCTTTTTAGAACGCTTATCTTGGAATGCTCATCGTCCTCCATTGATGATGGTCTGATAGCATTCATCCATACAAGTTCGTTCCGAGTTCGAACGAAGCCGAAGGCACTATCTCCGTTACACTCGTTTTGGAATCACCCTAAGAGTTAACGACAAATAGCCCTTGCACTCTGAAACTTTCATCTCGATCTTCACTTGAGATTTCATGACCTATCGTTTAACTTGGGTCGATTTGGGTTTCAGATAACAAATTTGATATCCGATCCCGTTCTCATCGAAATCCAAACATTTCTTTTAAGGCCAAGTTGCTTAAGTTAAACAATTTTATTTATTTCAGAACTTGTATTCACACAACCATTCATCACAGATAATTAACTCACATTTATCACAGCTATATCCAAAGTATTGCACATAACAGATCATCACAGATTAACATACTAAATATTAATCAATCCAAACATTTCATACAATGAATCATCCATAAGAAAGACTTATTAATCCATAACTATAATTAATTTAATTTTGAACCAATAAACTAATCACTTATGAATTAATCACCTAACCCTACTTAATTAACATTAATTAATTACAAACCTTTGTTATTATCTAATTAATGAAATTAATTAACTATCCTTGATTACTTACATTAGTTAATTATCTTATAATTATTAATTAATTAATCACTTTAATTATTAAATAATTATCCTTTAATTACTAATTAATTAATACTCAATTACTAATTAATTAATCCTTAATTAATAATTAATTAATCCTTAATTACTATTTAATTAATCTTTAATTACTAATTAATTAATTAATCTTTAATTACTAATTAATTAATTAATCTTTAATTACCCAAGACCTTAATTCATTTGAAGATAAATCATTTATCTTAATTAATTACTAAATTATCATTAAAATCTTATTTAATAAATCTTGGAATTAATTTTCATTAACACATAAATTAAAAACATTTTACCCTTACATTAACTACTTAATTACACACTTAATTTAAGTTTAAAATAAACTTAAGAATTAACTTAATAAATTTAAGTTAAATAAATCATACAACTTTTCTTAAACCAAATATTTAGAAACATCTATTATTTAAAGAAATTGATCTAAGAAATAGTTTAAACTTGATTTATTTTAATTTTAAAAACTTGCTTTTTATTTAAATTTTAAAACTGTTATAAATATATACCCGAGTTTAACCCGGTACCCACCCGAGCCCAGACCCGAGAAAATTTACTTCTTTTTTTAAAAAAACTTGTTATGTTTAAATTTTAAAACTGTTAACTTGCAAAACCACTCACGAACGACTCGAAGCTAAACTCTGGCCACTCCATTATTTCCTCGAGCTTTCCTCCAAAGCACAGCCTTCTTCCTAAATCACAGCACCAACCCAAACTACTGACACGCATGCACGTGCACGCTTAAACAAAGTGACTCCGACCACCGATGCTACCTCCAGCACGTCGACGACCATCACCACATTCGATTCCGACCACCTGATCTTTAACATATCCACGAAATCAAAATCGAGCATCACGTACTATACTGGAACAAAACTGATCGTCCAAGAACCACCTCGACCCGACGCCTCCGACCACCAGACCCTTTGAAACTCCGTCCACAGCTTCACCGACCAACCTCGCACCTAGTCCCCACCTCCGATAAACTCGGTGCTTCAACGATGACGCAGCAGCCCAATTTCCAACCTCGACTAAAACCTAGGCTTAAACCCTACCTCGTCGATTAGCCTCCGCCACGGTGGTCGAGAACCACCTACCATTTTTCCCGAGATCTCCTACCTCCCTGCCACCTCCAGCAGTGATCCCGACCACCCAAAACCCTCCGATCACCAGAAAATGCCCAAAACACAAACTTTGATCAACCCAAGATTCCTCATTCAAATCAACATTAAAAATCTGGATTTTACCTTTAAAATTCATGATTTTCGAGGATGATTTAGATTACATAGGTGAAACAAAGAATCATGATGTTCAAATTTAACATGTTTTCAGAGTTTCCACTGTATTTTCTCATTTTCCAGAAAATACTCAAATTAATTATACTTACAGTATTTTTAAAACTTAAATCTTGTTAATTCAAACAAGTTTCCTATATACATATTAACTTAGAAGTGAATGAAGGAAGAGATTTTAGTTTTTGAACTTGTTTTTGGTCTGTAAATTCAAAACAGAGACTCATATATATACACATAGACGTGCACACTCAACATTTTCAAATTCACATACATGCAAACATAATTTACACTCATGCAAACAATTATCACAACATTATTTCATATATCCATCACATGAAACAAGTTAAATAGGTTAAGGATTTGTTTACACACTGTAATATGATGTTGAACAGAGAAGTTTTGAACTGGAATGCTTGATCTTTTGAAACTTTGTAAACTGGAAACTTAGTTGAGTTGAAATCTTGCTTTAAACTGAGATGAATTTATGCTTTGATCTAGTTGAATCTGCTACAAGTTCGAGACTTGAAAGAGTTGTTTTGAAAAGATTGTTGTTCGATTTTAAATTTTGGTTTTTAAGTTTTTTACAGGCTTTGATTTCTTGGTTTTGAAATGAGGAAATGAGAAGAGTAGGGTATAGATATATTTATAGCCTTGATTTATGATTATTTTTTAAAAAATAGAAGAAAAATAATAATGTGACACTTGTAAAATTGCATGCTACTAATCTTACATTTGTTATTTTGCATGTGTTAATTATTTTTAATATGTTTTTATATAATTTTGTATTTTATTTTCTATTATAATATATTTCCTTTTTTATATTTATAAAATCTTTTAAAGAAAATGATATAAAAATAATTATATACTAATAAAAATCATATATATTATTTTTAAATCCAATTTATTTTTAAGATATTTATCTTTTGAATTTCAATTTCAAATTCTACTTAAAATCTACATATATATATTTACATATGAAAAACACATAATTTATTTATTTTAAAAGAATAATTTTTCACTTTTTAAATAATTTATAAAATAAGATTATCACATTATTATTTGCCTAAAATTCCGGGATATCACACAGATTGATGCTGGAGCACTGTACCAAGGAAGAGGATGAGCCCTAGGCTCAAGTTTAGGGATTGGCACTGACTCAAGGTTATGGGTCATTACCGACCCCTCCAATAGTGGGCCCAGATCCCATACTATAGAAGGTGGCATGAACTTGGCTTCCAGATGCGCTATTAGCAGTCAAAATCTAGAGAATCGTGATGTTGCCGATGATATTACTCACTCGAATCAAATGGGGAAGCTGCAAGACGAATGGTCTCCTGGAAAATGGAGAACTTAGATATCGAGATCCAAATCGAAAGTGTTCATCAGGTCGAACACTCGGAGCGAAGCTCGATTATCGCCATTTAGTCGAACCTATTGACCTAGACTACCTGTAGGATTTGGTCAGGAGACTTGTTAGCGAGAATATTTTAAGGAGTAATGATGAATGAGGTACTTCTCCTAGCCGAAATCCGTTTACAGAGAACATTCTGCGTGGCGATACCCTTATAGATTTGCAACGCCAACTATGCCGTTGTACGAAGGAATGACAGACCCTAAACAGCACTTGATGAGATATGAATGGCATATGGATTTGATCAGAGATTCCTATGCTATAAAGTGTTGTTATTACCTAATTTTCTTAGATGAAGTAGATACGATGTGGTTCACTCGACTTCCATCAAGGCCCATATGGTCTTCTGCTGAGTTCTCAAAGAAGTTTGTAGAACAATTCCATTTACATACTACACGTCCAAATAATGTGATGTCGATGTCAAATCTCTTCCAAGCCGAGGGAGAGTCGTCGAAGGATTTCTTGAATCGCTTCCATATAGCCGTGATAAAAGTTACAGATCCTAAGGATGAAATAGTGCTGATGGCAATGATTAGGGGGATTCATCCTGATACGGAGTTCAGGTAATGGTTGGAAAGGAAGCCCCCATCAACGATGGATGCTTTCTATAGGAGGGCTAATTAATACTTACGCTTGGAGGAAGTGAAGAAACATCCATGAAGGATTGGTACTGGAAATTGGAATGAAGTGATACAAAGCAACGTTCTTGTAAAGTAATCTGGTGGAAGCTCCGGAAGTATGGATGTGAATGTTGGTAATCAAAACAATAATTGGAAATGAAATAATGATGGTGCTAGGAAGAAGAGGCTATATAGCAGGAACTGTATTAGGGCTCAAAAATACAATAGCTATATTGAACTGAACAACTCGATAGGGAATATCTATCTGGCAACTCAAAACACTAAGCAATGCAAAATGCAGGCTCCAAGAGAGTCGACTGAGAAGGAGAGAAAGTCAAGCAAGTTTTGCAGATTTCATGAAACTCATGGTCATAATACCAACGAGTGTAGACACCTATGGTATATGACTTGTAAGTAATAGTTAAAGCAGTATGTGAAAGCCCTGTAGGATGGCGGGCAAGGAAACTCTAACGCCTTTGGGCTGTCTTCCCAATGGAGGCAAGCTGAGTTATGTGTATTCAAGTGGCCAAAAAAATGATTAGTGATTAACACAATCATCGGTGGGTCATATCCTACCAATAAAAGATTTTTGGAAATGGATAAATACATTGGAACTATGAAACACTCTAAGAACGGAAGTTGCTATGCTATTGAGGATGGAGCTCCGGAAAAACAATCTCGCACCATGAAAGACGAAATTGTTTTTTAGAATAGAGATGCTGACGAAATGGAAGCTTTAACGATCGACCAACTTGTGATTTAAACCACGATTGGTCCTATTGTTGTACCAAAGGTGCTTGTTGACTGTGGGAGTTCAGTCAATATCTTGTTCAAGAAATCTTATGATCAATGATGTTGCAGGGGAAAATTTTGAAGCCTTGTAGGTCTCAAATACAGGGGTTCAATGGGATGGCTACTGAAGCTATAAGATTTGTTGAATTACCGATGGTACTTGGTGAGGGCGACCACCAGTGAGTGCGGGTTGTGCCTTTTTTGGTGTTGGATATATATTCTACCTATAACGCATTTTTAGGTCGACTGACCCTAGCTAAATTTAGAGCGGCCATCGCTCCCTAGTGTTCAACTATAAAGTTCCCTACAAGCAATGGACCAGAATTGCCTACAGAAATCAGGTGGCTGGCCATGAATGCTACATCGTCGAGCTAAAGGAGGCAAGGCAGAAGGAGAAAGGAAAGAATATAGAGTGGGCCCTCTACATAAAGGATTTGGATGCATAGCAACTACAATCAGAGCCGTGGCTCGGGCAGACTAGTCGGCTCTACGATGATATAGACCGATGAAAAGAGCCAGAAGGTGGACGAGCAGCTCCCGCCGAGTTGACGATCGCTGTTCCAATCAGCAGTGATGATTGGAGCAAAGTCCCAAAGGTTGGATCTCAACTCGATGATAGTGTGATGAAGGAGTTGGATGGATTTCTCTAGACGAACCTGGATGTATTTGCTTGGACACACTCGGACACGTATGGGATGTCGCTCGGGATAGCGAGCCATGCATTAAACATTAATCCAAAATGTGTTTCCATGAAATGAAAACACTGCAGACTGGGTTTGGAGAGATCTGCAGCACTCAAAGAAGAAGTGGATAAGCTAAAGGACAATGGCGTCATTTACAATGCCTTATACCTGGATTGAGTATCAAATCCTGTTTTGGTGAAAAAAGCAAATGGAAAGTGAAGGACATGCGTCGATTATTCGAACTTGAATAAGGCATGTTCGAAGGATAGATTCCCACTTCCTAGGATGGATCAGCTGGTGGACTCAATTGCTGGACACGAGCTACTTTCATCTGGATACGTTCTTCGAATACAATGAAATCCCGATGCACGTCCCAGATCAGGAACACACCAGCTTCATTACCGACCTTGGTCTCTATTGCTATCTGGCCTTGCCATTTGGATTAAAGAATGCAGGAGCGACTTACTAGAGGCTCATGAACCAGGATGTTTAAGACTAGATTGGACAATCAATGGAAGTTTACATGGATGACAGGCCTGTGAAGTCATGATGTTTGAGAAACCACGTTGATGATCTGGCAGAGATGTTTGGCGTCCTTCGGCAATACGGGATGAAGCTCGATCGTTTGAAATGCTATTTTAGCATTGCGTTAGAGAAGTTTTTGGGCTTCATTGTCCACTCCCATGGAATTGAAGCATATCCATAAAATATCAAGGCTTTGAGAGAGATTGAAGCCCCAATGAAAATCTAGGAGATCCAAAGCTTAAATTGAAGGTCGTCGCCCTACGCTGGCTCATCTCCAGAGCCACTAACAAATGCATCCCTTTCTACGAAGTGATCAACAAAGCAAAGTGAAACTTCAAGTGGAATCAAGATTGCAAAGGTGCATTCTAGGCTCTGGTGAACCACTTGGGGAGACCTTTCATTCTCTTGAAACCGATGGATGATGAGGATTTGTTCTTATACTTGGCAGCGTCGGTGCATGCCCTGAGCGCTGCACTTGTACGTGAGGAATCTCGCATCCAGCGACTGGTATACTATTCAGTAAGCAGCCGACGGGAGCGGAAAGAAACTATCTGAGATAGTGAAAGCTTGCTTACTGCCTGTTGATTGCATCTAGAAAACTCTGCCTCTATTTCCAGGCTTATCCAATCAATGTCCTTACCGGCCAGCCTTTGCGACAAGTCTTACGATAACCTAAGACTTCTGGAAGGTTATTGAAATAGAATATTAAACCGAGCCTATACCATATCACCTATCACCCTTGGGGAGCAATCCAGGGTCAGGCCCTAGCGGATTTCATAGTTGAATTCACTGCACGAGATGATTCCTTGGAGAGTAGTGGAGAAAAGATGTTGGAAGGAAGATGTACACGGATGGTGCATCTAATGATTGATGTTCCAGTGCTAGAGTTGTACTTGTCACTCCCGATGAACTCCCAATCAGTTATGCCCTAACACTCGACTTTCCGGCAACGAACAACTAAGTTGAATATAAGGCCCTGATTGCAGGACTCAAAATCACCAAGAAACCAGGGATAAAGACTTTGCACATTTTCTGCGACTCCCAGCTAGTGGTATGCTAGGCTAGGAAAGAGTATCAGGCAAAAGGAGCAAGGTTAGCTCCTTATCTAAACCGGGTTTTTGAGCTGCTCGACAACTTTGAATACTATACGATATCACATATTTCCAAAGACCAGAATGAAAAGGTAGATTCATTATCTAAGTTGACTTGTTCTGGAGATACACAACTTATGAGCTTGGTTCCGGTGGAAGTACTTTTAGCTTCGAGCATCGACCAGATAGATGTTGATTGGATCTTGGAGACAAAACCTGAAAGGGAGTCGTGGATGACTCTGATTCGGAATTATTTGCAAAGAGGGATCCTTCCTAAGGGAAGAAATGAATGAAAAAAGTCCTTCGCCAAGCTTCAAGATAAATCTTGCAAGAAGGATTAATGTACAGAAAGGGTTTCACTATCCTTATGCTTCGGTGTGCCGCTCATGACAAGGCCAAACAAGTCCTAAGATAAGTTCATGTAGGTTCTTCGTAATGGAAATTTTTAGCCAACCATTAATTGAAACGCGATTGATTATACCTAAAGGTGTGACAAGTGCCAGAGATTTGCTAAAACTCCAAGAGCCCTACCGACGAAAATTACTCAAATGGTTAGTCCTTTGCCATTTCAGTTTGGGGGCATTGATATCATCGGTTCTCTGTCGATGATATCTGAAGGTGGTGCGAATTACATCATCACGGGGGTTGATTACTATACCAAATGGTCTGAAGCGAAGCCATTGGACACTATTACCATGTAGAAAGTAATCAACTTTGTAGTTCGGAATATTATATGTAGCTTTGGATTTCCACATGCAATCTTTACCGATAATGGAGCCCAATTCGACAGCACAGAATTTAAGGATTTCTGCTGCCTACATCGCATAGAGAAGAGATTTGCAATGATAGTACACCCTCATGTGAATGGACATGTCAAAGCTATAAAAGAAAATATCAAGTCAATTCTTAAGAAGTAACTAGATAAGGCCAAAGGCATGTGAGCCGACGGACTTTCGTTAACACTTTGGGCTTATCGATCCATCCACAAGCCAATTACTCTCCATTCGCCTTGGCTTATGGATTGGAGGCTATGATTCCAATCGAACTGGAAGTACCTTTTCATCGAGTGATGCAGTACAATCCAAAAATGAATGAGTAGCACTTTATGGAGTCCCTCAATATGATCGATGAGAAGCATACCAAAGTTGAGTTGAGAATAACTGCACACATACACCTAGTTGCTCGATATTACAATACCAAAGTCAGGTGTCGAACCTTTGAAATCGATGACTTGGTCCTCATGACAATCTTCCCTGGACCTAAGAACTTGGGCCGGAGTTGGGAAGGTCCATATACAATAGAGGAAAAGCATAGAGATGGTACTTTCAAGCTGGAAACCGTGGATGAGATCTCACTCCCGAAGGTATAGAGTAGCGAGCAACTAAGACATTATTTCACTTAGAAATAAGCCTGTAAATAATTGGCTAGAGTTGTGTAATAAGACAGGTTCTATCATTTTCCATCTTTTATGAAATAAAACGACTTTTCCTGCTCAAAAATATGTCTCTCCATTACTTAAGAGCCGTAACTTGACCGACTGGACTGAATCTGCATATGATTAATGCGGGTGTGCAAGCACCCGAAGATAGGTGTCGATCAAACTTCTTTGGCCCATGATGGGGACAGTGAAGTCTATTTTAGGGTCCAAAGATTGATGCCAACCAACTCTTGCCTTTGGATTGTAGGCAGAAGTATAAACTTAAACTGGACATGACATGGCTATCCACACACTAACTCTTGTCCTCAGATTAGGAGCAAGAGTATAAACAAATGGACATGACTCGACCGTCCATCGGCCAATTTTTGTCCTCGGATTGTTGGCATGAGTATAAACTCTAACTAAACATGATATGACCGTTCACTCACTCATCTTTTGTCCTTGAATTGGGGGCAGGAGTACAAACTAAAGCAAATGTGACAAGGCCATCCAACTCTTAACATTTTTCCCGGAGCAGGTGAAGCCAAAGGTCCACGCCCGACATTAGGTGGGGTCTTGCCTTTGAACTTCGAATCAATGCTTGGAGTTGGGTGCGATTGGAAATGTACATCTTGAATGAGGATGTACGAACTACAGATTGGTGCCCAGAATTAGACGTAATCGGATGTCGTGATCTTGGAGAAGGATACTTGAACCGCTGTTCTAGGTGGTTAACTCTAACTGATGCCTAATTTTGGCGCTTCAACAGTTACTTTGTGTTCACAAGAACGAGGAAATGCCGATAATCATAGAACGGGCTAAAGGATTCGGTCCGACGATAATAACTAAAAGGAATAGATTGCAAGTACATTGAATGGAAATCGTATTTCATATGTACTCAGGAAAATCCATAAAAGGTGTAAATGAAACAATTAACCTTTTTTATTTACATGAAATGTGGGAAGCTAAATACAAGTGTTATTGACACTAGAACAAAAGGCAAAAGCGGGAGCCGAACCCGTGCAGCACCGGCTAAAAACCAAAATAAAATGCAACTACTACCAAAAAGCAAGCCTATCTACACCAAACAAGTCGGCACTCATTTCTTCGGTTTCGTTCTACTTTGTTTCCTTTTAGAGTAGGGAAAACATCGCTCAATCCTTCACCTTGTCTTTTTCCTCCACTTCCTTTGCATTTGGATGGAGTGCTCTATGATGATCCAACATGCACACTTTAGGTGCTACCAAGCGGAGATAAAAAAACCGAAGCGAAAATAGTTTTCCTAGGCAAGGCAATGGATAGAAGAGGAGGAATAAATCATGTTTCTCCTGCTTGACCTCTATGGTAAAGAGGATGTCTTTCTCAAGTACCTGCTCAAGCTCGTGCATGGTGGGACCCAACATGGGCTTGGAGACCCTAGTAATAACAATGTCTTCATCAATCTAAGTTTCCTAAGTTCCACCAGCTCCTTCATCCAACAAACAATGTCTTCATCAATCTAAGTTTCCTAAGTTCCACCAGCTCCTTCATCCAACAAAGCATCGATCATCTACTCATCAAGGACAGGAATATCATCAATCAGGACAGTTGGAATTGTTGTCGAGGTGGTAACAATAAGTGATTCTATTACAGGCACTTGCAGTCCCGATTAAGAGTCCTTGTCAGGAAGCAGAGCAGCATGAGTCTGACCTGAGGCTTAAGAAATAAAAGAGAAGGATTAGCTATGTTAATCGGCGAAACGTCAACTTTTTGGAATATAGGAGAAGTCAATGACATACCTTCTTCACTTTGGAGTTCTGTGAGCGCCGAAGTGCCACCATAGTTCTTCACATGAATCAAAGAGTGGAAAGTAGGACTGTGGATCTCAGGTCTCTCAAGGTCATACCCAGGTGTCAGAGCAGCTTAGGACCCAAGTGTTGGCTGGCACTAGCATCATGTGGCATTAATCTGAAGCGTTCGCTCGAGTCTTTTTGCACTACTGAAGCAAGCTCTAGATGAAGGATAAGCTAGCCATCTTTCAGAATCTTAGGCTTATCTCTTTCCAAGACTTCTCTTTTCAGCTGTTCCAAATCCACCTCACCACCTTTGAGGAAATCCTTTTCTTCTTCAACGATTCTCTCCTAGGCAAGGTCAAGGATTCTGGGATAGTCGTCTTTGAACCACTCTAGATTTTGGAATTTGAGCATGTTGGTATTATATTGGTTCTGCAGTTGTTCAAACTTCTCCATCACATGCTCTTCTGCCCGTTGTTCCATGGCCTCAACTTCTCTTTTGATGAGTGCATCAACATCTTTAACATGATTGGGAACTTTGTCTCTTTCCTCCCTAGCAGGCAGCAACTTTTCACCATACGTTTGAGCTTGTTGGAGCACTTCATCTTTATCCTTTGTCTCATTCTCTAGTTTGGTTCTTAGATCATCCACATTTCTATTTCTAGTATGCTTCTCCATTACCAGAGCATGGTTTTGGTAAAAAAACCTTCTCCATTTCATCTGGATGCTTAATATGCTCCTCTTCGAGTGCTTTGGTGGCCTCCAGCCTTTCTTTTGACTTTGGCTTGGGATGTTCTCAGTTTCTTGACTTTAGCATCGAGATTCGCAATGACTCTCTTATTATCAGCTTCGATGAGTCTCTAATTGTCGATCTCTAGCTACTTGTCCGTGGAGACTTTGGAAATTTTCTCAGCTAACTTTGACCATTCATTACACCAATTGTGAATGTCGATCACACAATCGATGGTCATTTTTTGTACGTTAGCCGAGATTGTTTTTAGATTAGGCAAAGACATTAGGCCATTAAAGAATTTTTTTAGAAATTATTCTTTTAGTTTGCCCATTCGGGCATTGATACCAAGTAGTTCCTTGGAAGAGATAGGTGGGACTATAGCAATTTCTTCACCCGGCTTGTGCTGAGAAGTTTGACAGCTACTCTTGTGATTCCTATGGTCGGAGGACCGACTGGAGGTAGATGGCACTGGAGGTTGCATAGGGATGGGAGCCGAAGGAGGGGCATGAGAAGCGTTAGTAGGTGGGATGTCATTGTAATGATCGGGTTGCCTGTCTGGACCCCTAGGAGGAGGCGATCTAGACCTAGAGTGACATTTGGAAGTAAAGTCCTATGACAAGAAATCTTTGTCATAACTGTTTCTATCTTGGTTTACTCTGTCTCGGCTAGAATGATAGCTTGACTCATAATCGCGATCGCTTCCTTAGTGGTACGAGCTCGACTGAGGCCTTTGTGCTTGT
Source organism: Allium cepa (assembly GCA_030765085.1). Lineage (NCBI taxonomy): Eukaryota > Viridiplantae > Streptophyta > Magnoliopsida > Asparagales > Amaryllidaceae > Allium > Allium cepa. The sequence continues at coordinate 657,601,103 of CM060942.1, forward strand.
GATGCTTTCTCCTCAAAGACCAATAAATGTATTTTCTTTTTTCAATGGATCCTGCAAGGGAAACAAGAAAAATTTAGATCTAACAAGCGAGGACACATGTCAAGTGCAAGTATTATGAAGTGCATGTGCGTGTGAGTGTCCTGGTGTCCCCCTGATGGACCATAAACTAGAGCTTTACTCATGGGAGTAACCTCTCCTATACTGGTGGGGATGAAATCTTTATCAACACGAATAAGGGAGTCGATTCCCTCAATAGTAATATTATCGACATCGAAAGAATTAAACTCGGTAGGAATTGGCCTTAAGCCAGCTAATGTACCTATCAAAAAAATATATTGAGTTTTCTCTACATTAGTAGTTAGTGGGGGTTAGGTAGAAGTCTGCGCCTCAGAGGACTTCATGATTAACCTCTTCTTTGGACCAAGCGGTTGTTCATCCCTAGATTGTTCGGGCTAAGACTCATGGCCCACCTCGGTGTTACCTTAGCCAGCCTTTCCACTTTCACCAATAATTTCACCTTCCTTGACATCTTCTTGTGCTTGTTCAATGTTTTCTTCGAATCTGACCCCAGGACTTGGGACTGGGGTAAATCCAGATCATCCTTGCCTTTATCGAGCGGGTTGTTATCATCACCATCATCGTCATCATTATCAATGGAAGCTATTTGGACGATGCTAGTACGAAATCCTCTTCTAACAAGCCGTAGGCGAGAAAATTTTCATCTGATAGGAGAGTTTTGATATCTCTATCTCTCATCAAAACTTCCATAAGAGCGCTGACAGCATCTAAAAGCACCGTCTCGCTAGAACATCTGGATAGTAAAGAAAGGATTTTAGTAAGATCTGCATACTATTAAACAAATTCATGTAATGCACATAGAGAGGAGCTTACGTCCGGATAGCCATCTGCATGCAAACTCGGGCGAACAGCTGACGTTGGACCACTTGGTTTTGAAGTAGCTCAACTTGTTCCATGCCATAGTAACCACTCTGCAACCCCTCATTGGTTCCATGTAAATCAAGGATGGACTTTCCTTTCTGCTTTTGAAACTGTACATATATCGAATATCCTCGTCTTGGGCGCTCGATGTAAGTGTTCAGTGAAGACCATATATGTGCCAAGGAGGAAGGCATGACTATTCGAGTGCAACTATGTTAAAGAAAGCCTCATAAAATTTAGAACTCAAGGATGAATTGATTGAATGATGGGATGCTGCCTGCCAAGCACATGTATCAATTGAAGGCAATATAACCCTCCGGTAGATTGTGATCTCTTTGATTATGAGATGGGACCAAGATGTCATCGAATGAAATTCCATGCTTGTTGCGTATTCTCTGAAGAGATTCTTTGTTGATTTTAGAAGCAACATAATCAATAGGATCATCTAATGTTACTGGATTCCCTAAAGTGTCAGGTGTGGGGTCTACATTTGGACCACCTATCGGCTCAACCGAATTTTTGAGATCTTGTTACTCGACTTTAGGATTCACTAGATTTTGTTATCAGTTGGTGGGATCTCTTGTTGTGTTCTTCCAGAATTGGGGTTGCTGTGTATCTGGAGTTGTATGGCCGACTCTGCATCAGATTTGATATAGCTTGAAGGTGATGTACCTGTGGTCTGAGTAGCAAGACGTTTGGAATATCTTCGGTCAATTTCTATGTAAAAACTCGATAGATAATTAAAATTATGGTGATTACAAACTATACCCCTTGTGTTGAAGTGAATTCTAATGCGATGTCATGCAGTTTAAGTTCCTGATGTTATTCAACAAGTATTAAATTCTAGATATTACTCGACGTGACCGTCATCCCTGACAGTCCCGATAAGTTTCATGTTATTAGCCATGCTTTGGGAAGGGATTCAGGTCCAAGAAGAAATCTCAAGTCATGTGAACGAAAAATACGTTGAAACTTTTATAAGTGTTAGAGTTATACAACTCCAAAACAAAGGAAATCCCAAACTTCTCCTCCCACCTTCACCACTTCGCAACCATGGTCGTCCATCACCTCCACCTCTTCCACATTCAATTTCATGTCCATCCATCATAAACCAAGGTCATTGATTACCTATACTCGGGTTTGTTAGCAAAGTAGGATTTAGGGCATAGGATTGGCTCGAATCAAGGTAAAAGCAAGGGTTCGGGCTGGTGGAGGCGAGTCAAATCAACAGCGGTGTTGGCAGCTTCAGGCGAAGGCAAGCGGCAGTGATCCCAAGTGCAGGTTGAGGCACAAATTCATTTTGAAGTCGAAAGCTATTAATGGCAGAAGCTTGAAGGTTTGGGATCGACAATTTAAAAGTAAGGAGATGAATGAAATACGATTTACTTTTATAGCATCTTAAACCCAAAATTTCAGTACTAAAACTTGGAGAATTCTCCAAGTCCAGAGTTGGTATCGACTCCTAAATTAGGAGTGGGTATTGAGTCCTAATTATTAAAAAAACAACAAAACATATATGTATATATTTGTATATGTATGTGGGAATATACTAGTGCATGTGCATGTGATTGTTCATGTATATGTATGCATATCCACTCGATAGTGTGCACGTGAGTGCGTGTACATTTGTTCAATACCCGACGACCAGAATCAAAGAAAATAAAATTTGAACCTAAGAAATCCAAGGGTGGAATCAATCTAAAACCATCAAATTTAGAATGACAAATCACAAAGATATGTTCCAGATTTATAATACCAAATGCTGGTTGAACTTCGTGATGGATCACAATGGACATGACTTTTCATAGCAATGTTTCACAAGAAGGATGATGACCATTTGAAACACAAAGTGGAGTCCTTCATAACTATTCGGATTTGTCTCGACTCAAAGTATATCACATTTGAAACGAGATGTATTTTAGGGGGGAAGTGTTATCCAGTCTTTTGGCCAGATAATATTAGGATAGATTAGACGAACTGAACTTGTAGTTCTTATGGCAGGAAACCCAGAGAGATATCCCAAGGGTCCGAAAACCAAGCATAAACAAAGTTGCAAGACCAATACAAAAGCAACCTGACAAAGGAGTCATTAATTCACCCAAGTCAGGGATCAGTATCGACCCCCCTCTATGGGTCAGTACCGACTCCTGGTTCCATCTCAGATTGACCCTATCTTCTAGCTATGCCTCCTCCATGTTGTCTTGAGCCAATTTCCAATGTTGGTTTGTTGATTCAATGAAATTCTCCATTGATCGCCATGAACACTTAAAACTATAGCTTTTCTCCTCAGTAACTCCATTATTTGGACTCAGATATAAACTAATATTGGTACAAACAGCTATGGAATCACAAAGCTAACCATAAGATGATCCGAGATGAAGAGTTAAAGATGGCCATTTTGGCAAACTTGGGATCGATACTGACCTATACTTATGATTCGATACTAATTCCTACTTCCTGATGATGTGGCATCTATTTTTATGGAAGAATCGGTCTAAGTTGTGTACAATGGCTAGAAGATATTTTATGCGAGATATTAGGCTTATACCTCTATAAATAGGAAGGTATGACTCATTTTTCAGGATCTTTTGGCTCTAACTCTATTCTAAGCTATATTCTTGTAATTCCAAAAATAAAAGTGTTGGAGTTGTACCGACCCCTAAGAACTTCTGCCTCCAAGTCAGAAATAAGCAATAAAACATTAAAGTAGATGTAGGCCTTGCTTTTCCAAACAACTATAAATTGCTGTGTGGTCTCTTTTCCTCGTTTTTCATTTTACTTCATATTTTATTCTCTACCTTAATTATTGAGTGTTTGTGCCATTTTGGGTTCAAATAATATGTATATATGATTATTAAAAAAATTGTGATTATTCACCTATGTATAGCACAACTCATAATTAAAGAAATGATTTTTTATTATTTAATTTATTTAACATATAATACACATACACACACAATATATTTTGTTATTTTAAAGGTGTTTAAGATAAAAAATTATAAAAGTAAAAAACTTCTTTACTTTTAATGGCAGGTTGTACTTCTTCTCTCTCCTCTCCTTCTTTAGATTTCCCGCTGCACCATGTCCTATCTCCTTCTTCTCCGGTTGTCACATCCATCCTGGCCCTACCTGCACCCGATGCCCCTCCTCCTGTTTTGCCCCCTTCTTATGTCCTTCCCTGTTCTTCTTCCTAGCCTTCTCTTTCTTCCACCTTGCAAGCGCTTCTCAATTCCATTCTCGTGCTTTTACCCAAATGGAACTCTCTCTTCGAGTCAAAATCGAGAAATGCTGGTAAGTACATACCATCTGAGATCTCAGTTATCCTTGCTGGGGATGTTCTAGTTCCCCTTTTCGAAGTGGTTCATGCCGGGAATGATGTTTGGGGTGAGTATCTGGTAGGTTTTTATCTTGATAAACCCCTATCATACACCACTGTAATCTTGCATCTGAAAAAAGTGTGGAAGCTCAAGGAGGCAATCAATGTCAAATCTGATGGCTTCTTATTCCTATTCAATCTGTCTTCTGAGGAGGATAGAAGGAATATAATTGAATCTGACCCCTTGCTTATTAGGAACAAGCTATTCATTGTTAAACCCCGGGATCCAATGATTGGTAACAGTTGCAACATGGTTAAATCTGTACCAGTCTGGTTAAGGCTCTCAAATATACCATTATTTGCATGGTCCCACCTTAGCATCAACTAATTAGCTTCAAGAATTGGGAAATTACTGTGCCTTGATGAGACAATTGATAAAATGGAAAGAATAGGGTATGCTAAGTGTATGGTTGAAGTATCACCTTATCATGATTTGATTGAAGAGTTCCCTGCTAGAATGTTAGATGGAAGTGTACAAATGGTAAGAGTTTGCTACCAGTGAAAGCCAGCAATTTGCATAACATGTAAAGAATTTGGACATGATAAAACTAATTGCATGAGAGCAGAAAACGAGGATGTAACTGAAGCCAGAGGGAGATTAATTGATACAAGAGACAAAGGAAAAGTTGAAAAGGAAAAGGAAAAGCAGGGAAAGATGGTTAATAAGAGTCGAAGTTGGCAGAGGGTCAAGAGGCATAAGTTTAATACGAGGAAAGTTGCTTTGGATGATGCTAACTGTAATGGTAGTGAAATGAAAAAAAAGTGGTGAGGAAAATAATATAAGAAATGATAAAGCAGATGAAACTCCTGCCACAAATGAGTTTGTAGTGACAAGTAACAAATACTCCATTCTTCATGTTGATAATGAAAAACTGTCTGAAGTGGTAGTGATGGATGCTGATGATGATGTAATGGAAGAAGGTGAGATAGTGTTGTGCAATCAAATTATTGACAAAGGCAAAGAAATTGTAGTTAACTATGAAGAAACAAATAAAGTTGATTTGCATGTTATACACGGTGCTGAATTAAACAATAATGTGCAAGTGCACAATAACAATCTCACGGTGGGTGAGAATAACAAAAATCCAACCTCTCTACCTTTGCTTCCTAACATTAATTTTCCCCATGAAAAAGTTTTATGTGAGCCTTCACATAAAACTTTAACTTCAGCTATTAACATTGAACAAGTCTTTCATGCCCAACCTATTCCTCTTCCCATGTACTGTAATCAACCTCAACCTTCTTCCATTTCTGAAATTGTTCCTTCAAGCTTAACCCAACATAATCCATCATTCAAACATACTCAACCCTACGTCTTCGTGGGAAAATTTCGTAGTTGGACTTCTCCTCATGGATTGCCTGCCTATGCATCTTCCCAACTATTTAATGTACCTGCTGATTGCAACCCATCACCAAAACTAGGTAAAATGATAATTCTGATATCATCACTCTGGCTGAAAGGCTAGCTAAGGGATCTCCTACAATAGGAGCATGAAAGAAACTGTCCATGTATCCCTATAGTTTTTTAATGACACACCATATTGCAGTGTGGAATATTAGGGGTGCACATTGCATAACTAAACTTGATCAAGTGAAACTCCTTATCCTAAATCATAAGCTTGAATTATGTGCAATTCTTGAAACCAAGTTAAACTATTCTCTAACCTTGTCTACAAGCAAGTACAATAACAGTGGGTGGATATTAAATCATAATCTTCAGGATGCTTCTTATGGGAGAATAATGATTATCCACAACCCAAATGTTTTCACTCTTCAACCCATCATGTCTACCCCTTAACTCATTCAATTTCATGCCTATCTCATTCCATCTAAAATCTTCTTCTATCTAACAATTGCCTATGCGTGTAATTCATTAGCAACAAGACAGTCATTACTTGACTTACTCCCTGATTTAGGAAGGACACTCATCCATGGATTGTTGTAAGGGATTTTAATTGCTGCTTTAACCTTGATGACAAGCATGGTGGAATTCCTTTAATAGCTAGAGAATTCAACCTTTAAACATTGCTATTGAAGATTCTAGTCTCCTAGCAATCAATAAATCTGGTGCCAAGTACCGCTGGAGTAATAATAGTAGGAGTGGCATCAGAACTCTATCAATAATTAATCACTCCTTCTACAACTTCAAAACCTTGAAAATATGGTCCTCCTTATCTTCTTTCCTGCCCCTTCCCATTTTGTATGATTACTCCTCCATTATTTTATCCACCGGTCCCCCTGCTGCTTCAAGGGAAAGAAGTTTTAAATTTTATAATAATTGGGTCCATGAACCTGGGTATAATAATAATAAAATAAAAGAGGTCTGGTCTAACGTTTATCGTGGTAACCCTATGTATGCTTTTTGCAGGAAGTTGAAGCAAGTTCAAAAAGATCTTAGATCATGGGCACAAGGAAACTTTAGGAAGGGAAGTCTTACATCCACAACAATCAGAAAATAGCTGGAGGAAGCTCAATTAAAAATGCTAAGTAATCCTGATGATGCTAAAGCTGCTAGTGTTGAGAGTTTCCTTTTCTTGCTCTTGTTGATGCTCTCAAGATGGAAATCTTGATAAAGAAGCAACAGCTCAATTACAAATGGTTAACAGAAGGAGACAACAACACTGCCTTTTTCCATGCTGCTATTAAATCTAAACAGTCTAGGGAACAAATAAAATGCATTCTGGATGATGGTGGGAACCTTCACTCATCACCTCATGCTATGGGTAATGCATTGGTTGAATATTTTTCTAAGCTTTTAGGTAACTCCTCCAATTTTGAGTCTGATCTATCTATTCTTGATAATACTAAGCTTCCTGCAATCCTACCTCATCATGCAACTAAGTTGTCCTCCCATATTTCTGTGGATGAGATTAAAAGAACTCTTTTTTTATGAACAAGAAATCTATGGAGGGCCAGATGGGTTTCATGTCGTTTTCTTCATTCATAGCTGGGAGTTAATTTCTTTTGATTTTTGCAAGGCTATTCAAAGCTTCTTTTCCAATTTTAAAATGCTTAGTGAGGTGAATGCCACTAATTTGGTCCTTATCCACAAAGGGAACCCCCCAACCTCAGTTAGCTCCTTCAGAACCATCTCTTGTTGTAATGTGATGTATAAATGCATATCAAAATTAATTTCCACTAGGCTTTTAACTATCCCGCCTGATCTTGTTTCTCAAAATCAGGCAACTTTCTTGCTAAATAGGAGTATACTTGACAATGTTATGCTTGCTCATGATCTTTTAAAGGGCTATGGTAGAGTGCAGTCAACTTCAAGTGCTATGATGAAGCTTGACTTTAGAAAAGCTTATGATAGTGTTTAGTGTAAAGCAATTGTTAGAATCATGGCTCTTATGGGTTTTCCTAAGCCGATTGTTGCATGGATATATGTTTGTATCTCAACCCCATCCTTCTCAGTCAAATATAATGGCAAGGCTTCTGGATACTTTAAAAGCGAACAAGGAATAAGGGAGGGTGGTCCGTTATCTTCTTATTTATTCATATTAGTTATGTAGGTGTTTTCAAGTATGATCAATGCAAAATTCCTGAATAAGGAGATCATGTACCATCCTAAGTGTAAGCATACCAGAATCTCCTCTCCTCTTTTTGCAGATGGCATTATGATATTTACTAGATTTGACATCTCTTCCATTACTTGTATTAAAAGCACCATTGAAGCATTTCATTCAATCACTGGCCTTAAGCTTAACCCTGCCAAGTCCTATGTTCTATATACTGGAATCCCTCAAGCTGATGCAGATGAGCTATCTGCAATGACTGCTTTCCTTCCAATGCAAAATGACATGAATTATCTTGGCCTTCCTCTATGCACTTCTAGGGTGACTAATGCTAACTGTATCCCTCTTTATTCCAAGATAACTGGAATCATGACCAATTGAGCAAACAAATTCCTCTTTCAGGCTGGGATATTAGTCTTGATAAAGTCTGTTAGCTTCTTTATGAAGGTCTATTGGGCCAAAACCTTCATTCTACCTCTAACGCTTCTTAAGATGGTCAGAAGTGCTATGTTGAGATTTTTTTTGGACTAGGAGCATTCATAACAGGAAAACTATTCCTTGTTCCTTCTCAAAATTTGAGAAACCAAAATCTAGAGGTGGGTTAGGGATAGTAAATATTGATTTATGGAATAAAGCTGCTATTATTCACCACTTTAATTCTTTGCTAATAAACAAGAGTAATCCTTAGGTTGAATGGACCAAGAAGTATAATAGTAGGAAGAAGTGTTTTTGGACCATGCATGTTTCCCCAATCTTGCATTTGGATTTGGAGGAAAATCCTGGAGTTGAGGAAAGTTTTTTCTACCATATCTTAGATTCTCCCTCTCTGCTGGTAGCACTAAAACCTTTTGGCATGTTCCTTGGTTGAGTGAAGGTATTATTTTATCTTCACTGACACCACAACAGCAAATATATCAGTCTGGAATACACAAAATGCTAAGGCAATTGACTTCATTATTGATGGTAAGCTATCCCTTCCATATACTAGTAATCATAATTTGAGAAACTACTAGGCTAGTAAAAGAGGTTTTCACAATGCATATCCTGAAAATGATGAGTTGCTGTGGGGAGGTAAAGCTCATTCTGTCAAGCTTGTGCTTCAGCATCTTTCTAGGGTGAACAATATGCCAATTTGTCTATGGTATAATGCCATGTGGAGTCAATAATCAACATGCACTAAAAATCTGATGTTCTGGAATGTCTGTCACAATGCCTTGATGACTAAGGAGAAGATGCTTAATTATGGGTTGTTAACTGACCAACTGTGCTCCTTCTACAATTCTTTTACCGAATTTGTGCACCACCTTTTTTTGAGTGCCCTAAACTATATTATATATGGGATAGGCTTATGGTCAGCATTAGAATATATGATGTCTCCAAGGTTTCATCTGTTGAATGGGCAGTGATTCAGAAGGCACAAAGATGGAAGAAAAGAGAACGGGGTCTGTTGTTTTATTGCTTAAATAATTATATGTATCTTATGCGGAAAGAAAGAAATTTGAGATGCTTTAAAAGTAAATCGTATGATAAGGTGGTGTTATGGACTGTTTTGAGGAAAGAGATTGAGAATGGGTTGAAGCTACTAAATTCTCCCATTGCTTCTCAGGTGGGTTCATGGTTGTAGGAGGGTTCTATGTTTCATGGTTGTAGTTGGGTTGTAGGAGGGTTCATGGTTATAGGACTTGTAGTGTTAGTTGCAATATTGAGGTGGCAGACTACTTTGTTGCTTCGATCTCTACTTGGAGTTTGCCTAGGCTTTACTTCGGGTTCCCAATGTGTTTTCTTTGTTTTCCTTTTCCTTCCCATTTGTTTTGTTTGTTTTCTTTCCTTTGTTTTTCTCTTCTGTTTTATTGCTTGAAGCGTGTTTCGAGCTATTTTTATTTTATTATTTATTTGAAACAAAATTTGGTAGGGGCCCAGTCAATCTCGCTAGCCTTGCTAAAAAAATATATAATATATACACATATTTGTATAATTTATAATTTCAATACTATATTATACATGTCCAAATATGAAAATAAAATATCATATATGATGTTTAATAAAGATAAGTTTTCGATAGGAAGAAAATATATATATATATATATATTATTTTTTAAATAATATTTAAATTAATTTATCATATAAATAATTATATAAATTCATATATTTAAATAAATTATATTTTATTTTTTATAAATTTTTATTGATGCATATTAAGCTCATGACAGAAAGTAAAAACACATTTTTTATTTTTAAATATATAAATTAAAAATAGATAATTAAAAATTGAATTTTAGAGTCATTTTAAAACTATAAATTTATATATGAAATTTTCAAGTTATAAAATTTCATTTAAATTTGCTGGAAATTTTACAATTAAATTTTATTTAAAAATATAATTTTTTATTTAAATAATTTTATATGATCTTATTAATATATATATTTAAAATTGAAATTTTTTAAAAAAAAATCGGTCTATTCGTAAGATCGATTCAATAAGTATATTAAATAAAAAAATTATATTAATATAATACTTATATATAAATATTATATATTTATATATAAGTATTTAACATATTCATTTATATGTATATAATTTTTTATGTATTTGTGTATGTATTATTTTCGACATTACAACAATTTTTATTATATTTTAAATAATATAAAAATATTCATATAGTAATTAATGTATATGCATTTTGTTATTGTTATATATTTATATTCATATATAAACATTTATGTTTATACAAAATTATAAATAAATAAATTTTAGTGTGTATATATATTTTATTACAAAATGCAAAAGTGTATGTATATAAATACATACATTTGGACAACACATTTACAAATTGGATAAGCTAACGTGTTTATTGTGATGCAAATCCCAACATCTATATACACACATGTTATACCTTACATGGATTGATATGCTACACATGCACACACTTATATTTGTACATGTGATACACATATATTTATTATAACATAAAATTAAATAAATACAATATCATTTTCTAAATTTAATTAAAATAAAACATGTTATTAAAATTATTTTAAAAATGTTCTAAATAAATTAGACTTCATAGGCCTAATAAAGATCCAACAAGGGAATTTATTTTGAAATTCACCCATAATTTTCACTATGGGCTGACCGAGTTCTAACAATGGTATTAAAGCCCAATAGCCTATGCGGTCTAAATTAGCATGTTAGGGTTAACTACTATGGTCCACCAGTCCAATGCCTCCCTCTTTAAATGCCATGCAGCCATCCTCCTCTTGATCTAGACTTCCTATCCCAACTTTGGGAATACACGTTCACAGTCATTAGTCCAAGCCTTTGTTTCCATAAAATCTTCAGCCCCCGTATATGCCCATCCTTCCATATTCTAGAAGTCTTTATACATTTTGGATAAGTCTAGTGGTTGGGGTGCTGCTTCAGCAGGCAAAGCAGCTGGTGTAGCTTATTGAGGAATAGGAACTTGCCTCCACATGCCTTAGGTATTGCTTGAACCATTTCGATATACCTCTTATGGTGGGTATTTATTGGGTGGAGGGGTTCCCAACATCCGAGATTTTTTTTAGCCATAATCAACTATATGTAGGTTTGAGCTTTTAGCTACAACTTCCTAAGATAGAATTTGTGACGACCGCTTTACATCACTAGCACCTAATATAACTTAATTGTGCGCTGCTGCCGTGTTCGACCGATGTAGGAAGATCATCAAGGGTTGTAAATGGAATAAAACATCACATAACTTGTCATATATCTCAAAGCGCATGGAATAAAATATAATATATATCACATACATAAAATAGGAGAGATGGTAATAACTAAATAAACTAGATATCAAAGCTCAGATCCACAAGTTATACAACAAAGTAATAAATTTATACAAAACGGAAATAATCCCAAATAAACTGTATCACAGTTGTAGCAAACACTGCCAAGGCTTCACTGTACTGCATAATGAAATAAGTATAGCAATCCATACATAATACGAGAAAATTTTATCCTGGTTGTTACCTGCACATCTACTGCATCTCACCTTGTAACACCTCGATATTTTACAGGGAATATAATTAAAAAGAAATTAAAAGCACATTTGGTACAGTGGTAAAGGTGCATGTTGACTTCCTTATTGACTAGGGATCAAGTCCCGTTATCGCCCAAAATCTGGAGCGATGTTTTTTTAGCTGGTTCGTTTCCAGCGATTTTCCTACGTATTTCAGTGTTGTTTCTGACATGTGGCAGCTTCCCATTCACTCCAGTGATGTAATAGGATGAAATGGCTAAATTTTAATGGTTGCATGATGTGTATGGGCTAGAATGGATGACCATTAAGCGTACGAAAGAATCAGATTTAATCTAAAATAATTTAATGGGTTATATTCACTCAAACAATCTATAAATAAACCATCTAACCTAAACCTAATCACTTATTCAGCCGTTGCCATAATTCTACAGTAAAATTAGTGTGTATTATTCTTCCTCCTTTTATCTACTAGATAAACAAATCTCTACCAAATTAAATTATCTATATCAATTTGAGGAATTTAGAAAAATCAAAGTGAGAAAGATTAAAGCAAAGCTTTTTTTCAAATTTATTCAAGCTCAAGTGCCAGGTGAGTGGGAATTAATATGAAATAGAAAAATAAAGTAGTTTAATTTCAGTTCTTTTACGGCACGATAATATGAATTAATTTCTGTTATTAATTGAGAATAGATGTAAATTATTGCAACTTCTTCTCTTTCTTCCACTTCTAAAGTCTAATTCGTGTTTGGTTTAAAATATGGGATATATAAATTGTCTGTTCATGTTTTATGGCATAAATAAGATTGAAATTTAGGTAAATTATTATATTTTATTTTTCTTCCATTTCTCAAATCTAGTTCACATTTGGTTTAAAATATGGGACATATAAATTGTCATTCATGTTTTATTGCATAAATAAAATTGAAATTTATGTAAATTATTGCATCTTCTTCTTCCACTTCTCAATTCTAATTCATGTTTGGGTTGAAATTTGGAATAAACAAATTGTTACTTATGTTTCATGGCGTAAACAAGATCGGTTTAATTAAATTGAATTAGAATTATTATTCAATTTCTAATGATAAAACATATTAGTTGAATAAATTCAAAATATGTTTCTTAAATAAAATTGTGGTTTTGATTGATATAATTACATAATTTGAATATGGTTTTGAAACAAAATTGGTAAGTCTAATTGACATAATTGGTTATTTCATATGTAGCCTAAAAATGTAAAAGTGGAATTTTGTGTAACTAAATGGTTTGTGGCTATTGAATAAAAAATTTATACACATTAAATCTCTAAAATGAGAGTGTAAAATAGGGTGGAAAAAAATATAAATTAAATGGACCCTAAAGGCTAGTGTAAATCGATAACAAAATGGCATAAAAATTAGAGACAAACCATACAGACTGAACGGACGTGGAATTGAAATACCATTTATGGAAGAAAAAGGGAAATTGTGAAATCACCAAATCGGATGTAAAAATGACCTAAAGTAGATTAATGAAAATAAACAGTATGTAAATTGGAACGGTAAAATTAATTAATCTGAAAGCGATTTTGTAGGCAGACCTTGTAAAGGTCTGGATAGGTGTTTCACATAGTTAAGACCAAAATATTGTTTTGGATGTACTTACTAGGAGCGGGCAAGTAGGTTCTAGTACGTAGGATAGATAGCATCTTCGATCGTGGGCTTCTTCAGGCAGATCGACGCGGATGGAACAAGACAAGTGTGCTTCGACATAGGCTTCTTTAGGCAGATTGTTGAAGGACTTTGTGCAGCCGACCCAACCGTGGGCGCTTTTTCGGAGGACCGACACTTTGGATAGGGGCAAGTCCACGTTAGTGACCGAGGAGATAAGAGGATAGGAGTCCAGTTTGGCAGAGCCTGAGCGCAAATTTAGGGTCCAACGAGCTTGTTTGAGTCGGCATAGGTCAGACATAAGAGGCATTTTGTCACAGTGTACGGGTGAAGAGCATGACTTTCACGCTATAGCACATGGATAGGTAAGGATAGCAGGTCCAGTAGGTTGATTGACGTTTAGTATTACTGCACAGTTGACTTCCCTAGAGCAACCACGAACTGTGGCTTCTTAGGAATTGTATCTAAGAAGGATTCACTACATTATATTATTGACCCTCTGCGTTATCCAAGGAAGACCTGGAATCAAAATGTTTTATTCTTTCTGCTTTATTTTGTTTCTTATTCACCAGACTTTTATGTCTGACCTATTCCTATTTTTCCTATTTTCTCCATATAACAGGAGGGTAGGTCTAGGTTGTAGTTCTTTGTAGCTTGGAGGGTCATTGGAGCAGTTGTTATCTTCAGCTTTTGTTTCCTTTGTTTCATGTACTTCGTTTCTCTTTTTTGTACGTTATTCTATATATACGGACCTATATTGTGAACTTTGTTATGTTTTATGTTTTGGTGGAGACTACTTGGTACTTTTCGTTTCAGAAATAAATTTAGGATAACGTTGTTTTTAATAAAGCTGTTTTGCTATTAATTTATAGTTAGTGAAAGTTTTCTTCAGTTGTAATATTTTAATCATTTTATGCTACTGCCTTAGTCACTGTGCTATGTTATGGATTTTTATTTCACCCACACACCCATGCTTCTGGTCATGTCTTCGAGGTGCCTAGAGGTGCGTGGTGTCACAGTTGGTATCAGAGCAAAGGTTTTGGTAATCCTAAAAATATTTAAAAACATAAAGTTTTTCGAATAATTTTTAAAGGATATTCCAAATAATATTTTTAAAAGTATATGCATATATTTTGGAAAGAAAAGAAATTTCAAAAATAGGTCCCTCATATCTCTTCCTCCCTATCTAGTGAAATATTTATGGAGTACCTAATCCCATCTTTTTAATATCCATAGACAGAAATGTCTGAACTGTAAGATATCCCTAAAGTTGCAAGCCTTAATATGCCCACTTGGTTCAGACGTTATTTGTAGGCCACTGCACGAGCAGAGCGACCAACTAAGGATCCTGCTCTGGCAGTAGGGGCTCCTGCCCATCCGCCAGGCATTCTCGATTTTCCCAATTTATGCAAGGACAACACCAACTTAGGAGGCAAGCCATTTCTTGGCATCGAGTCATATACCGAGGCGAGAGCTTGGATCCGTAGTTGTGAGGGGATATTTGGATTATGGGATTGGAGGACTTGGCTCGGAGGCAGTTGGCTTCATGGCAGTTGCAGGGAGAGGGTCTTTATTGGTGGTTGATCGTGGAGGCCGAGGCAGATAATTTGACTTGGGCGAATTTTCGTACTAGGTTCGAGAGGAAATTATTATCGCAGGTTGAAGAGGGAGTGCAACTAGAGAAATTTATACAACTTAAGCAAGGGGATATGACAGTTAAGGAATATGTTAATCAATTCAATAAGCTTGCCAGATTTGGACTAGACCTGATCAATACTTCTCATAAGAAGGCGTTGAAGTTCACTAAGGGTTTGAGTCAGCCATTGCAGAGTTCGGTGATGAGCCACATTTTGATAGGAGCCAATTTTGAGGGATTGGTAGAGATGGCTTTACTTGCTGATACTGAGAAGAAAGGACATGTGGCACAGAAGAGTGATGGAAAGAAGTAGTGGAAAGGAAAGAGGAGAGGAGGAGGAGGTCAGGTGGAAAAAGAAAAGTTCCAAGGAAGGATTGGAAGAGCAATACTTGTGGGAAACCAGGTCATCTTGCTAAGGATTGTAAAGGGGCAGGAGAGCGACCGAGACTGATGTGCTATCTTTGTGATCTAGTGGGGCACATGAAGAAAGACCGTCCGTCAAAGCCCAAGGACAATTCCCAAACACCTTCATAGCCTACTCAGGCTTATGCTTTAGAGGCAGCTCCTTCCTCTAGTACTCGTTCGGTTGTGGACAAGGGAAAGAAGGTGATCATCGAAGATGTGTTATCATGATTTTATTGTTCATGCCCTATTTAATTCTAGAGGTTTTCATTCTTTTATATCTAGTACTCTGGTAGAGGGTCTTGTTCTTGATGCTGGCTTAGTGACCGACCCGGTAGTAGTATCAAATCCCGAAGGAGGATCGACCTATTTGTCCATGTTATGTCGGGATTTGAAATTGTTCGTTTTACGGGTTGAGTTTAACTGTAGTGCCTTTGTATTCGGCTTTTTCGGGTTTGGGTTGATTCTTGGTATGGATTGGCTATCCATGTATGATGTTGTTCTTGATTGCGACAAGAGGGTAGTGAGGTTAGGCACTTGTAGTGGACGTACCTTGGAAGTATCTTGTGAACCTAAAGGATCAGTCATGTTGAGCTACCTTTATTCTCATGACTTATCACCTGATAGTTTGAGTTTGGTACCCTTTGTTAGAGACTTTCCTGGATGTGTTCGAGGAGGTTGCTGGCCTTCACCTTGAAGAGAGATCGAGTTCAAGATTTATCTTGTTGATAATGTCAAACCAGTTGCTTTATCGGTAAGGCATATGGCTCCTAAGGAACGTCGTGAGTTAAGCAAGTAGATTGGAGAGCTTTTGGAGAAGGGCTTCATTCGTAGGAGCACTTCTAAGTGGGGCGCACCCGTCGTCTTTCCACTAAGGCGGATGGCTCTCTTAGAATTTGCATGGATTATAGGGAGCTTAATAAGCTGACAAAGAAGAATCGTTATCCTCTTCCCCGTATAGACGATCTCTTCGACCAGCTAGTAGGAGCCAAGGTATTTTCACAGCTCGATTTGGCCATGGGATTTTATTAGTTGCGTCTCACGGAGGATAACATCGAGAAGATTGCCTTTAGGACTTCGGATGGTTTATTTGAGTGGTTAGTCATGACATTTGGGCTAACTAATGCTTTGGCATATTTTGTAGACCTGATGAGTCGAGTATTTCATGAATCGTTGAACAAGTTTGTGATCGTGTTCGCCGATGACATTTTGGTTTATTCAAAGCAAGAAAGAGCATACTGTTCACTTGGAAGAAGTGCTTAGGACCCAGCGAGCACATAAGTTGAAGGTGAAGTTATCCAAGTGCCAATTTTGGAGGGATAAGGTTCGCTTTTAGGGACACACCGTTTCGGAGGATGGACTTGTAGTAGATCCAACAAAAGTGGCAACAGTATAGGATTGGAAGACTCCTAATAATGCCACAGACATAAGGATTTTTCTTGGTATTGTGGGCTACTATAAGAAGTTCATTAAGGACTTTGTTAGGATATCAGCTCCACTTACCCACGTTACCAAGAAGAACTCAGCTTTTGTTTGGGATGCCAAGTGTGAGGATGCCTTTGTTTGATTGAAGGAAGCTTGGGCTACCGCACTCGTTTCGGTATTACCGAATGGAACCAAGCCTTTCTCAGTTTATATGGATGCTTGTGGTATGAGTCTAGGGGAGGTACTGATTCAAGATGGTAGGGTAGTGTGCTATGCGAGTAGACGGTTGAAAACGCATGAGAAAAACTACCTGATGCATGATCTTGAGTTGGTAGCTATAGTTTTTTCTCCCAAGTCTTGGAGGCACCATCTCTTAGGAGAAAGATTTGAGCTTTTCATAGATCATAAGTCTTTGAAGTATCTATTCTCTCAAAAAGACTTGAATTTGAGACGGCAAAGAAGGATGGAGTTTTTAGCCTCTTATGACTTTGAGATTTCCTATACCCTTGGCAAGGGTAATGTAGTGGCAGATGCGTTGAGAAAACGCAAAGTGGTTTTAAGTCCTCTGTTTTTGGAATGGAAGCATTTGGATTACATTGCTACCTTTCATTTTAGACCTCCATCGCATTTAGCTCTGGGATTGTTAGTAGCCCTCGACATCCAGCCTACTATGATGGAGCAGATTGGAGCAAGGCAAGGTGAGGACGAAGAGTCAAAGAAAATTTTAGATAAGCTTGGTAGAGGAGAATTATCACCACATCTTAGGCGCTATACCATGGACACTAGGGGATGGCTTAGAAGGGATGGTAAACTTTGTGTTCTCTGTAGTAAGGATTTAGTAGATGCGGTGTTGGATGAGTCACATCATTCTAGGATGATAGTGCACCCCAGTGGTGATAAGATGTACGGGATATAAAGATGGTATTCTATTGGCCCGAAATGAAGAAGAGGGTGGCAGAGTATGTATCGAAGGGCATCACTTGACAAAGGGTAAAGGCGGAACAGAAGAATCCTGGAGGACTGTTGCAGCCATTGGATACTCCATTATGGAAATGACAGAATGTATCTATGGACTTCGTGGATGGAATACCAAGGTCACAGAGAGTAAACACGAGCATTTGGGTCATTATCGATAGATTGACGAAGAGTGCTCATTTTACCCATTAAGAGTAATAGGATGACAGATTCTTTGGCGACTCTTTATATGAGGGAGATAGTTAGGCTTCATGGAGTTCCCGCCAGCATTGTGAGCGACAGAGATCCATTATTCACCAGTGAGTTTTGGAGGAGTCTTCAGCAAGCCTTGGAAATGGAATTGAATCTAAGCATCGCATATCACTCTTAGACAGATGGACAGATTGAGTGGGTAAATAGGGTTTTGGAAGATTTGCTCAGATTATGCATCATTTACTTCGGAATCTCTTGGGAAGACAACCTACCTTGGTGGAGTTCGCGTATAATAGTAGTTATCGAGCAAACATTGGATGGCACCATTCGAGGCCCTCTATGGTAGACCATGTAGATCACCAGACTATTGGTGGGATACCACCGATAGGATCTTGCTTGGACTAGACTCGGTGAGGGAAACTTCTGAGAAGGTAGATTTGATTCGCAAGAGGTTGAAGACTGCACAAGATAGACAAAAGTCATTTGCCGACAGAAGACGTTCAGATTTGGAGTTTAAGGTTGGAGATATGGTTTTTGTCAAGGTTTCTCCTCTGAGAAACGTTATGAGATTTGGCTCAACGGGTAAGTTGGCACCGAGATTTGTAGGAACCTTCTCTATTACCGCACTGATTGGAAAAGTGGCACACAAAGTTGATCTTCCAAATAAGTTGGCAGGAGTTCACGATTTTTTTTCATGTTTCGCATCTGAGGAAGTGTTTACATGATTCCACAGTAGCAGTAGAACTTGATCAGCTAAGGGAAGTGGAGGTAGAGCACGAATCATTTTTGCATCATACCCCACCTGTATCTTGGAGCACAGCATCAAGAGATTACGCAACAAGGAAGTACGTCTAGTGAAGGTTCAGTTGGGAGATGACCCCAAGGTGTGCACATGGGAATCTGAGGAGAGAATTCGAACTTCTTATCCCTTTCTATATGAAGGTACACTTCAAATATCCTATCTTTGATCTTTGATCTTGCCTTAGTTAGGGTCATTTCGATAATCTTTAGGTGAAACCTGTGGATGGTATCTTGGTTGTAAACATGTTATTAGGGCATGTTATGTTTGGTGGATGTTAATGATTGCAAGTGGATGCCAATGTTGCAAATGGATGCATTGGATGCACTAGATAGATATTTATTAGGATAATCGGTCAACTAGGTACACACACCTGCATATGCGTGCCTGTTATCTATTACATTTTCACATGGTTGTGTGTGTGTATATATGTGTGTGTATGTGTATGTGTGTGTGTGTGTGTTTGTGTGTGTGTTTGTGCATATATAAATGGATGTTGCATGTGGATGGTGCATTTGGGTAAATGATTGAAACATACATGTAGAATTATCAATTATATTAGGGTAATTGCATACATTTGGTTACATGGCATAAGCATACTTGCATTACAGGAGGTCAACTGAATCAGTAGTTCGACTACCTTTTCGCATTAGGTAAGTTCATACGTATTTCACAATGCATAAATCTTAAACTGCATTAGTTAAAAATAAGGACAATGGTAGAAATGGATGATGGTTGAGTAGATGGATGTAGTTCTTGGATGCCGGTTAATTACATTTTTCCATCTTCGGAGATTTTGGGGACAAAATTCTTTAAGGGGGAGATAATATAACACACCGATATTTTATGGAGAATATAATTAAAAATAAATTAAAAGCACATTTGGTCCAGTGGTAAAGGAGCATGTTGACTTCCTTAGTGACCAGGGATAAAGTCCCGTTGTCACCTAAAATTTGGAGCGATGATTTTTTAGCTGGTTCATTTCCAAGGATTTTCCTACGTATTTCAGCGTTGTTTCTGACATGTGGCAGCTTCTGTTTCGTTCCAGTGATGTAATAAGATGAGATGGCTAAATTTTATTGGTTGAATAATGTGTATGGGCTAGAATGGATAACCATTAGGTGTATGAGAAAACCAGATTTAATCTAAAATAATCTAATGGATTATATTCACTCAAACAATCTATAAATAAACCATCTAACCTAAACGTAATCTCTTATTCAGCAGTCGCCATATTTCTATAGAAAAATTAGTGCGTGTTATTCTTTCTCCTTTTATCTACTAAGTAAACAAATCTCTACCAAACTAAATTATCTATATATATTAAATAAATTTGGGGAATTTAGAAGAATCGAAGGGAGAAAGATTAAAACAAAGCTTTTGTCAAATTTATGCAAGCTCAAGTGCCAGGTGAGTGGGAATTAATATGAAATATAAAAATAATGTTGTTCAATTTCGGTTCTTTTCTGACACGTTAATATGAATTAATTTCTGTTATTAATCGAGAATAAATGTAAATTATTGCAACTTCTTCTTCTACTTCCATTTCTCAAATCTAATTCATGTTTTGTTTCAAATATGGGACATATAAATTGTCTATTCACGTTTTATGGTATAAATAAGATTGAAATTTATGTAAGTTATTGTATCTTCTTCTTCTTCCACTTCTCAATTCTAATTCATGTTTGGTTTAAAATATGGGACATATAAATTGTTTATTCACATTTTATGGCATAAAGAAGATTGAAATTTATGTAAATTATTGTATCTTCTTCTTCCACTTCTCAATTTGATTATTGTTTGGGTTGAAATTTGGAATAAACAAATTGGTATTCATGTTTCGTGGCGTAAATAAGATTGGTTAAATTAAATAAAATTAGAATTATTATTTAATTTCTAATGATAGAACGTGTTAGTTGTATAAATTCAGAATATGTAACTTGAATAAAATTGTGGTTTTGATTGATATAATTACATAATTTTGAATATGGTTTTGGAAAAAAATTGGAAAGTATAATTGGCATAATTGTTTGTTACATATGTGGCCTAAAAATGTAAAAGTGGAATTTTATGTAATTAAATGGTTTTTGGCTATTGGATAAATTTTTTGTACAGATTAAATCTCTAAAAGGAGAATGTATATTAGGGTGGAAAAATATGTTAATTAAATGGACCCTAAAGGCTAGTGTAAATCTGTAACAAAATAGCATAAAAATTACAGACAAATCATACGGACTGAATAGACGTGAAATTGAAATACCATTTATGGAAGAAAAAGGAAAACCGTGAAATAACCAAATCGGATGTAAAAATGGCCTAAAGTAAATTAATGGAAATAAACAGTATGTAAACTGTAGTGGTAAAATTAATTAATTTGGAAGCGATTTGGTAGGCAGACCTTGTAAAGGTCTGGATAGGTGTTTCATACAGTTAAGACCAAAATATAGTTTTGGCTATACGTACTAGGAGCGGGTATGTAGGTTCGCAAGGATGTTTGTTACCTTTTATAGGTTGCTAGTACATAGGACAGATAACATTCGCAATCGTAGGCTTCTTCAGGCAGATTGACACGGACGGAACAAGACAAGCATGCTTCGACATAGGCTTCTTTAGGAAGATCGTTGGAGGATATTGTGCAGCCGACCTAGCTGGAGGTGCTCTTTCAGAGGACTGACACTTTGGATAGGGGTAGGTCCACATTGGTGACTGAGGAGATAGGAGGATAGAAGTCCAGTTTGGCAGATTCTGAGCGCAACTTCGAGGTCCTGCAAGGTTGTTTGAGTCGGCGCCGGTCAGACATAAGCTGTTTTTAGTCACAGGGCATGGGTGAAGGACATTACTTTCACGCTGTAGCACGTGGATAGGTAAGGATAGCATGTCCAACAGGCCGATCGACGTTTAGTATTACTGCATGGTTGACTTCCCTAGAGTGACCATGGCTTTTGCTTCTTAAGAATTGTATCAAAGAAGGATTCACTACATTATATTATTCACCCTCTGCAATATCCGGGGAAGACCTAGAAATAAACTTTTTTATTCTTTTTGCTTCATTTTATTTCTCATTCACCAGACTTTATGTCTGACCCATTCCTATTTTTTCCATTTTCCCAAATCATAGGAGGGCAGGTCTAGGTTGCTGTTCTTTGCAGCTTGGAGGGTCATTGGAGCAGTTGTTATCTTCAGCTTTTGTTTCCTTTGTTTCATGTAGTTCGTTTCTCTTTTCCGTACTTTACTTTATATATGGGGATCTATATTGTGAACTTTGTTATGTTTTATGTTTTGGTGGAGACTACTTGGTACTTTTGGTTTTAGAAATAAATTTGGGATAATGTTGTTTTTAATGAAGCTGTTTTTCTATTAATTTAGTGAAAGTTTTCTTCCATTCTAATATTTTAATCATTTTATGCCGTTGGCTTAGTCTCTGTGCTATGTTATGGATTTTTATTTCACCCGCCCCCCGTGCTTCTAGTCATGTCTGATTTTCATGGTGCCTAGAGGTGCGGGGTGTCACACACCTAAACCTGCTATCTGGTCTACTTATTTAAGAGTACCTAATATGGTAAGAAGCAAACCATAAAAACTTGGGTTAGACAACAGTCTGGTGTGAGGAGTGACATCCCTATAGTGATAGACTATGGAAGAAGACAATCAAGGCAATCTTAAAATCCATCAAACAATCCTCACCTTCAATCAATGTGCTCTAGATATGTTATCCCACTTTTTGGCCAAAGCCAGGATATCAACAAATTGGCTAACAAGGATGGATATCAGGATCTAAGATCGATTAGAAACAAGGCTGTGATCGATACAGTCAAAATTGGATCGAGCTCCAATTGAGGCGAGGTCAATAAGGAGTGATAAACAAGGCTCGGTGAGGCAACATTTTGAATTTCAGGTCAAATAAAGTTTATACGCTCAAGTTATGGATGGATCAGTATTGGTGAAAATCGTTTCGTATAGATCATCATGGCATTTGGTTCGTATCGATCGATATTCGTATCAATACGTCTCATATCGATGCAATTTGTATCAATCTGGCAACTCCAGGGTGGATATGGTATGGATAATACGCACATGCTTTGTGCATTTGGTAATTTGGATTGATTACAATTCATATAGATAGATTTCGTGTCGATTAAATGATGCGATATCGGATCGATGCGAGAGAAGGGATATCGTATGGGATCGATACGAAGGATAGTGGCATTGGGTGGATTCGAAATCTTATTTTGTATCAATCGATACAAAAGAAGTGATCAAGTAATGGAGCGAGAAACATGGATCGCAGCACAAGACTCATATCAATACAAGAATTAAGGAGCGCATTATCTATGGATACGAAAGCTTTAGCTTCACTAGCAAATTCAAACTTGGATCGATCATATCCCAAAAACTACACGTTGGAATTTCATGAAATTTGGAGAGCAATGACTTTGCACTATTATCTTTTACCATGATCGATCTTAGCTCGATCCAATGTGGGGATTATCAATACAAAGGACTTACTGATTGATCCCCAAGCATGGAGCTGGGCCCCACCGACCTGCTTACGGGCCCAAATGAACCAAGAGACTTCTAGGCTGATATTTCAGCTGGTTTTTTGCATCCTTCACATATAAATACACGAGGCATGGCAATAGGAGAAGGACTTTTTTCGGATTCTCTTTATCTCCATTTTTGGCTAAACTCTATCACTTTGGTCATTGACTGTAACTGTAATCACAGTCTAAAAGGAATAAAAGGATCAATTCAAAGTGGATGTAGGCCGGAGATAGCCGAACCTGTACAAATCTGGTGTCTTTTCTTACTTTCTTTCATTGTAATTTTACTAGTACTTCATTTTTACTCTCTACATTATCTGGATATGTGACTCGATGTTGAGGGTTTGTGTGCAAACACTGGTGCTTTCATTACATTCGGGGTTTGTGACTATTTTTGGCGTACACTTTGGTGCTTTCACTGAGAGCTCTAGCACACGTTGCTTTGAAAGAGGACTGGATCTGAAGCTATGGTTAGGCAATGGGCTAGAAGGACATTACCAGAAAGGAGTCATCAGAAGAGGGCTTCCTTTGGAGCTGGAGTAGATCAGGCATCCATCTACATCACAAGGGATGAGATGCGGACAATGATGGATTCCATGCAGGATAGATTATTGAAGAGCTAGCAGGAGACGATGTAGAACCTCTTTAGGAAAATAGGAAAAACTGGGATGTAGAACCTAGGAAATGGACCAACCGCAGCTGCTAGCAATGTGGAACAAGGAGTTGGAGTTGTAGAAATATTTAGAGGTCAGATCTAGAATCAGAACGGTGAAGATGAAGAGAATCAGCAAAGGCCGAAGGGTAGACCTCAGGACCAGATATTGGAAGGCCGACGAATGAAGCTCAGCAAGCTGGGGCTAATGCAAACGTGAATGAGCAACTTGAAGAGTACTACCCAGAATATCCTCCAGGATATGGAGGTAGGATGGTAACACATATAGGCGGCCACCCCTGGATGGAGACGAGTGGATGACTAGATTAATAAGAAGGATTATGAGAGGAGAGCTACCGAGCGAAGGCTTGGAGGAAGTTAGTCAAAGTACGTTCACTACGAATATCAAAAATGCAAGGAACCCTCCAGAATTCAAACTACCAACACTAGAGGACTATGATGGGAAGTTAGACCCAATTATGCACGTAACCAGATACATTAGGCATATGGAAGTACTAGAGGCATCTAAGGAGGTTATGGCAAGATGCTTCCCTTTATACTTGATGGATTTGGCTGCGCTCTGATTCAGACAGCTAGAGAATGGATCAATCAGGATATGGGGGAACTAGTTGAACGCTTCATGAGACATTTCAGGGTCCATGTGGTTTGCACCAAAATTGGGCACAACACTCATCGGATGTAATTGAAGAGGTTAGAATGCAGAAATTATATGGAAAATAAGGCTAATATAATGATCACACCAATAAAAGCATGCACAAGTAGAAGAAGACAAGCATTTATAGTAGTTCGGCATTTTAGCCTACGTCCATCTTGAAGAGATTGTTGTTTATTCATGATTCTCAACTGAATCACAATGATATAATAGCTATACTCAAGTTACAATGGAGTTTCAGCAGAGTGAAGGCGTAGAGGCTTTCCAAAAGCCCTTTTCTGGATGCATATGGCTGCAATTTATAGGTGTAGGCTGAAAATATCTCGCCCAGATCTCAAAGGACTTCTTTTCTCACGTGGGTGGGCCTACAGGATCCAGTTCAGGTGGTTTCGACTCGATCTAGGAGTGAATGGAGTTTATATCGATCATGAATTGATACTTTTTAGCTGAAATTTATCTGGTACATTCTTGATGTTGTAGGCAAGATCCTGTGAAAATTTGGTGGCATTTGGACTTGTAGATCTCGAGTTATGATCGGTGCAAGTTTGGATTTATATGACATTGTCGTCTCTATATCGATACTTTTTCGTATTGTTCCTGCGTGGCTCTGTTCGTATTGGTGCTTGCATGCTACTTCGTACCGATGGTTGGAGGCCGCCTTCGTATCAATGCTTCATGTTGCCTTCTTTGTATCGATCGGTGGTTGTTGCTGTTCGTACAATGGTGGGAGATCGATACGAGATGGATGGTGGGAGACTGATACGAAATGGACATTGATTGGTGGATACGAAGTGTTGTTAACATGATGGATACGAAGTAGCTTCATTTTGATGGATACGAAGGAAGTTAGTGGGCGATGGATACGAACTGAATCTCTCTTGGGGAATGGATATGAATAGAGTTGGATTTATCAACCTTGATCGATCAATATCTTGAGCATACGAACTTCGATTGACTTGAAATTTGGAACGTGGGTTTTATAGCTTTGTTGGTCCTGTCATTTCAATTGTAGCTCGATCCAGACTCGGACAAAATTTACCGATATCCATAGTAGACCTATGTATTAATGATCTTCAAGATGAACTACCTTGGTTTCTGGTCAAGTTCTTGGTTTCATGGCCTTACCAAAAGGCGGGACAACATTTGCCCCCCAAAGTACGTCTTGTGTGAACATGACGTGCTTTGAAAAGCTGCATCTTTCATTCTGAAAAAGTTCTATTCGATTCACTAGGCAGTTGCTATCTTTTCGTCAAAAGATGTAACCTTTGATAGGTCTTTGGTGATGTAGATGTCAAATTTTTGATTATCAATGATCATGTAGTGTTTCGTTGTAACTGAGTGTAGAGCGCTAGCTATTTGTTGTTCATCGTTCTGATCGTCATCAGGTAAGCATTCAATTCCTGTTAACATCGAAAATTGAATGTAGTTTGGCATATATACACATATGTTAACCTGACTCTTGTTCATATTTGCACATTTATGGGTCGTTATCAAGTTCTTTAGTTTTTGTTTGGATTGAGTTTCGTATCGATCCTCTCTTGGATTGATGTGAAATTTGAGTCGTAATAACGTTCGATGGCTGTTTAAGTCCTTCCTTTGTATCAATCCTCTCCTGGATTGATATGAGATATTGGAATGTATGCTTTGTATCGATGGATACGTAATATTGGGTCTAGGATTGATGGGTACAAGAGTAATACTTTGTATTGATGGAGTTGAACGATCTAGACATAATTATGCACTGATGCTTCACAGAGTATGTGCCATTTCTCATTCCTTTAATCAAGAAGAATCCTCGATTGTGGATAATCTTTGATAGGAGTTATCCATAACTCCTTTTCTAGAGCCATCTCTAAGTTCTAGTTGATTTTCATATGTCAATGCTTGGAATATTAAGTATTTCAACTGGGACAGAGTCTTTTTTCCACGCATTCTCGGAACTGACTAGCTTGGCCAGTGACTTGGCTTTTTCATTTTGTTCTCAGAGGATGCCTGTAATGGTGTAGTTCTCGAAGTCGGCCAGTAGCTTTTGGATCCAGCTAAGGTAAGGAACAAGACGTTGCCCCCTAGTCCGATAATCCTCCCTGCTTAGCATACCACTAATCAGAAATCACATAAGATTTGTAAAATTTCCACTCCTAGTTTTCTTGTAAGTTTGAGCATGGTGACCAAGGCTTCATACTTAGCTTCGTTATTTGTTGCTGTGAAGTTGAGTTTCAGGGTGTAGCGGATTGATCATCCCTCGAGAGTCATTAGCGCAACTTCAATGCTAGAAAACTGATTATTGAAGGTTCCATCTGTGTATTCTCCATCGATTGGACAGTTCTCCACTGCTCTTCATATAGTCGTCTAAAGTAGTGAATTCAGATATGAAGTATGCTAATTGTTTGGCCAAGGATAGCTCTTCGAAGGAGATAAGTGATATCAAATTGGCTTAGTTCGATACTTCATTTGAGTAACTTTTCAGACATCTAAGGTTGCTATTGAACCTATCTAACGGCTTGTCGATATGGACGTTAACTGGGTGAGCTTGTCAATAGCTAACCTTCATCATATACTGGTCTTTGGATTAGTTTCTCTTTACATAGCGTTGTGATGCTTATGGCGTGTGTTGACACGACCCAATTGAGGTATAGATCTTTGCGATCCAACGGCTTGGGTAAAATGGAAGGTCTCTTTGCGCAATCTATCATAGCTGGAATTACATCAATGCAGTTGTTAGTTCATTCAAAATTTCTCTTCCCTCTCTTGGTCAGGTTAAAGAAGATAATACACTTGTAGATGGTCCTAGAGTGGAATCAGCTTAGGACGGTAATCTTTGGACTTAAGTTCTGTACCTGCTTGGTTTCCTCTGTACATGGATGACTCTAACATTCAGAATTTTCTGACATTAGCCTCAATCCCATGATAATTGATGACAGAACTAGGTAGTTCTTCTTATACAACGTTGAAAGAGCATTTCAAAGGATCAAGTTTCATTCTGCAGTTGTTGGAGAGCGCTGAATATCTTTGCCTAGTCATCGATGTGGTCGTTTGATGGCCGTGATCTCACGAGCATTTTAACCACATATACTTTCATCGATCTACCAATCTGATTTTTGAATGATTTGTTAATCGTCCTTTGGTAATTAGCATAAGCATTCTCAAGTTTGAATCCGAGGATTGCAACATAGCACTACTGGCTCGGATCAGTAATGAAACAGTTCTATTCCTAGTTTGGGACATGCTTCAGTATCTGATTGTATCTGGAGTTTGCATCCATGGATGAGAGTAATTCATGTTTGATGGTCGAGTCCATTAGTTGGTTGATCATTGGAAGTGGAAAGCTATGCTTTGCTATGCCTCATGCAAATCTGAGTAGTCGACGTACGTCTGCCACTCTCCATTTGTTTCTCTTATAAGTAAAGGATTGGATACTCATTGTGGGTAGAGGACACCGTGGATAAACCTATTGGTTTTGAGGAGATTCACCTCCTCTTTAAGTGCAGCAGATCTTTCTAGATCCATGTCACTTTGTTATTATTCACCGAGACATTTAATGCAGGGTTCTCAATGGTTGATGAGAGTCCATATATATATATATATGAGATCGAGTCCAAGCGAACACATCAAGGTTCACCTAAAGTAAAACAGTTAACTCTTTTGTCATCGTTGTGCCGAGTTGTGATCTGATCTTTAGTACTCGTGATGGATTGTAGGCACTTCGTGTGCAATGGTTAATGATTAGCCTTAAAGGCATGTTGAATCAAAGGTCTAGTAGAGTTTAGCCCTGTATTGCGTGCTACTACATAGCTGGCTCCAGCTATGAGTTTGAATCTACTTGTGTTTTCGAGCAATGCGTTTTCCATTCAAAGTACTCACGATCCATTGCTCATCTGATGGGTCAAAATGATGATCAGTTGCCCATAAGTCCAAGCGTAGATATGATGATTCTATCTTTAAGCATCCTTTCGATCGTAACTTCAAGTTATTATAAATACTAGGCACGAACTATAGGATTAAGCAGTCGTATCCAGCTCTTGGATGATCAAATTCGCCCTCAGTCTTGGGTTGACGGACGTATTTTGCGAACGATCGAGCCTAGCTTCTGCGGTGTTTATATTGCAGTCCAAGCCGTAAGAGCCAGAGTCATTTGATGAAAAATCAAATTATATTCATCTTATTTCTCACGCGTGCCCCCATGTCTAGGGAATATCTCGATAAGTGGCAAGGTAGATAATGTCTGCTTCAATTTCTCATTCTATCCCGTTAAACTATGGGATCGATTTAACCGATGGGAGGCTAAGTCATGCCTTATCATGCATTGTGTCCTAGTTCTTTCCTCTAGGCAGAATACTTCGTTTCCTCTTCGATATTCAAACATGAGTTATGTTCTGGATGGCCAATGACATTCACTTTGCTGCTTATGTCGCTATACTCCAGGCAGAAAATGAAGAATGAATCGTCCATTTAGATCCAATGCGGGATTGATGCTTCCCTTATCGAATCTAGGGCAAGAATTAGTATGCGAACATTTAGGTTGTACTTGTTTTGAATTACACTCTTTATCGGATCATGGTAAGAGTCAATGAATGAATGGTTACGTTGCATTCATTTGGAGTTGGGCGATCAACCACGTCCATTTCGATTTACGTTCTCTCGTCAGATCTAGGGATAAAGTCAGCTCAAATGCAGTCAGATCATGCTCATGCGTTCTCATGCTCTTCCTGATGGATTGAAGGAAGGTGATAGAGGATGAATGGTCAAGTCACAGTCGTTCGTGGTTCTATCCGTGCTTCGGTGGTCAAAGGTATTCGACGGACATTCAGGTCACATCGATTTGTAGTCGAAGAGGATTGATATTGACCGTCGATTCAATGGCACGATGTAGAATGCTCGGACTTCACTTCATGTTGATCCAATGGTATGGTATGAGAGGTGCAGATCGATATTGCTCGTCGATCCGGCGGTACAATATAATTGGTTGCCCGTAACTTCGGGCATCATTTTGATTGGTTAGCATTAAGGCTTCCTTGTAGTCATTGCCTTAAGTTGTAAAGGATGCTAAGCTAGCGATGTAACGAGTCACCTTTCTTTTCTTTCAGTGATTTTTTCTTCTGCTTCCAGTCTTGGATTAGAAGAGTTAGTTTGTGGAAGGTCTAAGTGCGTCTGTAGTGAATTTATACTCCTTCCATCGACTTTAGGTCGAAGTTAGTGAATGAATGGTCGAATCGCATTCGTTCATTTGTCTATGCTCGTAGTCGCACTCCGAGGATCAGAGTCAGTTAAAGGGCCATTAATCACACCTACTTGATGTTTATACCCCTGTCCACACTGTGGGAACTAAGATTTTTTTGTAGAAAAGGTTGGACTGCATTTTCCTCGGTCAATTCCTCTACCCACAGTCAAGGGAAAAGTCAAAGTGTGGTCGGTCACATTACAACAACTTTAATTTGATGCTTCTCCCACTGAACTGTAGGAAGGAATTGATTGGTGGATTGTTGGATCACATCCATCGATGTTGCATGCACAAGCCGTTGGATCATAGGTGAGAATTAGTGGATAAACGGTCGTGTCACGTTCATTTGCAGTAGGATGAGTAGTCACATCCGTTTTAGAATGCGACGTTCAGCTAGGTTCGTTTTGCGAATCTGCGTCTCCCTGTCGAATCAAGGAATAAATTTTGTCTTGTAGGGTTGGGGAGCATCCCTATAAATTTATGTTATGGTTCCCATGCTGAGGACAAGAATTGATGCATGGAAGGTCGTGTCGTGCCCGCTAAGTGCTGGATGGTCGGATTGCATCCGATTTTGTATGATAAGTGTGCCCCCATGTCAGGGGAAGAGTTGGAAAGAAGAGGGTCAGACCATATCTGCTTTTTGTACTACAGAACTTGCTGAGGAATCAATGTTGATAGATGGTGAGTCGAATCGCATCCCTTCTGGTATTTATATTCCAAACCATGATTTGAGGAAGGGAGTTGGTTGATTGGTTGTCAGTTACACCCATTTGGTGTTTATACTCCATTCCACGCTCTCGGGACCAAAGTTAGTTGATGGATGGTCATTCTCACCCAGTTGGTGTTATACTCTAGTCCACACTCTAGGGACTTAGAGTTAGTTGATGTTCATACTCCAGTCCACACTCTAGGGATCTGGAGTTAGTTGATGGGTAGTCAGTCACACTCATTTGGTGTTTATACTCCAGTCCACATTCTCGGGACCGGAGTTAGTTGATCGGTGCACCCATTCAAGTTAATGTTTATACTTGAGTTCACACTCTATAAATATTGAGTTAGTTGATGTTTATACTCTAGTTCGCACTCTGGGAATCTAGAGTTAGTTAATGGGTGGTCAGTCACACCAATTAGGTGTTTATACTCCAGTTCACGCTCTCAGTACCAGAGTTAGTTGATGGGTGGTCAGTCACACCCATTCAAGTTAATGTTTATACTCCAGTTCGCACTCCGGGAATCTAGAATTGGCCGACAGATGGTCAGTCACATCTTTTTGGGCTTTAGAATTTCGTTCACACTATGGGATTAAGAAGTTGATCAGGCATGTGGACGATCGTATTACATCCACCCTGAGTAGGAAAGCGAAGTCATTAGATGGATGGATCCACCTTCCTCACGCTTGTAAATATAAAAGGCAAGGTCGTTAGATGGACGGATCCATCCTCCTCGGGTATAGGTTGAACATGAGCGAAGTTGGTAAGTGGGCGGATCCACCCTCCTCAGGCCCACGTCCATAAGTTTATGCTCCAGCTCGCACTATGGGATCCGTAGTTAGTTAGAGGATTGTCATGTATCAATCCCTTTTGGCTACAGTGTGATTGCTTGTCCCTGAGCTTGGGATTTCACTTAGCGAGTGATCGGTGGGATCCCGATTACTTTCCACTTATCTACCCTCAACAAAGGATGATATTTAGTTTATGGACGGTTAGATCGCGTCCATGTTCACTTGGATTCCACTTCTGCCAAGCCTAAGGGATAATATTAGTGTTCAGGCAAGCTTTGAGCTCGAGCAGAGGAGAGGATGGTCGAACTACATCCACTTTGAGTTGTGTATTTTTGCCTTAAGTCAGGTGCAAGAATGGGAGAGCAGACGGTCAGGTCATGTCCACTTTATACTTTGCATTCTTCCAATTGAGCTTAGGAAGAGAGTTGAAATGATGGCTCATGAAGGTCAGTGAGTAGGCAGTCAGTCATTGATGACTTTAAATTAAGGGTTGGCCCCTGATGAAGTCGGTTTAAGCCATGTCCACTCGTGAAGAGATATGACGAATAGACACTTCTTTTGAAATTTAAATTTTGAACTCAACTGACACTATGTCGACATAAGGTACATTGGCATGTCGACATCCCAAAGGATATTTTGGTGATTTGATTTTCTTTGAAAATAACTTCTATCTTATATTAAAACAATTTTAAACTTTATAAATATACTTGACTATAGTTAAAATACATAAGTAAATATATAGAATAATATATACAAAATTTTACTATAATTTCATATTTAAATCTAAGTATAAATATTTAAAATTAAATATATTATTATTAAAGACAGTTAAAACCACGGATAATTTGATTTTGAAATTAAATATTATTTTGAGGCTAAAAGTATTTTGAAATCAGGATAGATGTTTTTGATGCTTTTAAAAAGAAGGTTTTCAAAACATTTTGAAAACAAGATATAATTTTGTAAAAATCATTTTGAATAAAAACTAGCGGATACAAAACAATGTTCCACTAGATTTTTCGTATGTTCCATCCTACTTAGGGTTCCATCCCTTTAACAGGCTCGAAGTAGATTCCATTCCACGAATAAATTGGATTTTAAGACGCCGGTGCTTTTCTAGGAGTTTTAACAAAATTTCTAATTAAAAGATAAATTACTTGAACTCTTGAGCTCTTGATAATCTTGATACTCAAGAGTCTTCAATCTCGATATCTTGAATCTCTATACTGTACAGTCTTCATTCTTGGTGCCTGCATGGTTAAATCCTGCATATACATATATATCTAAACTTATACTGTTAGTATTTATATTTTATAATATATTCTAAGGTTGTTTTCATCAAAACCATTATCTCAAGTACTAACAATCTCCCCCTTTTGATGATGACAATCTTTTTTTATAAATTATTACTTCTACCCTAATGATTCTCCCTTAATCTATGCCTAACTACCCTATTTTATATTTCTCCCCCTTTGTCATCAACAAAAACTAACTCCAAATATATAACTCCCCCTCATTCTTGAACTAAAATACCTTCATTAATAAACTATATAATAGAGTACATAATAGATATATCAAGAGATAGTTTAAACTGACAAATTTGATAATCAAACAATGATCAAATGTATATTTATATAAGTTTGTACAATCATCATTCCACACTAAATATCAATCCATATAAACTAAATTAAAGTAAATGAAATGAAATCAATCAAAGCAAACGATTCAAACAAAGTAATAAAATTAAACGTTACGACGAACTTCCACCCATCCTTCTCCAAAAATAGGGTCTTCTTTAATAGCATCCCAATTTTTATTGTCATTTGTTATCATCCTTGTGCAGGGAGGAAATCATCCATCGTATTGCATCGAAATGCCTTTCTTGCTCCTTGATCATCTGCGTTTGACTCAATTCTAAGTGTCGCTGGTTACGAAGAATAAATGAGAGAATATTCTTGAACGAATTAAGAGTTTCTTCAAGATTTTCGGATAAATTATGAATTGGACTAGCCATATTTGGATTTGTTAGAAGAATGAGAGATAGAGTAGATAAGGAATAATATTCAGTGATGAATTCTGGAAGAAATAGGTATTTATAGGTGTAGAAATTCGTTTGAAATGAATAGACATATGGTAGTTATTCAAATTTCAAATTCAAAATGAAGTGTCATTTGTGACCAGTACATGTCGACATGGCCATAGGGGGTATGTCGACATGGGACAATGAATTTTTATGACTTATTTTAATTTTGTGAATAATTGTGTGTGTATATATATTTATATGATATACTAACATTTATTCTGGAGGTAAGATAAGCTAGATGACAGAAAAGAAATTCCATTTCATACTAAGACGATACAACGATTAATCATAAAGAATTACACGAACATTAAAATCAAAATAAACTAAAACAAGTACAACAAGATACGAAAAGATAGAACTAATTAAAGGATGATGACGATGAAGATAATCCAAGCTTCTTGCTAACTTTGGAAATAAATTTGTTCATCTTGGATGAAAGTTTATCTAACTTCTTGCTAACGGATCGTTTAAGAGTTCATTGATTATCAACAATGTTCTTTTGGTTTTTGAGAAGGGTTTTTTTTGGATGGATTAGGAGGATAGTCAATGCTTTCCAAAGAAGTCTCACCTTCTTCTTATTCTTCAATTTCCATTTAATCCCCTTCTTGTTCTTCTTCTTCCTCTTCCTCTTCTTCCATCTCCTCATGAGCCAAACGCTCTTCCTTTTCGGTAAGAGCTCATAAGGTTGAAAAACAAATGGCTTATGTTGGAATGATTAAAAAAAAAATTTAGAAACAAATTCTTCTAATTTGAAATTCACTCCAAAATAGTTAAAAATCTAAGTGAGATAAATTCCATGATACAAAGTATTCTCACCCATTTCAAGATTTTTGGGACGAAGTTCATCCAAAATAACTTGCACCCAATTAATGTCATAATTTCCAAAAATAGCAAAAAGTTCTTTGCAAACTTTTGAAGTAGGATTATTAAAATTCCCCGATCTTGGGGTCAAAGTATGTTGCAAAAGAAGATTGACAATTCTTGCTTTTGGTTGAAATTTTTATTTTTGAATTCGAAATTATCATTCCCTTCGAAAATGTGATGAAATGTCTCACGATCATTTTCAACGATTTTAAAACTAGAAAGATCCATTCTTGTACTCTTGCATTTTAGAATGGTACCCAAAAGATCACAATTCAAAACAATTCTAGTGCCTTTGACACTACTCCAAATTTCATCCTCATTTCCATTATAAAATCCACCGTTTAAATTTGCATAGAAAATTTTGACAAGGTTTGGATAGCAAACAAAATCATTTTGAGAAGCATCAACAAGACTAAGAATTTGATTGTTTCCAAAAGGAGAATCAATTTCATAAGAAGAAAAATCTTGAAAGATAGCAAACTTTCCGGGATGGACTTTTGCATAGTTAGCATAATTGATATATGCTTTAATTGCCTCCGGATCATTGAAGAGTTGCTCTTTTATCTTTCTGAAAATTCTCATGGTGGAAGGGTTGCTTGAAGAAGCCATTAAAGTAGAGAGTGAGAGCTTGAAGTTTTGAAGAGAGAGTTTGAATTTGAAAATGAGAGTGAAAAGATATGATAAAAGATAGTGAATAAATAGATTCTCAAAGGACATGTTTTCTGGTCAAAAGATGCGTTTTCAGAGAATTGAATGAAGTGAAAAGATGGAGGGAAATTCAACCATTTGAATTAAAATTTTGAATTTCAAATTCTGGTACACATGTCGACATCATGGTAGGGACCATGTCGACATGTGCCTATGAATTTCTATGATTTATTTTCCTTAAGTACTCAAATATATATATATATATATATATATATGTACTTATTATTTTTATTATTTATATATCTGAAATATTATTAGAATTATAGTATTTTCAGTAATATATTATTCATAAAAATAATAATAAAATAATAGTAAAAAATTTTAAATTCAAATAACACATCAATTCAAAATCAATCAATCAAGCAATCAAACATCTAATTCTAAGCATGCAGTTTCAACCAATTATATTGTAAACGTGTAGCTTTTTCTGAGTCCTTTTCTCCGATTTCGTCGGAATCGTGAACTGCCGTGAAACACAATTTGAATTATATGTCTTCTGATCATCATCGCTTGAGGACGAGTCTGATTCATCTAGAGTAGCAGTAAGTGCACGCCTCCGTTTCTTTACCGAGTCATTGTTTATAGGAGGAATTTGCCTATCTGGATACGGACAGTCTCTTTTGATATGCCTTGGTTCATCATAGTTGAAACATTTGACATTTTTTGGCACTATATTCTGATTTCCAAAGTTCTTATAGTTGTTTCTCTTGAGATTATTCATCTTTCTGTATTTCAGAAATTTTCGAAACTTCCTGGTCATAAAGGCTATCTCTTCATCATTATCGCTGTTTGAGTCTGATCCACCAGTTAATGCATTAAATGCTATTGATTTCTTTTTAGATGCTTTGCTTTCTCTTCTCCCGATCATTTGAACTTCAATCGACATTAGATTTCCAATTAATTCTTCTATCTTCAGAGTACTGATGTCATTTGCCTCTTCGATCGCAAATGACTTTTGATCCCATTCTGGAGTAAGAGAATTTATAATTTTTCTGACTTGATCTTCTGCCAAAAATTCCTTTCCCAAGGATGTTAGAGAATGCACAATATCCTGAAATCTACTATACATATCGGAAATAGACTCATTAGAATTCATTTTAGATAATTGAAACTGATTTGTGAGTATGGAAATTTTGGTCGGTTCAACTTTGCTTATTCCTTCGTGAGTCACTTGCAAAGTTTTCTAGATTTCATATGTAGACTTACAAACTAACACTCCATTAAATTCATTTCTATCAAGTGAACAAAACAGAATATCCATTGCTTTAGAATTATTTTACGCAACAGTCTTTTGCCAGCGGTCCACTGTGCAAAATCAGTTATGGGTTCAGAATATTCAGTTTACGTGATATTCTAAGTATCTAATCCTACAGACTGTAAATACATCTTTATCCTACATGCCCAATATGCATAATTACTGCCATTAAAAAGTGGTGGCCTGACAGTAAATTGACCTTCTACAAATGAACTAGTGACAGGGATACTAGTGTTAGTAACAATACCAGTGTTGATAGCCATTTTGAAATTTTTTTCAAAAATTAGATTATGAAACTTCGAAAACCTTGCTCTGATACCAAATGTGAGAAATGCGAATTAAGGATCTTAAGGCTAGGATAAACGCTAGAGGGACGGTGAATAGTGTTCTAAAGAATTATTAAATCTTTTTGAGTTTTTGTTAATTTGAACACAAATGTATGCAATATTCAGACACAAATATGATCACATAGTTAAACACAGATGCAAATATAAAGTAAAAGCAGTAAAGGAAAGAACACACTGGATTTTATACTGGTTCGGAGTTACCCTAAATCCAGTCCCGCACACAAGTACGGATTTCCTTTCAAAAACAATCTTTACAATTACATCCTCGATTTCAAGGCAACGAGGTACACCCTCCAGATTCACAATCCTTGAGTACTCAGTTACCCACGGAAGTCGTTTGGCACCAAACCTTGAGTACTCAGTTACCCTACACCATTTGCAAGTAGTTTAGTTCAAGTCGGTCATACTTCGCAACATAAATGAAATTAAAATCGAAATAATTCTGCTTTGGCCCCGGTAACAAAGAAGGAATCCATAAAAACTTGGGATCCAACACCATGATAAAATACTACCCTCATGATTAGACCATGTCCCTGAGATTTGATAAAAGAAGGGTGCATTAGCGGTTAATACGTTGTAATTTGAGTTGTTATTAGGAATATGACGGAACGAAAGACCAAGGAAAGGAAGAAGAATGCACCAAAATGTAAGTGCTGCACCAAACGCTGGTGCTGGTGGTTGTTTCTTGTTGTAAGTGAATGCAATGAAAAGACCCGGAAAAGAGATCAGGTCAAATCAAAGTGATAAGTGAAGCAATGTCGTATGCTCGCTATTGCACTTCGGTCCAGCCCTTTTTAGTTGAAAGTCTAACACAAGTGGTTCAGTTTGATTAAAGTTCTTGATCGATAAGGGTTAGGGACTCCCTGCCTTTCGCTCTATGGGGATTGCACACATTGTCAGAGCTATCCTTTCCGGAGCATCCTTATGGCACTAGTGTCCAAAGTAGTCATCTAAAGAAGATGATTTTTTCGATCTAGATTATGAAGTACGTTCCCTACTTATCTCGCCATGTTGATCCTTCATTTGGTTCATCAACTCAATATTGCCTGGATATTTTGGTGTAGTTGTTGGAGACTATCCTCCTGTTCTCTTATCAAAGTTTGGAAATAAGATCTTATAATGAATCCATTTATTGGTATTGGCAGCAACTGGCTGTGGACTTTGATCAATTCATTAGTGGTCTGATTCTTTATTCCCTTCAGCAATATGAGAAATAGAACTAGTATTTCTAACAGTGATTTATGATCTTCTTTGAGGAATGACGGAAGACATATGTGTTTGATGGAATTCATCACTCTTGGTGGAACCCATGCGCCATTCTCACTTCATGAGGTAGTGTCGGGGGTTGTATTTCCATAGTATACTGACATAGTTAACATGTTGAATTTTCACTCGAAATTCTACATGTAGGATTGTTTCAATGAATAGGTCTCGAACGGGGGAAGATTCTTCAATCGTCATTATGATCAGGTTCTTTTTATGGATACAGGGTCTTGTAATACTGGTGAATGATGCATGCATGATTGTCCAATATTTGAGTGGTTGGTAATACCGATTGGATGGTGAGTTGGTAAAGATGGGCTCGTAGATTGGTGATTATTTCTAATTTTCACCTAGGTGAGACTTACATAGGGTATTAAGGAAGTCCTCTTGAGGTTGTATGCCATGCTTTTAGTCATAAGGACATGGTATGATTAAGATGCGGGCATTTGAAGATGGTTCAGTGGTGACCAGCTATGCTTTGAGTTGGCAGAGTTGACAGTGTAGAGCAGTCGTCGTATTAGCCATCGTACCATAATTGTCAATTCAAGAGTTTAAAAGCTGGCCAATCGGAGGAAATTGCAGTCCACCTTAGAAGCATGATATATTAACCAACTCTAGTTCTTTTCGCATTAGCTAGGTTCTCTAGCCTCTGGGAGCACCGGTTTAGTAGTATTTCTTTACCCATTCCTTAATTGCAATTTAGCTTTTGCTGCTGTAATCCCCTATATCTTGTTCAGTCATGGAACGATCAAGAGCGTGGATGGAATGCCTCTTTTTCGAAAATTTGAGTCGTACCCGAAAATATTTCTTTTCAAAATTTCATATCTTTCTCAGTAACGTTTGAACGACACAAAAGTGGCGAAATTGAACGATCCGAAAAGTCGGTACTTGGAGCGATACGAAAGGCGCACAACTGAATCGATATGAAGTGGTATGTGAGGATCGATAGAAAATGTACATGGCTGATCGAAATGAAAGTTGATCGATACGAATGTTCATCGATACGAAAACTAATCGATACGAAAAGTGATCGATACGAGTGTTAATCGATACGAATGCAAATCGATATAAAAAGTGATCGATACGAATAGTGATCGGTATGAAAGTCAATCGATACAAAAACTGATCGATACGAAAAGTGTTCGATACGAATGTTGATCGATACGAAAAGTGTTCGATGCAAAAAGTAATCGATACGAATGTTGATCGGTATGAATGCTGATCGATATGAAAGTCGATCAATACGAATGTTGATCGATACGAATCATCATATTTTCTGGATACGAAAATAACGATACGAAATTTACCATATTTTCTAGATACGAAAATATGGGTACGAAAATCACCATATTTTCTGGATACGAAAATATGGATACGAAAATCTTCATATTTTCTAGATACGAAAATATGGATTCGAAATTCATCATATTTTCTGGATACGAAAATATGGATATGAAAATCATGCTGAATGTAGTTCCTCTTAGATCCGAAGCATCCTGAATAGAATAGAAGGAACCACTGAATGAGAGATATGGATCTTCTCCTTAGCTTTTTGCAATCCAACGACAGTAGTAGATCCATAGAGCAGGAGTAAAGTAGGGTTTTCTCAGTGAAAGCACCAAAGCGTTTGCCCCAAAATTGGGCACAACACTCATCAGATGTAATTGAAGAGATCGGAATGAAGAAATTATAGGGAAAATAAGGCTAATCTAATAATCACACTAATAAAAGCATGCACAAATACAAGAAGACAAGTGTTTATAGTGGTTCGGCATTTTAGCCTACGTCCACTTTGAAGAGATTGATGTTTACATGATTCTGAACTGAATTACAATGATATAATAACCGGTACTCGAGTTACAATGGAGTTTCAGCAGAGTGACGGTATAGAGGCTTTCCAAAAGTCCCTTTTCTGGATGTATATGGCTGTATTTATTGGTGTTGGCTGAAAATATCTCCCCCAAATCTCGAAGGACTTCTTCTCTCACGTGGGTAGGCCCACGAGATTGAGTTCAGATGGTTTCAGCTCAATCTGGGAGCAATACAAATGGAATTCGTATCGATCAAGAATTGATCCTTTTTGGCTGAAATTTATCTGGTACATTCTTGACATTGTAGGCAAGCTCCTGCAAAAATTTGGTAGCATTTGTACTTGTAGATCTCGAGTTTTGATTGATGCAAGTTTGGATTTGTATGACATTGTTCTCTATGTATCGATACTATTTCGCATCGGTCCTACGTGGCTTTGTTCGTATTGGTGCTTGCATGCTACTTCGTATCGATGTTTAGAGGGCGCCTTTGACTCGATGCTTCATGTTGCCTTCTTCGTATTGATCGGTGGTTGTTACTATTCGTATCGATGGTGGAAGATCGATATGAGATAGATAGAGGGAGACTGGTACGAAATGGACATTAGTTGGTGGATACGAAGTGTTGTTAACATGATGGATACGAAGTAGCCTCATTTTGATCGATATGAAGGAAGTCAGTAGGCGATGGATACGAATTGAGTCTCTCTTGGGGAATGTATACGAAATTGGATGGATACGAATAGAGTTGGATTTCTCAACCTTGATTGATCAATATCTTGAACATACGAACTTCGATTGACTTGATATTTGAAAAATTGGCGTTCATAGCTTTGCTGGTCTTGTCATATCAATTGTAGCTTGTCTGGACTTGGAATTTTTTTACAGATATCCATAGTAGACCTGTGTATTAACAATCTCTAGGATGAACTATCCTTGGTTTCTAGTCAAGTTCTTGGTGTCATGACCTTGCCAAAAGGCAGGATAACACATATTACACGAGCCAAGAACGTAATGAGATTGGCATCGATGAAGTAGAGAACATGAGAGTCCAAAAGGAATTTTCTAATGCAGTTCAATGCCACCGTGGCTTCGATGGATTGCACAGATCCATCAATGATTTTGAGGGGCAGCGGTAGCAAGAATTGCAGAAGGAACCGAGTTCAAAGATTCATTGGCACGGGATCCATCATAGGATCTCGGAGAGTTCTACCATGAGGCAGAAAGGTTTATATAGGTTAGAGGATGCACGTGCCGAAAGGTAGGAGGTGAATGCCGCGCAAGGCGAAGGAACGTCTGGAGAAGGACGTGGAATGGATAAAGCAAAGCAAATGTCAGACGATGGATATGATGGTTCTAACAAACAAGGGAGACCGAGAACCCAAATTCACCACATACACAGACTTAACGGAGAATCTGGAACGAATTTACTTGGGAACACGGGGGCAACTCACCTATCGAAAACCACCTAGAACGAATCCCATGGAGCGGGAGCGCAGGAGAAGGAGGTACTGCCTATTCCATTAGCTAGAAGGTCATACAAAAGATGAATGTTGCCACTTGAAGGATATGGTGGAAGAACACATCAGGAGTGGCCGATTGCCACAGTATGTGAGGAACCGGACAACAAAGGTAAAACATAAGCAGCTACCACCTGCACCAAATAGGAATGACCTTGGATCTAGGTCACGACTCGTCATCAGCTGATCGTGATGGCAAGGGCCGAGTTCAGGGTTTGAACTTCGGTCATCAAATAATCTTTCTGGTTTTGTTTCTAAATAAAGTGGCTATGCCACTTACACATGTAAGGGAACCGGAGCGATTCTTAGGTTTGCTTTGAGATGGTAATAGACCGCTCTGCTCGAAGAGGCAGCACATAGCATTTTCTATTTTTTCATTGGACATTTGGAATTTGGATTTAATAAATGGATTTGGATTTTATGAAACAAATCCCTGAGCAGAGGGAAAAGGGATGGATATCGGAAGCTAGTTGGAAATTGATTGCTTTATGACCCTGTCCGAAGAGACAGGGACCGAAGCGCAAGAAGTGAGTCGCTTCATCGGAGAGCAACATGATCGACTCACTTGACGTTATTCCCTATTCACCGAAGAGTGATTGGATCAGGGTTCGACAAGGGCCAGATTGTTGTACTCGGTCTAGGACTTAGGCCATGGCATCGCTTAATGTTTAGGGATACTGAAGCAGAGTGCAGGGAGTGACTCCACTTCGTTGGAGAGCGACAAGATCGGCTTGCTCGACGTTGTTTCTCCTTCACCGAAGAGTCATAGGATGGAATCCAAAAAGATTTCGGAGAGGCTATGATCGGTCGAGGAGGACCAGGACATCGCTATATGCCCCCACCAGGGCTGGAGTGCAAGGGATAAGTTGCTTCGTCGAAGCGCAACAGGATCTGCCTATTCAATCGTTAAGTTTGGATCGAGCTTAACAAGGGTCCAGAGAAGGCCATCAATGATCCGGAGAGATCGTAGGATTCAGTTATTGACTTCCAAGATGTGAAGTGGATATTGATTCAACTTTTAATGGCCGAGGATTGGACAAAGACCCAAAGTATCCTAGATTCAATTAAGTACTCGGAGCGGTCCTAGATTTAGATATTGATACAGAGAGGTCATAGATTTGGTTACTGGATATGGATGGATCAGAACTCAGTTGTTGGGTTCGTATGGAATTGATTGGTAAAGGATTGGATTATGGATTGGATGACATGGCTATCAATGGAGTATGGATTTTGGATATCGGAAATAAAGCTATTCAAAACATGCCTTCCTATCGCAATGCATGT
Source organism: Allium cepa (assembly GCA_030765085.1). NCBI lineage: Eukaryota > Viridiplantae > Streptophyta > Magnoliopsida > Asparagales > Amaryllidaceae > Allium > Allium cepa. The sequence goes on from CM060942.1 coordinate 657,643,741, forward strand.
TTTGGGGGCAAACGTTATACCGCTTTTTGACCAAAGCCAGGATATCAACAAATTGGCTAAAATGGATGGATATCAGGATCAGAGATCGATTGGAAACAAGGCTATGATCGATACAGTCAAAATTGGACCGAGCTTCAATCGAGGCGAGATCGATAAGGAATGATAAGCAAGGCCCGTTGAGGCTACATTTCGAATTTCAGGTCAAACGGAGTTCATACGCTCAAGTTATGGATGGATTAATATTGGTGAAAAATGGTTTTATATCGATACTTTCGTATCGATCATCATGGCATTTGGTTTGTATCGATCAATATTCGCATCGATATGTCTCGTATCGATATAATTCAATCGATCTGGTAACTGCAGGATGGATATGGTATGGATAACACACACTTGTTTTGTGCATTTGGTTTGGATTGATTACAATTCGTATCGATGGATTTCATGTCGATCGAATGATGCCGTACCAGATCGATGCGAGAGAAGGGGTAGAGTATGGGATTGATGCGAAGGATTGTGGCATTGCATGGATTCGGAAGTGTATTTCGTATCGATCGATACGAAAGAAGAGGTCAAGGAATGGAATGCAAAACATGGATCACAGCACAAGACTCAGATTGATACAAGAATTAAGGAGCGCATTATTTATGGATAAGAAATGATGGATACACATCTATGGATACGAAAGCTTTAGCTTCACTAGCAAATTCAAACTTGGATCGATCATATCTCGAAAACTACACGTTGGAATTTCATGAAATTTGGAGGGCAAGGACTTTGCACTATCATTTTTTACCATGATCGATCTTAACTCGATCTAATGTGGGGATTATCGATACGAAGGACTTGTTACCGGTCCCAAAGCTTGGAGGTGGGCCCTACAGATCCGCATATGGGCCCACATGGACCAAGAGACTTCTAGGCCGAAATTTCAGCTGGATATTTTGCCTCTTTCACTTATAAATACAGGAGACATAGCAACAGGAGAAGGACTTTTCCCGGCTTTTCTTATCTCTTTTTTGGCTAAATTCTATCACTTTGGTGATTGATTGTAACTGTAATCACAGTATAAAAGGAATAAAAGGATCAATTCAATGTGGATGTAGGCTGGAGATAGCCGAATCACTACAAATATGGTGTCTTTTCTTACTTTCTTTCATTTAAATTTTACTATTTATTTATTTTTACTCTCTACACTATTTGGATCTGTGATTTGTGACTGGATGTTGAGGATTTGCGTGTAAACACTGGTGCTTTCATCATATTTCGGGTTTGTGGCCATTTTTAGCGCAGACAAGATATACGGTTACTCGTATGGCCTTTCCCCTATCAGGGATTAATGGGTATCCTAGTTATCAATTTACTTGCCTCTAGCTCGAAGCTGATACTAGACCCATTCCACCGGTCCAGAGTATAGGGATCCAAATAACTAACTCAAGGTAGCCGAACAAAGACCCATGAGCGCTCTCACAATACCCCTGCTTTTAAGTACATTAGAAAACACTTCGAGTATCAACGATCCCTTAGCACATGTATTCGAGCAGTAACGACCCAAAGTTTAATCACTATTTAAATGAACATTCAATTACATTTACATAATTAATATATGGATTTTTATTAGAAAATAAAACTATTTTAAATAATAATTAAAATTACATTTACATAATTAATATATGGATTTTTATTAGAAAATAAAACTATTTTAAATAATAATTAATGATAATAAAATCATTTTCAAAATTTGTTTACCAACATATATAGTTTATAGAGAAATAAAAATGTGATTGGAGCTTATTTTTCGAAATATCGATTTTCATTGGTTATAAGTTATTCAAAAATCCATTACACTATGTTAAACTCACATGCACACATTACAAACTACTTTAACATGCTATGTACATGTACATATGCATGTACACATTTACACACTTAAACATATTAACATACAAGATTTTATTTATAAAAGTAAGTGTGTGTATACACACACACACACATATAAAAATACACTTTTTCAAAACAAGTACACTAGAAACATGACGTGAATAGTTGAAAGTAAGGGGGTGTAGTGGACGGTTTTGAATGGGAGGTAAATGTATGGCTATGCATGCGTATGTATATTTAAATTTAAAACACTTTATATTATTTAAATTAAATCCTAAGCCATAAGTACCACTACTTTTCATATTCACATTTTCACAAGCCACCTCTTTACCTCAAAATTTCCTAAGAGCTTGAGCTAAAGCAACCATGGCTTCCTCTTCATAAATTTGAAAAAAAAATCATCATTGCCTTATGCAAAAATCCCTCCTTTAATTCACAAAACCACTTCTACATCTCCTACAAGCCTTTCACTTCCAAATCTCAAGCAAACATCCACCCAAATCCACTCGGTGAACCCAAACTAATCATCGCCGTGCCCTACAGAGCGTAGGCCGAGCCTACTAGGTTGGCCCAATTCAAGTGTCGAAGCATCCAAAAGTTTCAAATTTTGCAAAATTCTAAAGTGCTTTCAAGTTTCGAAAAAAAGTTCGCTTTGATTTAGAAAATTTTAGGTGAGTAAAACTTTTGTTTTTGAAAAAGAACTAACTTGATAATGATGAAATATTTGTTGTGAAAATATGGTGTTTGTCGTGTTAAAAAATCCTATCATTTGGATGATATATGATTGTAAGATTGGTTGTTGGTCTAGATTTGTGTTTTGTATAATATGTTGATATGTTGGATATGTATATAGATATGGATATGTGATATTGGTTTTGATATGATGGCAGTGTGGTTATGAAACCAAAACCAAGTGTATGTGATAATTTTTTTGTAAAGTTAGCACCTTGGAAAGTTGCAAAGTACTTAAGATCCAATTTGAAAATGAAAAGTTCTTTTTTCTAGTCTTGGAGTTTGAAAATATTTTACAAGTTTTTACTTTTTTTTTTAAGTTTTCAAAACTTTCACATTTGTGTTTCAAATATGTTATAGCTAGAGTTAGGTGAGATTTCCGTCTAGAAATCCATTCTAGCGAACCGCACTTATAATGATAGTCGCTATGGATGTAGTTCGAGAAATTTCGCGATTTCAAGTTTTTAAGTGTTTTCTTTTGGATATCTTTGAAAACTCATTTTAAGATAATTAATTAATTCAAAAGATTAAGTTTTAATTATTTAATAATTTGATTAATTAGTTTATTAATTAGGGTAATGATTATTTAATTAATTAATTAAGTAATTAGGTTAAGTAATTAGAGTTTAAGGAATTATTTATCAAGTTAATTATTTTTAATTAAGTTTTAAATAATGATTAATTAAGATAAAAGAAAATTAATTTTTATTTAATCAAATTTATTTATTTTAATTATTTATTTAATTAGAGTAGTTATTTAATTAAAGTAATTATTTAATTAGAGTAATTTATTAAATATCCACTTAATTAAGGTTTAATTTCTTAAATAAACGTTATTTAATTAAAGTACAATTAAAATTTAATTATAAATAAAATTAGTATTATTAATGATTTAATTTTTATTTAATAAAAGATTAATTAAGGTTTAATTGAGTTTTAAACTTATGATTCAATTTAAGTTTATTTTAAACTTTATTTTAAAACTCTATTGGTTATTTATTTTAACCACTTTTATTTTTTTTAAATAAATTGTTTAAAACCAAAGGATCTCTTGTCCATGCTATTAAGTAGCTAAATGAATCAAAATAGTTGTAATAAAATAATGTTTTATTGAAAGTAAGTCGACTTGTAATCACAAATACCACACTTCAGGAACATGATGAATACAAGTGGGTTAATTTCAATAAGCAGGCCATGATAATCTAAGCATATGGAACTTATGTTTATATGTAAATCTTCATACCCTAATAGTGGGATAGTCTACTATAAATAACTTGACCTTTTAAAATTATCAAATGTTGGTTTAGGAGACCGGGATCGGATATTAGTTGTTATCCGAAAACCACTTCGTACCAAGGTAAACATTCAAATTGGAAATAGTAAAGGCAAGGACCAAGATGAAAGCTTTGAAGTGCAAGGGCTGTTTGCTACTAACCTCGAGGGTGATTCCAAAATGGGTGAGTGCAGGGACCAAGTTGGGTTCGTTCATCTCCTGAATGACTTCTATGGATGAGTGATGACATTTTGTCAACAATATGGAAGGCAATGTTAGCATTCCAAGTGACAATGATATAACAAAGGTAAACGTAGCCTCAGGCTTCATCAACCGGGAATGACTAAAACAGAAGAGATGAAACAAGGCTAAGTGGGTCTTTCCCATTAGGGTAAGGTTATCCCTATCTAGAATCCCTACTATCAATTCATGTATGCTTTGGTACGGTTGCTGATCTCAACCGAGGGATGATCTTATTTGGTACTATCCAACAAGGAGTAGGCCGACTTTGTGTTGGCAAGGTATCCAAGCGAGTTCCTTGGTGTTATTTTATTTAAAGATGCATCGTGACGGGCGGTACCCCGGTAGCCCAGTCATTATATGTAATCCTTTCTCCAATAAGTGATGTACTTTTTAGCTGTACCTAACTATGTGAAATGTGTGATGCAAGCATTTCATCTACGTTCTATTATACTTGAAACCCTAGGCATTATTATAATATCCTGGATCTCTCTATAAAGTGTTTTGGTTGTCTAAGGCAGTAACCCATTTGTGTTTATGTGCGGCGTAGACTTATGAGATACCTTTGATTTCAAAGTGTTTTACAAAAATAAAATTTAAGTTGTTTGAGTTTTACTCACACCAGACCCATGCCTGATCTGGAGTTTTATTTTCTTTTCCTAATACTCTTAGGTACTCAAATTTTTATGAGTCGCCAAGTGATCCGGGTGTCTTATGGAAGCATTTTGAAGGAGCTGGATCATGTAGCTTCACCGTAGCTTATTATATTTATTTCCACTGTGTTATGTCTAATCTATGTATTTTGTATGGATAGGTAGTTATAATTGTCCAGTTGAAGTTGTATTGTAAAGACTTTAATGTATTGTTATTATTATCGAATAACTATGTAATGCCCTACATTATATATTATATGTTGTTCTGATTCGTGATGAGATTCTATGATTGTGTAGTTTCATCTTACCTTTCTTTTTCTTCTACCCTTAGTGGCTTGTCTTTCGGTATAAGAAAGGCAATAGTTACATTTTTGGTATCAGAGCCCAAGTTAAGCGAATACTTAGGCTTTGGGTTGGGGTCAACTTCGAGAGTGCGTATTTGTAATTTTTATTTATATGTATATATATGGTAGATAGATAAGCTTGACAGGTTTGATTAATACCCTTCTGTCAAGGTTTAAGCAGTCGTATCCAGCTCTTGGATGATCAAATTCGCCCTCAGTCTTGGGTTGACGGACGTATTTTGCGAACGATCGAGCCTAGCTTCTGCGGTGTTTATATTGCAGTCCAAGCCGTAAGAGCCGGAGTCATTTGATGAAAAATCAAATTATATTCATCTTATTTCTCACGCGTGCCCCCATGTCTAGGGAATATCTCGATAAGTGGCAAGGTAGATAATGTCTGCTTCAATTTCTCATTCTATCCCGTTAAATTATGGGATCGATTTAACCGACGGGAGGCTAAGTCATGCCTTATCATGCATTGTGTCCTAGTTCTTTCCTCTAGGTAGAATACTTCGTTGCCTCTTCGATATTCAAACATGAGTTATGTTCTGGATGGTCAATGACATTCACTTTGCTGCTTATGTCGCTATTCTCCAGGCAGAAAATGAAGAATGAATCGTCCATTTAGATCCAATGCGGGATTGATGCTTCCCTTATCGAATCTAGGGCAAGAATTAGTATGCGAACATTTAGGTTGTACTTGTTTTGAATTACACTCTTTATCGGATCATGGTAAGAGTCAATGAATGAATGGTTACGTTGCATTCATTTTGAGTTGGGCGATCAACCACGTCCATTTCGATTTACGTTCTCTCGTCAGATCTAGGGATAAAGTCAGCTCAAATGTAGTCAGATCATGCTCATGCGTTCTCATGCTCTTCCTGATGGATTGAAGGAAGGTGATAGAGGATGAATGGTCAAGTCACAGTCGTTCGTGGTTCTATCCGTGCTTCGGTGGTCAAAGGTATTCGACGGACGTTCAGGTCACATCGATTTGTAGTCGAAGAGGATTGATATTGACCGTCGATTCAATGGCACGATGTAGAATGCTCAGACTTCATTTCATGTTGATCCAATGGTATGGTATGAAAGGTGCAGATCGATATTGCCCGTCGATCCGGCGGTACGATATAATTGGTTGCCCGTAACTTCGGGCATCATTCTGATTGGTTAACATTAAGGCTTCCTTGTAGTCGTTGCCTTAAGTTGTAAAGGATGCTAAGCTAGCGATGTAACGAGTCACCTTTCTTTTCTTTCAGTGATTTTTCTTCTGCTTCTAGTCTTGGATTAGAAGAGTTAGTTTGTGGAAGGTCTAAGTGCGTCTGTAGTGAATTTATACTCCTTCCATCGACTTTAGGTCAAAGTTAGTGAATGAATGGTCGAATCGCATTCGTTCATTTGTCTATGCTCGTAGTCGCACTCCGAGGATCAGAGTCAGTTGAAGGGCCATTAATCACACCTACTTGATGTTTATACCCCTGTCCACACTGTGGGAACTAAGATTTTTTTGTAGAAAAGGTTGGACTGCATTTTCCTCGGTCAATTCCTCTACCCACAGTCAAGGGAAAAAGTCAAAGTGTGGTCGGTCACATTACAACAACTTTAATTTGATGCTTCTCCCACTGAACTGTAGGAAGGAATTGATTGGTGGATTGTTGGATCACATCCATCGATGTTGCATGCACAAGCCGTTGGATCATAGGTGAGAATTAGTGGATAAACGGTCGTGTCACGTTCATTTGCACTAGGATGAGTAGTCACATCCATTTTAGAATGCGACGTTCAGCTTTCGTTTTGCGAATCTGCGTCTCCCTGTCGAATCAAGGAATAAATTTTGTCTTGTAGGGTTGGGGAGCATCCCTATAAATTTATGTTATGGTTCCCATGCCGAGGACAAGAATTGATGCATGGAAGGTCGTGTCGTGCCCGCTAAGTGCTGGATGGTCGGATTGCATCCGATTTTGTATGATAAGTGTGCCCCCATGTCAGGGGAAGAGTTGGAAAGAAGAGGGTCAGACCATATCTGCTTTTTGTACTACAGAACTTGCTGAGGAATCAATGTTGATAGATGGTGAGTCGAATCGCATCCCTTCTGGTATTTATATTCCAAACCATGATTTGAGCAAGGGAGTTGGTTGATGGGTTGTCAGTTACACCCATTTGGTGTTTATACTCCATTCCACGCTCTCGGGACCAAAGTTAGTTGATGGGTGGTCATTCTCACCCAGTTGGTGTTATACTCTAGTCCACACTCTAGGGACTTAGAGTTAGTTGATGTTCATACTCCAGTCCACACTCTAGGGATCTGGAGTTAGTTGATGGGTAGTCAGTCACACTCATTTGGTGTTTATACTCCAGTCCACATTCTCGGGACCGGAGTTAGTTGATCGGTGCACCCATTCAAGTTAATGTTTATACTTGAGTTCACACTCTAGAAATATTGAGTTAGTTGATGTTTATACTCTAGTTCGCACTCTGGGAATCTAGAGTTAGTTAATGGGTGGTCAGTCACACCAATTAGGTGTTTATACTCCAGTCCACGCTCTCAGTACCAGAGTTAGTTGATGGGTGGTCAGTCACACCCATTCAAGTTAATGTTTATACTCCAGTTCGCACTCCGGGAATCTAGAATTGGCCGACAGATGGTCAGTCACATCTTTTTGGGCTTTAGAATTTCGTTCACACTCTGGGATTAAGAAGTTGATCAGGCATGTGGACGATCGTATTACATCCACCCTGAGTAGGAAAGCGAAGTCATTAGATGGATGGATCCACCTTCCTCACGCTTGTAAATATAAAAGGCAAGGTCGTTAGATGGACGGATCCATCCTCCTCGGGTATAGGTTGAACATGAGCGAAGTTGGTAAGTGGGCGGATCCACCCTCCTCAGGCCCACGTCCATAAGTTTATGCTCCAGCTCGCACTATGGGATCCGTAGTTAGTTAGAGGATTGTCATGTATCAATCCCTTTTGGCTACAGTGTGATTGCATATCCCTGAGCTTGGGATTTCACTTAGCGAGTGATCGGTGGGATCCCGATTACTTTCCACTTATCTACCCTCAACAAAGGATGATATTTAGTTTATGGATGGTTAGATCGCGTCCATGTTCACTTGGATTCCACTTCTGCCAAGCCTAAGGGATAATATTAGTGTTCAGGCAAGCTTTGAGCTCGAGCAGAGGAGAGGATGGTCGAACTACATCCACTTTGAGTTGTGTATTTTTGCCTTAAGTCAGGTGCAAGAATGGGAGAGCAGACGGTCAGGTCATGTCCACTTTATACTTTGCATTCTTCCAATTGAGCTTAGGAAGAGAGTTGAAATGATGGCTCATGAAGGTCAGTGAGTAGGCAGTCAGTCATTGATGACTTTAAATTAAGGGTTGGCCCCTGATGAAGTCGGTTTAAGGCATGATTATTTTGCCGAATCATAGATGCGAATTGGAGAGTGAATAGTCAAATCATATCCATTTTAAACAAGTGTTCTCAAATAACCCCAAGCGTCTAATATAGGATTGGATGCATGGACGGTCACGTCACGTCCACCCTTGGTGTGATTCAATTTTACTGGACATCAGAAGAAGCATAAGTATTTTGGAGAGCTTCAAGCACGAGAAGGAGAGTGCATTTTTGGACACATAACTCCATGTCTTTCTCAGATCTCCTAATTAAATTGCATAGGCGAATGAGTGGATGGTCGGTTGCATCCATTTTGCATTGGAGTCTTGACTTTTCCAGTCTCTTCCACTTTGATGCCCTACCCCCAAGACGGTGGCATATAATAGCCGATCAGTGGTTGAATCATGCTCGTGTGAGAAATGAAAATTAAGGACCTTAAGGCTAGGATAAACACTAGAGGGGGGGTGAATAGTGTTTTAAAGAATTATTAAACCTTTTTGAGTTTTTGTTAATTTGAACACAAATGTATGCAATATTCAGACACAGATATGATCACAGAATCAAAAACAGATGCAAATATAAAGTAAAAGAAGTAAAGGAAAGAACACACTAGATTTTATACTGGTTCGAAGTTACCCTACATCCAGTCCCGTACACAAGTACGGATTTCCTTTCAAAAACAATCCTTACAATTACACCCTTGATTTCAAGGCAACGAGGTACACCTTCCAGATTCACAATTCTCTTGGTAGAGATACTTGATTTCCCAGGTAACAAGTTCACCCAATTGATTTCCAAGGCTACAATCACACCTTATCTCGCTTGATTGATTTCCAAGGCCATAATCACACCTTTTCTCGCTAAGTTGATTACAAAAAGCCTATAACCCTGAATAGCACTGAGGATCTTGTTGAGATAGCGATAGAGAATCAAACCAGAGATAATCTAGTTAGATTAAATGTTGATTTCGGCAAAGTAGTGGTAAGAATATGTATATAGAAATGTGGAAGAAGAAGAGGAGTGAAAAACTAGAAAATTTGTTTTTAAATTCATTGGAAACATCCCTTATTTATAGAAGAACAACAGCCATGTCCACTCGTGAAGAGATATGACGAATAGACACTTCTTTTGAAATTTAAATTTTGAACTCAACTGACACTATGTCGACATAAGGTACATGGGCATGTCGACATCCCAAAGGATATTTTGGTGATTTGATTTTCTTTGAAAATAACTTCTATCTTATATTAAAACAATTTTAAACTTTATGAATATACTTGACTATAGTTAAAATACATAAGTAAATATATAGAATAATATATACAAAATTTTACTGTAATTTCATATTTAAATCTAAGTATAAATATTTAAAATTAAATATATTATTATTAAAGACAGTTAAAACCACGGATAATTTGATTTTGAAATTAAATATTATTTTGAGGCTAAAAGTATTTTGAAATCAGGATAGATGTTTTTGATGCTTTTAAAAAGAAGGTTTTAAAAACATTTTGAAAACAAGATATAATTTTGTAAAAATCATTTTGAATAAAAACTAGCGGATACAAAACAATGTTCCACTAGATTTTTCGTATGTTCCATCCTACTTAGGATTCCATCCCTTTAACAGGCTCGAAGTGGATTCCATTCCACGAATAAATTGGATTTTAAGATGCCAGTGCTTTTCTAGGAGTTTTAACAAAATTTCTAATTAAAAGATAAATTACTTGAACTCTTGAGCTCTTGATAATCTTGATACTCAAGAGTCTTCAATCTCGATATCTTGAATCTCTATACTGTACAGTCTTCATTCTTGGTGCCTGCATGGTTAAATCCTGCATATACATATATATCTAAACTTATACTGTTAGTATTTGTATTTTATAATATATTCTAAGGTTGTTTTCATCAAAACCATTATCTCAAGTACTAACAATCTCCCCCTTTTGATGATGACAATCTTTTTTTATAAATTATTACTTCTACCCTAATGATTCTCCCTTAATCTATGCCTAACTACCCTATTTTATATTTCTCCCCCTTTGTCATCAACAAAAACTAACTCCAAATATATAACTCCCCCTCATTCTTGAACTAAAATACCTTCATTAATAAACTATATAATAGAGTATATAATAGATATATCAAGAGATAGTTTAAACTAACAAATTTGATAATCAAACAAAGATCAAATGTATATTTATATAAGTTTGTACAATCATCATTCCACACTAAATATCAATCCATATAAACCAAATTAAAGTAAATGAAATGAAATCAATCAAAGCAAACGATTCAAACAAAGTAATAAAATTAAACGTTACGACGAACTTCCACCCATCCTTCTCCAAAAATAGGGTCTTCTTTAATAGCATCCCAATTTTTATTGTCATTTGTTATCATCCTTGTGCAGGGAGGAAATCATCCATCGTATTGCATCGAAATGCCTTTCTTGCTCCTTGATCATCTGCGTTTGACTCAATTCTAAGTGTCGCTGGTTACGAAGAATAAATGAGAGAATATTCTTGAACGAATTAAGAGTTTCTTCAAGATTTTCGGATAAATTATGAATTGGACTAGCCATATTTGGATTTGTTAGAAGAATGAGAGATAGAGTAGATAAGAAATAATATTCAGTGATGAATTCTGGAAGAAATAGGTATTTATAGGTGTAGAAATTCGTTTGAAATGAATAGACATATGGTAGTTATTCAAATTTCAATTCAAAATGAAGTGTCATTTGTGACCAGTACATGTCGACATGGCCATAGGGGGTATGTCGACATGGGGCAATGAATTTTTATGACTTATTTTAATTTTGTGAATAATTGTGTGTGTGTGTATATTTATATGATATACTAACATTTATTCTGGAGGTAAGATAAGCTAGATGACAGAAAAGAAATTCCATTTCATACTAAGACGATACAACGATTAATCATAAAGAATTACACGAACATTAAAATCAAAATAAACTAAAACAAGTACAACAAGATACGGAAAGATAGAACTAATTAAAGGATGATGACGATGAAGATAATCCAAGCTTCTTGCTAACTTTGGAAATAAATTTGTTCATCTTGGATGAAAGTTTATCTAACTTCTTACTAACGGATCGTTTAAGAATTCGTTGATTATCAACAATGTTCTTTGGGTTTTTGAGAAGGGTTTTTTTTGGATGGATTAGGAGGATAGTCAATGCTTTCCAAAGAAGTCTCACCTTCTTCTTATTCTTCAATTTCCATTTAATCCCCTTCTTGTTCTTCTTCTTCCTCTTCCTCTTCTTCCATCTCCTCATGAGCCAAACGCTCTTCCTTTTCGGTAAGAGCTCATAAGGTTGAAAAACAAATGGCTTATGTTGGAATGATTAAAAAAATTTTAGAAACAAATTCTTCTCCTTTGAAATTCACTCCAAAATAGTAAAAAATCTAAGTGAGATAAATTCCATGATACAAAGTATTCTCACCCATTTCAAGATTTTTGGGATGAAGTTCATCCAAAATAACTTGCACCCAATTAATGTCATAATTTCCAAAAATAGCAAAAAGTTCTTTGCAAACTTTTGAAGTAGGATTATTAAAATTCCCCGATCTTGGGGTCAAAGTATGTTGCAAAAGAAGATTGACAATTCTTGCTTTTGGTTGAAAATTTTGATTTTTGAATTCGAAATTATCATTCCCTTCGAAAATGTGATGAAATGTCTCACGATCATTTTCAACGATTTTAAAACTAGAAAGATCCATTCTTGTACTCTTGCATTTTAGAATGGTACCCAAAAGATCACAATTCAAAACAATTCTAGTGCCTTTGACACTACTCCAAATTTCATCCTCATTTCCATTGTAAAATCCACCGTTTAAATTTGCATAGAAAATTTTGACAAGGTTTGGATAGCAAACAAAATCATTTTGAGAAGCATCAATAAGACTAAGAATTTGATAGTTTCCAAAAGGAGAATCAATTTCATAAGAAGAAAAATCTTGAAAGATAGCAAACTTTCCGGGATGGACTTTTGCATAGTTAGCATAATTGATATATGCTTTAATTGCCTCCAGATCATTGAAGAGTTGCTCTTTTATCTTTCTGAAAATTCTCATGGTGGAAGGGTTGCTTGAAGAAGCCATTAAAGTAGAGAGTAGAGAGCTTGAAGTTTTGAAGAGAGAGTTTGAATTTGAAAATGAGAGTGAAAAGATATGATAAAAGATAGTGAATAAATAGATTCTCAAAGGACATGTTTTCTGGTCAAAAGATGCGTTTTCAGAGAATTGAATGAAGTGAAAAGATGGAGGAAAATTCAACCATTTGAATTAAAATTTTGAATTTCAAATTCTGGTACACATGTCGACATCATGGTAGGGACCATGTCGACATGTGCCTATGAATTTCTATGATTTATTTTCCTTAAGTACTCAAATATATATATATATATATATATATATATGTACTTATTATTTTTATTATTTATATATCTGAAATATTATTAGAATTATAGTATTTTCAATAATATATTATTAATAAAAATAATAATAAAATAATAGTAAAAAATTTTAAATTCAAATAACACATCAATTCAAAATCAATCAATCAAGCAATCAAACATCTAATTCTAAGCATGCAGTTTCAACCAATTATATTGTAAATGTGTAACTTTTTCTAAGTCCGTTTCTCTGATTTCGTCGGAATCGTGAACTGCCGTGAAACACAATTTGAATTATATGTCTTCTAATCATCATCGCTTGAGGACGAGTCTGATTCATCTAGAGTAGCAGTAAGTGCACGCCTCCGTTTCTTTACCGAGTCATTGTTTATAGGAGGATTTTGCCTATCTGGATACGGACAGTCTCTTTTGATATGCCCTGGTTCATCATAGTTGAAACATTTGACATTTTTTGGCACTATATTCTGATTTCCAAAGTTCTTATAGTTGTTTCTCTTGAGATTATTCATCTTTCTGTATTTCAGAAATTTCCGAAACTTCCTGGTCATAAAGGCTATCTCTTCATCATTATCGCTGTTTGAGTCTGATCCACCAGTTAATGCATTAAATGCTATTGATTTCTGTTCAGATGCTTTGCTTTCTCTTCTCTCGATCATTTGAACTTCAATCGACATTAGATTTCCAATTAATTCTTCTATCTTTGGAGTACTGATGTCATTTGCCTCTTCGATCGCAAATGACTTTTGATCCCATTCTGGAGTAAGAGAATTTATAATTTTTCTGACTTGATCTTCTGCCAAAAATTCCTTTTCCAAGGATGTTAGAGAATGCACAATATCCTGAAATCTACTATACATATCGGAAATAGACTCATTAGAATTCATTTTAGATAATTGAAACTGATTTGTGAGTATGGAAATTTTGGTCGGTTTAACTTTGCTTATTCCTTCGTGAGTCACTTGCAAAGTTTTCTAGATTTCATATGTAGACTTACAAACTAACACTCCATTAAATTCATTTCTATCAAGTGAACAAAACAGAATATCCATTGCTTTAGGATTATTTTACGCAACAGTCTTTTGCCAGCGGTCCACTGTGCAAAATCAGTTATGGGTTCAGAATATTCAGTTTACGTGATATTCTAAGTATCTAATCCTACAGACTGTAAATACATCTTTATCCTACATGCCCAATATGCATAATTACTGCCATTAAAAAGTGGTGGCCTGACAGTAAACTGACCTTCTACAAATGAACTAGTGACAGGGATACTAGTGTTAGTAACAATACTAGTGTTGGTAGCCATTTTGAAAATTTTTTCAAAAATTAGATTATGAAACTTTGAAAACCTTGCTCTGATACCAAATGTGAGAAATGCGAATTAAGGATCTTAAGGCTAGGATAAACGCTAGAGGGACGGTGAATAGTGTTTTAAAGAATTATTAAATCTTTTTGAGTTTTTGTTAATTTGAACACAAATGTATGCAATATTCAGACACAAATATAATCACATAGTTAAACACAGATGCAAATATAAAGTAAAAGCAGTAAAGGAAAGAACACACTGGATTTTATACTGGTTCGGAGTTACCCTAAATCCAGTCCCGCATACAAGTACGGATTTCCTTTCAAAAACAATCTTTACAATTACATCCTCGATTTCAAGGCAACGAGGTACACCCTCCAGATTCACAATCCTCTGGGTAGAGATACTTGCTTTCCCGGGCAACAAGTTCACCCAATTGATTTCCAAGGCTACAATCACACCTTATCTTGCTTGATTGATTTCCATGGCTACAATCACACCTTTTCTCGCTAAGTTGATTACAAAAAGCCTATAACTCTGAATAGCATTGAGTGTTGAGATAGTGATAGAGAATCAAACCAGAGATAATCTAGTTAGATTCAATGTTGATTTCGACAGAGTAGTGGTAAGAATATGTATATAGAAATGTGGAAGAAGAAGAGGAGTGAAAAACCAGAAAATATTTTTTTAAATTCGTTAAAAACATCCCCTATTTGTAGAAGAACAACAACCATGTCCATTCGTGAAGAGATATGACGAATAGACACTTCTTTTGAAATTTAAATTTTGAATTCAACTGACACTATGTCGAAATAGGGTACATGGGCATGTCGACATCCCAAAGGATATTTTAGTGATTTGATTTTCTTTGAAAATAACTTCTATCTTATATTAACACAATTTTAAACTTTATGAATATACTTGACTATAGTTAAAATACATAAGTAAATATATAGAATAATATATACAAAATTTTACTATAATTTTATATTTAAATCTAAGTATAAATATTTAAAAATTAAATAAATTATTATTAAAGATAGTTAAAACAATGGATAATTTGATTTTGAAATTAAAGATTATTTTGAGGCTAAAAGTATTTTGAAATCAGGATAGATGTTTTTGATGCTTTTAAAAAGAAGGTATTGAAATTTTTTTGAAAACAAGATATAATTTTGTAAAAATCATTTTGAATAAAAAATAGCGGATACAAAACAATGTTCCACTAGATTTTTCGTAGGTTCCATCCTACTTAGGGTTCCATCCCTTTAACAGGCTCGAACTGGATTCCATTCCACGAATAAATTAGATTTTAAGATGCCAGTGCTTTTCTAGGAGTTTTAACAAAATTTCTAATTAAAAGATAAATTACTTGAACTCTTAAGCTCTTGATAATCTTGATACTCATGAGTCTTCAATCTCTATATCTTGAATCTCTATACTGTACAGTCTTCATTCTTGATACCTGCATCGTTAAATCCTGCATATACATATATATCTAAACTTATACTGTTAGTATTTATATTTTATAATCTATTCTAAGGTTGTTGTCATCAAAACCATTATCTCAAGGACTAACAGCTCGTCATAATGATACCTGAATGACTTGATCATAGTCCACGGAAGTCGTTTGGCACCAAACCTTGAGTACTCAGTTACCCTACACCATTTGCAAGTAGTTTATTTCAAGTCGGTCATACTTCGCAACATAAATGAAATTAAAATCGAAATAATTCAAAAGAGATCAGGTCAAATCAAAGTGATAAGTGAAGCAATGTCGTATGCTCGCTATTGCACTTCGGTCCAGCCCTTTTTAGTTGAAAGTCTAACACAAGTGGTTCAGTTTGATTAAAGTTCTTGATCGATAAGGGTTAGGGACTCCCTGCCTTTCGCTCTATGGGGATTGCACACATTGTCAGAGCTATCCTTTCCGGAGCATCCTTATGGCACTAGTGTCCAAAGTAGTCATCTAAAGAAGATGATTTTTTCGATCTAGATTATGAAGTACGTTCCCTACTTATCTCGCCATGTTGATCCTTCATTTGGTACATCAACTCAATATTGCCTGGATATTTTGGTGTAGTTGTTGGAGACTATCCTCCTGTTCTCTTATCAAAGTCTGGAAATAAGATCTCATAATGAATCCATTTATGGGTATTGGCAGCAACTGGCTGTGGACTTTGATCAATTCATTAGTGGTCTGATTCTTTATTCCCTTCAGCAATATGAGAAATAGAACTAGTATGTCTAACAGTGATTTATGATCTTCTTTGAGGAATGACGGAAGACATATGTGTTTGATGGAATTCATCACTCTTGGTGGAACCCATGCGCCATTCTCACTTCATGAGGTAGTGTCGGGGGTTGTATTTCCATAGTATACTGACATAGTTAACATGTTGAATTTTCACTCGAAATTCTACATGTAGGATTGTTTCAATGAATAGGTCTCGAACGGGGGAAGATTCTTCAATCGTCATTATGATCAGGTTCTTTTTATGGATACAGGGTCTTGTAATACTGGTGAATGATGCATGCATGATTGTCCAATATTTGAGTGGTTGGTAATACCGATTGGATGGTGAGTTGGTAAAGATGGGCTCGTAGATTGGTGATTATTTCTAATTTTCACCTAGGTGAGACTTACATAGGGTATTAAGGAAGTCCTCTTGAGGTTGTATGCCATGCTTTTAGTCATAAGGACATGGTATGATTAAGATGTGGGCATTTGAAGATGGTTCAGTGGTGACCAGCTATGCTTTGAGTTGGCAGAGTTGACAGTGTAGAGCAGTCGTCGTATTAGCCATCGTACCATAATTGTCAATTCAAGAGTTTAAAAGCTGGCCAATCGGAGGAAGTTGCAGTCCACCTTAGAAGCATGATATATTAACCAACTCTAGTTCTTGTCGCATTAGCTAGGTTCTCTAGCCTCTGGGAGCACCGGTTTAGTAGTATTTCTTTACCCATTCCTTAATTGCAATTTAGCTTTTGCTGCTGTAATCCCCTATATCTTGTTCAGTCATGGAACGATCAAGAGCGTGGATGGAATGCCTCTTTTTCGAAAATTTGAGTCGTACCCGAAAATATTTTTTTTCAAAATTTCATATCTTTATCAGTAACGTTTGAACGACACAAAAGTGGCGAAATTGAACGATCCGAAAAGTCGGTACTTGGAGCGATACGAAAGGCGCACAACTGAATCGATATGAAGTGGTATGTGAGGATCGATAGAAAATGTACATGGCTGATCGACATGAAAGTTGATCGATACGAATGTTGATCGATACGAAAACTAGTCGATACGAAAAGTGATCGATACGAGTGTTAATCGATACGAATGCAAATCGATATAAAAAGTGATCGATACGAATAGTGATCGGTATGACAGTCAACCGATACAAAAACTGATCGATACGAAAAGTGTTCGATACGAATGTTGATCGATACGAGAAGTGTTCGATGCAAAAAGTAATCGATACGAATGCTGATCGGTATGAATGCTGATCGATATGAAAGTCGATCAATACGAATGTTGATCGGTACGAAAATCATCATATTTTCTGGATACGAAAATAACGATACGAAATTTACCATATTTTCTAGATACGAAAATATGGGTACGAAAATCACCATATTTTCTGGATACGAAAATATGGATACGAAAATCATCATATTTTCTAGATACGAAAATATGGATTCGAAATTCATCATATTTTCTGGATACGAAAATATGGATATGAAAATCATGCTGAATGTAGTTCCTCTTAGATCCGAAGCAGCCTGAATAGAATAGAAGGAACCACTGAATGACAGATATGGATCTTCTCCTTAGCTTTTTGCAATCCAACGACAGTAGTAGATCCATAGAGCAGGAGTAAAGTAGGGTTTTCTCAGTGAAAGCAACAAAGCGTTTGCCCCAAAATTGGGCACAACACTCATCAGATGTAATTGAAGAGATCAGAATGAAGAAATTATAGGGAAAATAAGGCTAATCTAATAATCACACCAATAAAAGCATGCACAAATACAAGAAGACAAGTGTTTATAGTGATTCGGCATTTTAGCCTACGTCCACTTTGAAGAGATTGATGTTTACATGATTCTGAACTGAATTACAATGATATAATAACCGGTACTCGAGTTACAATGGAGTTTCAGCAGAGTGACGGCATAGAGGCTTTCCAAAAGTCCCTTTTCTGGATGTGTATGGCTGTATTTATTGGTGTAGGCTGAAAATATCTCCCCCAAATCTCGAAGGACTTCTTCTCTCACGTGGGTAGGCCCACGAGATTGAGTTCAGATGGTTTCAGCTCAATCTGGGAGCAATACAAATGGAATTCGTATCGATCAAGAATTGATCCTTTTTGGCTGAAATTTATCTGGTACATTCTTGACATTGTAGGCAAGCTCCTGCAAAAATTTGGTAGCATTTGTACTTGTAGATCTCGAGTTTTGATTGATGCAAGTTTGGATTTGTATGACATTGTTCTCTATGTATCGATACTATTTCGCATCGGTCCTACGTGGCTTTGTTCATATTGGTGCTTGCATGCTACTTCGTATTGATGTTTAGAGGCCGCCTTTGACTCGATGCTTCATGTTGCCTTCTTCGTATTGATCGGTGGTTGTTACTATTCGTATCGATGGTGGAAGATCGATATGAGATAGATAGAGGGAGACTGGTACGAAATGGACATTGGTTGGTGGATACGAAGTGTTGTTAACATGATGGATACGAAGTAGCCTCATTTTGATCGATATGAAGGAAGTCAGTAGGCGATGGATACGAATTGAGTCTCTCTTGGGGAATGTATACGAAATTGGATGGATACGAATAGAGTTGGATTTCTCAACCTTGATTGATCAATATCTTGAACATACGAACTTCGATTGACTTGATATTTGAAAAATTGGCTTTCATAGCTTTGCTGGTCTTGTCATATCAATTGTAGCTTGTCTGGACTTGGATTTTTTTTATAGATATCCATAGTAGACCTGTGTATTAACAATCTCTAGGATGAACTATCCTTGGTTTCTAGTCAAGTTCTTGGTGTCATGACCTTGCCAAAAGGTAGGATAACACATATTACACGAGCCAAGAACGTAATGAGATTGGCATCGATGAAGTAGAGAACATGAGAGTCCAAAAGGAATTTTCTAATGCAGTTCAATGCCACCTGGCTTCGATGGATTGCACAGATCCATCAATGATTTTGAGGGGCAGCGGTAGCAAGAATTGCAGAAGGAACCGAGTTCAAAGATTCATTGGCACGGGATCCATCATAGGATCTCGGAGAGTTCTACCATGAGGCAGAAAGGTTTATATAGATTAGAGGATGCACGTGCCGAAAGGTAGGAGGTGAATGTCGCGCAAGGCGAAGGAACGTCTGGAGAAGGACGTGGAATGGATAAAGCAAAGCAAATGTCAGACGATGGATATGATGGTTCTAACAAACAAGGGAGACCGAGAACCCAAATTCACCACATACACAGACTTAACGGAGAATCTGGAACGAATTTACTTGGGAACACGAGGGCAACTCCCCTATCGAAAACCACCTAGAACGAATCCCATGGAGCGGGAGCGCAGGAGAAGGAGGTACTGCCTATTCCATTAGCTAGAAGGTCATACAAAAGATGAATGTTGCCACTTGAAGGATATGGTGGAAGAACACATCAGGAGTGGCCGATTGCCACAGTATGTGAGGAATTGGACAACAAAGGTAAAACATAAGCAGCTACCACCTGCACCAAATAGGAATGACCTTGGATCTAGGTCACGACTCGTCATCAGCTGATCGTGATGGCAAGGGCCGAGTTCAGGGTTTGAACTTCGGTCATCAAATAATCTTTCTGGTTTTGTTTCTAAATAAAGCGGCTATGCCACTTACACATGTAAGGGAACCAGAGCGATTCTTAGGTTTGCTCTGAGATGGTAATAGACCGCTCTGCTCGAAGAGGCAGCACATAGCATTTTCTATTTTTTCATTGGACATTTGGAATTTGGATTTAATAAATGGATTTGGATTTTATGAAACAAATCCCTGAGCAGAGAGAAAAGGGATGGATATCGGAAGCTAGTTGGAAATTGATTGCTTTATGACCCTGTCCGAAGAGACAGGGACCGAAGCGCAAGAAGTGAGTCGCTTCATCGGAGAGCAACATGATCGACTCACTTGACGTTATTCCCTATTCACCGAAGAGTGATTGGATCAGGGTTCGACAAGGGCCAGATTGTTGTACTCGGTCTAGGACTTAGGCCATGGCATCGCTTAATGTTTAGGGATACTGAAGCAGAGTGCAGGGAGTGACTCCACTTCGTTGGAGAGCGACAAGATCGGCTTGCTCGACGTTGTTTCTCCTTCACCGAAGAGTCATAGGATGGAATCCAAAAAGAGTTCGGAGAGGCTATGATCGGTCGAGGAGGACCAGGACATCGCTATATGCCCCCACCAGGGCTGGAGTGCAAGGGATAAGTTGCTTCGTCGAAGCGCAACAGGATCTGCCTATTCAATCGTTAAGTTTGGATCGAGCTTAACAAGGGTCCAGAGAAGGCCATCAATGATCCGGAGAGATCGTAGGATTCAGTTATTGACTTCCAAGATGTGAAGTGGATATTGATTCAACTTTTAATGGCCGAGGATTGGACAAAGACCCAAAGTATCCTAGATTCAATTAAGTACTCGGAGCGGTCCTAGATTTAGATATTGATACAGAGAGGTCATAGATTTGGTTACTGGATATGGATGGATCAGAACTCAGTTGTTGGGTTCGTATGGAATTGATTGGTAAAGGATTGGATTATGGATTGGATGACATGGCTATCAATGGAGTATGGATTTTGGATATCGGAAATAAAGCTATTCAAAACATGCCTTCCTATCGCAATGCATGTTTTGGGGGCAAACGTTATACCGCTTTTTGACCAAAGCCAGGATATCAACAAATTGGCTAAAATGGATGGATAGCAGGATCAGAGATCGATTGGAAACAAGGCTATGATCGATACAGTCAAAATTGGACCGAGCTTCAATCGAGGCGAGATCGATGAGGAATGATAAGCAAGGCCCGTTGAGGCTACATTTCGAATTTCAGGTCAAACGGAGTTCATACGCTCAAGTTATGGATGGATTAATATTGGTGAAAAATGGTTTTATATCGATACTTTCGTATCGATCATCATGGCATTTGGTTTGTATCGATCAATATTCGCATCGATATGTCTCGTATCGATATAATTCAATCGATCTGGTAACTGCAGGATGGATATGGTACGGATAACACACACTTGTTTTGTGCATTTGGTTTGGATTGATTACAATTCGTATCGATGGATTTCATGTCGATCGAATGATGCCGTACCAGATCGATGCGAGAGAAGGGGTAGAGTATGGGATTGATGCGAAGGATTGTGGCATTGCATGGATTCGGAAGTGTATTTCGTATCGATCGATACGAAAGAAGAGGTCAAGGAATGGAATGCAAAACATGGATCACAGCACAAGACTCAGATCGATACAAGAATTAAGGAGCGCATTATTTATGGATAAGAAATGATGGATACACATCTATGGATACGAAAGCTTTAGCTTCACTAGCAAATTCAAACTTGGATCGATCATATCTCGAAAACTACACGTTGGAATTTCATGAAATTTGGAGGGCAAGGACTTTGCACTATCATTTTTTACCATGATCGATCTTAACTCGATCTAATGTGGGGATTATCGATACGAAGGACTTGTTACCGGTCCCAAAGCTTGGAGGTGGGCCCTACAGATCCGCATATGGGCCCACATGGACCAAGAGACTTCTAGGCCGAAATTTCAGCTGGATATTTTGCCTCTTTCACTTATAAATACAGGAGACATAGCAACAGGAGAAGGACTTTTCTCAGCTTTTCTTATCTCTTTTTTGGCTAAATTCTATCACTTTGGTGATTGATTGTAACTGTAATCACAGTATAAAAGGAATAAAAGGATCAATTCAATGTGGATGTAGGCTGGAGATAGCCGAATCACTACAAATATGGTGTCTTTTCTTACTTTCTTTCATTTAAATTTTACTATTTATTTATTTTTACTCTCTACACTATTTGGATCTGTGATTTGTGACTGGATGTTGAGGATTTGCGTGTAAACACTGGTGCTTTCATCATATTTCGGGTTTGTGGCCATTTTTAGCGCAGACAAGATATACGGTTACTCGTATGGCCTTTCCCCTATCAGGGATTAATGGGTATCCTAGTTATCAATTTACTTGCCTCTAGCTCGAAGCTGATACTAGACCCATTCCACCGGTCCAGAGTATAGGGATCCAAATAACTAACTCAAGGTAGCCGAACAAAGACCCATGAGCGCTCTCACAATACCCCTGCTTTTAAGTACATTAGAAAACACTTCGAGTATCAACGATCCCTTAGCACATGTATTCGAGCAGTAACGACCCAAAGTTTAATCACTATTTAAATGAACATTCAATTACATTTACATAATTAATATATGGATTTTTATTAGAAAATAAAACTATTTTAAATAATAATTAAAATTACATTTACATAATTAATATATGGATTTTTATTAGAAAATAAAACTATTTTAAATAATAATTAATGATAATAAAATCATTTTCAAAATTTGTTTACCAACATATATAGTTTATAGAGAAATAAAAATGTGATTGGAGCTTATTTTTCGAAATATCGATTTTCATTGGTTATAAGTTATTCAAAAATCCATTACACTATGTTAAACTCACATGCACACATTACAAACTACTTTAACATGCTATGTACATGTACATATGCATGTACACATTTACACACTTAAACATATTAACATACAAGATTTTATTTATAAAAGTAAGTGTGTGTATATACATACACACACATATAAAAATACACTTTTTCAAAACAAGTACACTAGAAACATGACGTGAATAGTTGAAAGTAAGGGGGTGTAGTGGACGGTTTTGAATGGGAGGTAAATGTATGGTTATGCATGCGTATGTATATTTAAATTTAAAACACTTTATATTATTTAAATTAAATCCTAAGCCATAAGTACCACTACTTTTCATATTCACATTTTCACAAGCCACCTCTTTACCTCAAAATTTCCTAAGAGCTTGAGCTAAAGCAACCATGGCTTCCTCTTCATAAATTTGAAAAAAAAATCATCATTGCCTTATGCAAAAATCCCTCCTTTAATTCACAAAACCACTTCTACATCTCCTACAAGCCTTTCACTTCCAAATCTCAAGCAAACATCCACCCAAATCCACTCGGTGAGCCCAAACTAATCATCGCCGTGCCCTACAGAGCGTAGGCCGAGCCTACTAGGTTGGCCCAATTCAAGTGTCCAAGCATCCAAAAGTTTCAAATTTTGCAAAATTCTAAAGTGCTTTCAAGTTTCGAAAAAAAGTTCGCTTTGATTTAGAAAATTTTAGGTGAGTAAAACTTTTGTTTTTGAAAAAGAACTAACTTGATAATGATGAAATATTTGTTGTGAAAATATGGTGTTTGTCGTGTTAAAAAATCCTATCATTTGGATGATATATGATTGTAAGATTGGTTGTTGGTCTAGATTTGTGTTTTGTATAATACGTTGATATGTTGGATATGTATATAGATATGGATATGTGATATTGGTTTTGATATGATGGCAGTGTGGTTATGAAACCAAAACCAAGTGTATGTGATAATTTTTTTGTAAAGTTAGCACCTTGGAAAGTTGCAAAGTACTTAAGATCCAATTTGAAAATGAAAAGTTCTTTTTTCTAGTCTTGGAGTTTGAAAATATTTTACAAGTTTTTACCTTTTTTTTTAAGTTTTCAAAACTTTCACATTTGTGTTTCAAATATGTTATAGCTAGAGTTAGGTGAGATTTCCGTCTAGAAATCCATTCTAGCGAACCGCACTTATAATGATAGTCGCTATGGATGTAGTTCGAGAAATTTCGCGATTTCAAGTTTTTAAGTGTTTTCTTTTGGATATCTTTGAAAACTCATTTTAAGATAATTAATTAATTCAAAATATTAAGTTTTAATTATTTAATAATTTGATTAATTAGTTTATTAATTAGGGTAATGATTATTTAATTAATTAATTAAGTAATTAGGTTAAGTAATTAGAGTTTAAGGAATTATTTATCAAGTTAATTATTTTTAATTAAGTTTTAAATAATGATTAATTAAGATAAAAGAAAATTAATTTTTATTTAATCAAATTTATTTATTTTAATTATTTATTTAATTAGAGTAGTTATTTAATTAAAGTAATTATTTAATTAGAGTAATTTATTAAATATCCACTTAATTAAGGTTTAATTTCTTAAATAAACGTTATTTAATTAAAGTACAATTAAAATTTAATTATAAATAAAATTAGTATTATTAATGATTTAATTTTGATTTAATAAAAGATTAATTAAGGTTTAATTGAGTTTTAAACTTATGATTCAATTTAAGTTTATTTTAAAGTTTATTTTAAAACTCTATTGGTTATTTATTTTAACCACTTTTATTTTTTTTAAATAAATTGTTTAAAACCAAAGGATCTCTTGTCCATGCTATTAAGTAGCTAAATGAATCAAAATAGTTGTAATAATATAATGTTTTATTGAAAGTAAGTCGACTTGTAATCACAAATACCACACTTCAGGAACATGATGAATACAAGTGGGTTAATTTCAATAAGCAGGCCATGATAATCTAAGCATATGGAACTTATGTTTATATGTAAATCTTCATACCCTAATAGTAGGATAGTCTACTATAAATAACTTGACCTTTTAAAATTATCAAATGTTGGTTTAGGAGACCGGGATCGGATATTAGTTGTTATCCGAAAACCACTTCGTACCAAGGTAAACATTCAAATTAGAAATAGTAAAGGCAAGGACCAAGATGAAAGCTTTGAAGTGCAAGGGCTGTTTGCTACTAACCTCGAGGGTGATTCCAAAATGGGTGAGTGCAGGGACCAAGTTGGGTTCGTTCATCTCCTGAATGACTTCTATGGATGAGTGATGACATTTTGTCAACAATATGGAAGGCAATGTTAGCATTCCAAGTGACAATGATATAACAAAGGTAAACGTAGCCTCAGGCTTCATCAACCGGGAATGACTAAAACAGAAGAGATGAAACAAGGCTAAGTGGGTCTTTCCCATTAGGGTAAGGTTATCCCTATCTAGAATCCCTACTATCAATTCATGTATGCTTCGGTACGGTTGCTGATCTCAACCGAGGGATGATCTTATTTGGTACTATCCAACAAGGAGTAGGCCGACTTTGTGTTGGCAAGGTATCCAAGCGAGTTCCTTGGTGTTATTTTATTTAAAGATGCATCGTGACGGGCGGTACCCCGGTAGCCCAGTCATTATATGTAATCCTTTCTCCAATAAGTGATGTACTTTTTAGCTGTACCTAACTATGTGAAATGTGTGATGCAAGCATTTCATCTACATTCTATTATACTTGAAACCCTAGGCATTATTATAATATCCTGGATCTCTCTATAAAGTGTTTTGGTTGTCTAAGGCAGTAACCCATTTGTGTTTATGTGCGGCGTAGACTTATGAGATACCTTTGATTTCAAAGTGTTTTACAAAAATAAAATTTAAGTTGTTTGAGTTTTACTCACACCAGACCCATGCCTGATCTGGAGTTTTATTTTCTTTTCCTAATACTCTTAGGTACTCAAATTTTTATGAGTCGCCAAGTGATCCGGGTGTCTTATGGAAGCATTTTGAAGGAGCTGGATCATGTAGCTTCACCGTAGCTTATTATATTTATTTCCACTGTGTTATGTCTAATCTATGTATTTTGTATGGATAGGTAGTTTAACTGTCCAGTTGAAGTTGTATTGTAAAGACTTTAATGTATTGTTATTATTATCGAATAACTATGTAATGCCCTACATTATATATTATATGTTGTTCTGATTCGTGATGAGATTCTATGATTGTGTAGTTTCATCTTACCTTTCTTTTTCTTCTACCCTTAGTGGCTTGTCTTTCGGTATAAGAAAGGCAATAGTTACATTTTTGGTAACAGAGCCCAAGTTAAGCGAATACTTAGGCTTTGGGTTGGGGTGAACTTCGAGAGTGCGTATTTGTAATTTTTATTTATATGTATATATATGGTAGATAGATAAGCTTGACAGGTTTGATTAATACCCTTCTGTCAAGGTTTATCTCGTCCAAGTATTCTAAGAATTATCTTCTATATCCAGGTAGGAAGACATGAGTAAAAGAGTTAGACAAGATAGGGAAGCAGGTAACACCATACCTATAAATGGTTGAACCTCAATTTTTTAATGAATTCAGATCACCGAAGAGGCTGTACCAAAGCAGCCGAGAGTGAACTTCGCAACCTTATGCAAGGATCACACTAACCTCGGAGGAAAACCGTTTAAGGGAACCAAGTCTATTGTGGAAGTGCAAGCTCGGTTGTGATCTTACGAGAAGACTTTTAAAGGTCTTGTTTTATCCGATGAATAGAAAAGGTTCTTAACAACATCTCAACTGCAAGAGGGAGCAGCCGCTTGGTGGGACTCCCTTACTACAAATATTCCTTAAGATGAGTTTTCGTGGTCCCGATTTAAGGAAGTTTCTAAAGACTAATTCTTTCCCAATAGCAGGAAGGACCCAAATGTATCAAAACTTTAATGATTTGAAGCGAGAGGATACATTTGTAGCAGAGTATGAGACGAAGTTCAACGAGTTGTCTTATTGTGTACCAGAATTGATTAACACCCCATTGAGGAAGAACGAGATGTTTGTTTTGGATATGAGGGAAGAGTACCATGAGAAAATAACCGCTAATGTTAAAGGTACTTTAGTGGATTTAATTGATATGGCCTTGAGGTACGAGGCCTTGGAAAAGAAGAAGCCTACTCCAGTAGCACCTAGTGGAAATACCGATGGAAATGGTTCTAACAGGAGGAAGTTCAATCCAAATTGGAAGAATCAAGTAAAAGGGAGATAGGGAGGGAGTCAAGGAGGCAAGACTAAGGATAGTGTTTGTTATATCTGTAAGCATAAAGGACATATTTCCAGGTATCGTGAAGTTCCAAAGCAGTAAGGTGGACCTATATCTTCGATGGTCCAAAAGACTCTTTGTTTTAATTGCCATTAGCCTGGGCATATGGTTAAGGACTGCCCACTCATGATGAACGTGTAGTAGCCCAAGGTGTACGCCATTAAGAATGAACCGTCGACTTCAACGGATGTGAAAGGAAAAGGCGTCCTTGAAGGTACCTTACTAATTAATGGTATTTTTGTTCAAGCATTATTTGATACTGGTGCCTCTCATAGTTTTATCTCTTATGAATCAGTGGGTAAATTTCATCTTATTCCTAGTATTGTAGATGCGCCAATTTTTTATTTTTCTCATCACTTTTCTTGCGACCCATATATCTTAGACTTTAAGGGATTTAACATTATTCTTGATATGGATTGGTTATCAAAATATGGAGCTATTTTAGGTTGTAATGAAAGAACCATATCATTAGTAATCAATTTGGGAAGAATTGCTAAAGTACCATGTAAGAAACCTGATATTAATATGTGTAGTTTCTTGTATGCCCTGGAAGCATCCCAAGAAAAATTAGGATCTATTGAAGTTGTTAATAATTTTCCAAATGTATTCGAAGAAGTTAAAAGTTACCCCCACGTCAAGAGATAGAGTTTCACATTGATTTGGTCCTTGGTGCAAGGCCTGTAGTTCAACCTAAGCGAAGGATGGCTTCGAAGGAGAGAGAGAAGAGTAGGTAAGTCAAATGCAGGACCTGGTAAGGAGAGGAGATTAGACCTAGTCGTTCAACTTGGGTTTGCCGTGGTATTTGTGGTAAGTCTGATGGATCTTTAAGGTTGTGCATGGATTATTAGAGTTGAATAAGGTGATCATTAGGAACAAGTATCCCTTACCCGATGCCGATGATCTTTTTGATCAACTTCATAGAGCTATGGTATTTCCTCAGATGGATTTAGCTATTGGATTCCATCAATTGAGGATTGCTGAAGATAGTATACACTTAACTACTTTTAGAGGCCCTGATAATTTCTTTGAGTGATGCCTTTTTGGCTAATCAATGCACTGTCGTATTTTATGGATCTCATGAACCATGTTTTCCGAAATGTTCTTAATAAGTTTGTGTTAGTTTTCATCGATAACATCCTTATCTACTCCTAATCCAAGGAAGAGCATAAACATCATTTGGAGTGGTGTTGGAAATATTGAGGAGACATGCCCTGAAGGCAAAATTTTCTAAGTGCCATTTTTAAAAATTGAAGGTAAGATTTTTAGGACATATAATGATAGGAAAAGGTATTTCAGTGGATCCAATGAAGATGGAGGCTGTTTAGGAATGAAGCAACCATAGACTCCTACCGAGGTTCGCAGTTTCTTAGGTTTGGCTAGATATTATAGAAAATTTATTCAGGATTGTTATAAGGTTTCCTCCAATTTGACTAAGCTGACAAAGAAGGACGAGAAGTTTGTATGGACCTCTAAGTGTAAAGAGGCATTTTTGGAATTGAAGAAGAGACTGATTAGTGCACCAGTTTTGGATGTTCTAGATGGAAATAGTGGGTTTATGGTACATGGATGCATGTGGGGTGGGGCTTGATCCCGTTTTGATGCAGCATGGTAGGATGATTGTGTATGCAAGCAGGCAGTTGAAGACTCATGAGAAGAACTATGCTATGCATGACCTGGAGTTGCTAGTTGTTGTCTTTGCATTGAAAATGTGGAGACACTACTTGCTGGATAGGGATCCTTCTATTCCTCTTTGTTTCTTTCCAATCTTTAGAGATTCAGGAGTTAGTTTTCTTTCTTTACTTAGGTGTAAAATTCGAGCTCTCCATGGATCATAAATCCCTAAAGTATCTTTTTAGTCAAAAGGATCTGAACCTGAGGCAACATAGATGATTAGAGTTTCTGGTGGTGTATGACTTGGATATTCTGTATACGCCATGGAAGGCTAATGTGGTGGAAGATGCTTTGAGAAGGAATGCTGTTTTGACTCTTTTAGAGGTTACCCCGACACTTCAGGAAAGGATTATGAGGAATCAGAGAAAGGATAAGATACTAAAGGATTAATTCAAGAAGTCAAAGGAGGTAGATGTTTGGATTTTGAGATGGATGGTAGGGGTATTTTAAGGATGAATGGATGATTGTGTATTCCAGATATGGATGGGCTAAGGCAAGAAGTTTTGTCTAAATGCTACAAGTATAAGTTAAGTATTCATCTAAGAGTTCATAAGATGTATAGGGACATGATAAGAGTATTTTGGTGGCCAGGAATGAAGAAGGAATTTCACTTTATGTTAGAAGGTGTTCGTGTTGTCAACAAAAGAAAGGCGATCATCAGAAGACAGCCAGATTATTACAGCCTTTGAAAATACCCAATTGGAAATGGGGAATGATATCAATGGATTTTATCGATGGATTTCCTAGAACTAGAAAAGGAAATGAAGGAGTATGGGTTATCGTGGACCGGCTAACGAAGAGCGTGCATTTTATTCCGGTGAAACCAACAAGGACCACTGCTTTCTTAGTTGAAATTTTTATGAGAGAGATAATCATGTTGCATGGAGTTTCTATGAATATTGTAAGTGATCGAGACCCCAAATTTACTAGTCTATTTTGGGAAGCATTGCAAACAACCCTTGGAAAAAAGTTGAGCTTAAGCATAGCGTATCACTCCCAAACCAAAGGACAGACGGAGTGAGTGAATCAGATTCTAGAGGATCTCTTGAGGGTGTGTATTTTGGATTTTGTTGGATCATGGGAGGGTCATTTTCATTTGGTCGAGTTCTTCTATAACAATAGCTTCCAAGCAAGCATCGGGATGACACCTTATGAAGCCCTATATGAAAGACCATGCAAGTCACTAGCATGTTGGGTTGAGACGGGAGATAGATTAGCTCTAAGGCCGAACATGATCCGAGAGGCTATAGAGAAAATTGCAGTGATTAAGAAAAGAATGAAGGAGGCCTGAGATCGCCAAAAGAGTTATGCAGATAAGAGGCGAAGGGACTTGGAATTTATGGTTGGAGACTTGGTGTTCGTAAAGCTTTCACCAATAAGAGGAGTTGTTAGATTTGGAAGAGCGAGAAAGTTAGCTCAAGGTATGTTGGACCCTTCTTGATTCTTGAGAGGATCGGACCACTTGCTTATAGGGTTGAGTTGCCAGAAGGTTAGCGGATGTTCATAATGTGTTCCACGTGTCTCATTTGAGGAAATATGTTCATGACCCATCTTTGACTGTGGAGCCATCAGTTCAAGAGGATTAAGAAATAGAACTGAACATGACGATTATTAGCATCCAGTTTATGTTGCGGATTAGGATGAAAGAAGGTTGTGTAACACGGTGGTGTGACTAGTTAAGGTTCAGTGGAGCGAGAATCCTAGAGATTGCACTTGGGATACAGTTGACCATATGAAGGAAGCCTATCCCGAGTTGTTGTTAGGATAGCTAGTCGTAGGTGGTATATATAGTGTATGTTCGTTTTCTATGGATGCTTAGTGTATGTATTTGCATGTGTTTTATGATATGAATATATGGCTTTTTGCGTAGTTTGAATTATCTCATTGTTTACTAATTCCAAGACGAAATTCGTTTAAAGTGGGAGAATGCAATAGCTATTTAAATTAATATTTAATTATATTTTTAATATTCAATAAATAGATTTTTATTAAAAAATAAAACTATTTTAAATAATTATTAATGATAATAAAATCGTTTTCAAAATTTATTTACCAATATATAGTTTATAGAGAAACATAAAAATGTGACCAGAGATTATTTTCCAAAATATCGATTTTTCATTGGTTAAAAGTTACTCAAAAGGTCATAACAGTATGTTAAACACACTACACACATTACGAACTACTTTAACATGTTGTGCACATGTACATATGCATGTACACATTTACACACTTAAACATATTAACATATAAGATTTTATTGAATAAAAGTAAGTGCATATACACACACACACACACATTAAAAATACGCTTTTTCAACACAAGTACACCAGGGGCATGGCATGAATAGTTGAAATTAAAGGGGGGGTATAATTGACAGTTTCGAAGGGGAGGTAAGGGTATGGTTATGCATGCATATGTATATTTAAATACAAAACACTTTATATTATTTAAATTAAATCCTAACCTGTAAATACCACAACCTGTTCATATTCTCATTTTTACAAACCTCCTCTTCACTTAAAAGTTTCCTAAGAGCTTGAGCTAAAGTATTCATGGGTTTCTTTTCATAAATTTGAAAAAAAAATCATCACTTCCTTATGCAAAAATCCCTCCTTTAATTCACAAAACCACTTCTACATCTCCTACAACCCTTTCTCTTCCAAAACTCAAGCGAACATCCACCTAAACCTACATGGCCGAACCTAAACTAATCATTGATTTTCCCTACAAGGCCTAGGCCTAGCCTAAATCCACTTGGTCGAGCTCGATTAAAGTGTCCAAGCATCCAAAACTTTTAAATTTTGCAAAATTCTAAAGCGTTTTCATGTTTTGGCAAAAAATTCGCTTTGATTTAGAAAATTTACGGCGAGTAAAACTTTTGTTTATGGAAAAGAAATAAACTTGATTTTGATGAAGTGTGTGTTTTGAAAATACGATATTTTTCGTGTTGAAAAATCATGTTATTTGGATGATATATGATTACAAGGTTGGTTGTTGGTATAGATTTTTTTTTTTGGATAATATGTTGATATGTTGGATATATATATGGATATGTGATATTGATTATGATATGATGGTAGTGTGGTTATGAAACCAAAACAAGTGTATGTGATAAATTTGTTGTAAAGTTAGCACCTTGAAATGTCGTAGAGGACATGAGATCCGATTTAAAAAACGAAAAGCACTTTTTTCTTGTTTTGGATTTTGAAATTGTTTTCCTAGTTTTTACTTTTGTTTTTAAGTTTTCAACACTTTTAATTTTTTTTTTCAAATATGCTATATCTAGAATTAGGTGAGATTTCCGTCTAGAAATCAATTCTAGTGAACTTCGCTTATAGCGATAGTCGCTATGGATGTGGTTTGGAAAAGTTCATGATTTCTAGGTTTTAAGTGTTTTCTTTTGGATTGTCTTTGAAAACTAATTTAAAAATAATTGACAAATTCAAAAGTTTAAGTTTTAATTATTTAATAAATTAATTTATTAATTAGGGTAATTATTATTTAATTAAATAATTAAGTAATTAGGTTAAGTAATTAGAGTTTGAGGAAGTATTTATCAAGTTAATTATTCTTATTTAAGTTTTAAATAATGGTTAGTTAAGATAATATAAAATTAATTTGTATTTACTCAAGTTTATTTATTTTAACTAATTTTTTAATTTGAGTAATTGTTTAATAAATATATTTAATTAAAGGTTAATTATCCACTTAATTAAGGTTTAATTTCTCAAATAAATTTTATTTAATTAAAGTAAACTAAAGTTAATTGTAAATAAATTAGGATCATTACCGATTTACTTTTTGTTTAATAAAATATTAATTCAGGTTTAATTGAGTTTTAAACTTATGATTCAATTTAAGTTTATTTATTTTTAAGTTTCCTTTAAAACTCCATTGGTTATTTTATTTTAACCACATTTATTTTTGAAATAAATTATTTTGAAACCGAAGAATCTCATGTCCACGCTATTAAGTAGCCAAATAAATTAAAATAGTTATAATAAAATGATGTCGCGTTTTATTGAGAGTAAGTCACTTGTACTGATCACAAATGCCCCACTTCGGGAATGTGATGAATACAAGGGGTTAATTTCGATAAGCGAATCATGATGATCTAAGCATAAAGAACGTATGTTCATATGTAAACCTTCACATCCTGATAGTGGGATGGTCCACTATAAATAACTTGACCTTCTAAAATTATTGAACGTTGGTTTAGAGAGACCGGTGAGATATTAGTTGTTATCCGAAAACCACTTCGAACCAACGTAAACATTCGAACTGGAAATTGTGAAGGCAAGGTCCAAGATGAAGTCTTTGAAGTGCAAGGGTTGTTTTCTACTAACTCTAAGGATGATTCCAAAATAATGTAGTAGAGATAGTGCCTTTGGTTCGTTCATCTCCTGAACGACATGTATGGATGAGTGCTGACATTGTGTCAACAATATGGAAGGCAATGTTAGCATTCCAAGTGGCAATGCTATAACAATGGTAAACATAGCCTTAGGCCTCATCAACTCGGAATGACTAAAACATGGGAGATGCAGCAAGGCAAGTGGGTTGCTCCCATTAGGGGAAGGTTATCCCTATCTGGAGTCCTTAATATCAATTCATGTATGCTTTGGTTAGGTTGCTGATCCCAACCAAGGGATGATCTTATTTGATACTATCCAGCAAGGGGTACGTCGGTCTTGTGTTGGAAGGGGATCCAAGTAAGGTCCTCGGTATTATTTTTAAGCACCATGACAGGCGGTACCCCATAGCCCATTCATTATATGGAATCAATTCTCTAATAAGTGTTGTACATCTTTAGTTGTACCCAACTATGTTGAAATGTGAGATGCAAGCATTTCAGCTATATTCTATTGTACTTGAAAACCCTAGTCATTATTATAATATCATCGAATTTCTATGTAAAGTGTTTTATTTATCGTAAGGTAAAAACTTATCCATGTTTATATGCAGCGTGGTTTTACGAGTTACCTTTGATTTCAAAGTGTTCTATAAAAATAAAATTTAAGTTGTTTGAGTTTTACTCACACCAGACCTATGTATGACCCAGAGTTTTATACTCTTTTCCTAAAAAAATTGGATATTTAATTTTTTATGAGCAGCCAAGTGATCCAGGTTTCTTACAAAATCATTTTGAAGGAGCTGGAGCAGCTAGCTTCACCGTAGCTAATTATATTCATTTCTGCCGTGTTTATGTATGATCTATGTATTTTGTATGGACAGGTAGTTATAACTATCCAGTTGAAGTTGTAATGTAAAGACTCTGATGTATTATTATGATGGTATGACTATGTAATACCCTACATTATATATTATATGTTGTTTTGCTTTGTGGTGAGATTATGTGATTGTGTAGTTTTTTCTTATCTTTCTTTTTCTTCTACCCTTAATGGCTCTTCTTTCGGCGAGAGAAAGGCGGTCGTCACATGAGCCCTCTCCTTACTCTATCTACTTTCCATTATTCTCAAGGGACTATTCCATATTCCTCCATTCCACGATAGAATCATTTAACATTCTATCCACGGGTCACCAATCCTAGAACTCGCCCTTTATGGATAATGTTCTCATGAACCCTTTCAACATCGAGCTGCCATCATCATAATCTAACTTAATTCATCGTCGAGTTGTCATAAACGAAGTCCCGAAACCATCATCTTTCTACTATATCGCCATCAAACCCCAAGCAAA
Organism: Allium cepa; assembly: GCA_030765085.1. NCBI lineage: Eukaryota > Viridiplantae > Streptophyta > Magnoliopsida > Asparagales > Amaryllidaceae > Allium > Allium cepa. Next base: position 657,678,420 of record CM060942.1, read on the forward strand.
CAAACAAATACCTTTAGCATGGCCTACAGAGCCTACATTTTACCTCTTGAAAGTTTCCCTCCGATTCCAACAAAAAACTACCTCTCGGTACTGTAACAAACCGATTTTAAGTTATAATTAATAAAATAAATAATAGAAATTTATTTAATTAAACTTGAATTTGATGGTTATTTGACAATTGGTTTGGTAATTATTTTATAAAAGGATATAAATTATGAAATTATGATATTTAAATTTAAATAAGTTATAAATGTGGAAATAATATTTTATAAAATACATAAAGATGAAATAAAATAATATCTTAGATTAAATTGAATTTATCTTAAGAATAGAAAATAAAAATATATTTTCTTTATAATTAAATTTTAAAGCCCAAAATCACTTAAAATTAAAAATCCAATTCTAGACTTTTCTTTCCTCTATTTTACTTCGTGTATATTTTCACCTGGAGTCTTTATGACTAGGAGGATCTTGCATTTGAAGAAATCGAAAGACCAAAAGTATTCTCTTCTTTAAAATTTAAAAAAAAACTATATATGAAATTTATATAATCCCTACATTCGATTTTTTGGTTTCTTGATTTTATTCATCGCAGTCGTTCGGGGGCAATCTAAGGCGTGCAATTTGAAGGTGCGAAATCTATCGAAGTCCGATACGATGCTAGCGTTGTAGGTGAGAGTGTTGGTCGTTGATGTGGGAGGATATGCCTTAGTTGAGGCAACGTTGAGTGGATGTCGACTGCAAACCTGTGATTGATGCTTTGTGGTAGTGACTATCGGCGGTGGCAGTGATTATGCGTTTATCGTTGGGCGAGTTAATTTAAAAAACTCACAACTATATCTAAATTTTATTGTTCGTTATTTATATAATCATCCTGTTTGTATTAGCAATTGCTTGGGTAATGTTAAATAAGTTTATTAATTGAAATAGTTTTTGGAATGACTTGTTGCCGGTTGAATTTGATTGTTCGAGTTAATTATTGATTTAAGATTTAGAATTGTTTAGAAAATGTAACATATTATTATTTTGTTAATTATAATATTGTTAAAAGATTGTATTTATAAAAGTTATTAAAAGAAAGTCTATTTATAATATGGATACTTTCTTATATGTAATAATTTAAAATAAATTGTTATATTGCTGATTAGTTTTGATATTAAGTGATTTTGAATCATATTTACGGTTAAAAAATTAGTATAATATATTCTATAGTTTATATATATATATTTATGGAATAATTATTAGTAGTGGAAAATTAAAGTAAAATTCCTACAACTATATTGATTTATAAATGTATCGTTAAATATTTTATATAAATATTTGAATGTTTGCTTCAACTATTTAAAGTCATATTTTAAATGAGCTTTAATATTATTTCAGTGTTTGAATTAAAATTGGTATTTAAGTAAAATTTTATACCTTTCATTTTTCTCACATTTTATATGGATTTTTGATGTTGTGAATGATTGACTATTGGGCTTGGTTTGATAAACGAATTTAATATGATACGGTGATGACATCCTTATATTTGATATATGAGATTTTTTTTCTGTATGATGAGAAATATGAATAAATAGATTAGTCATACCGTTTGGGATGAGGCATTTAGTAATATTTTTTTGATTATTTGTGGGACTTATCATATAGAAATATCTAGTGTGGATCGGATGTATTTTATGGGCATCGAATAATTATTCAAGTAACACGCGGTGGTATGCGATGCTGTTATATTATTTGTTTGATTATTCGTTTTAAGTAAATGTAACTCAAACGGGGATTACACTCATGGTTTCATGTGGTACTCGATGAGGAGTATCATATTGTTATATATTAACTTATGAGAGCAGTGTGTTGGTATATTATTAAAGATATGCTAAATGATAGAGTACGAGTACTATATGACCATCCGCATTGTGTCCAACTTCCTTTAATTTTGAAAGTGAACCAGATTGTCCAGTATCCACCCTGGCGGCCCTACCGTAGGGTCGTGCCCCAAATCCATAACACTGTTATTATGCGTCGCTTTAATGAGTATCATGTTATGTCCCTTTGAAGCACATCATAGGATTGATAGTTGTAGATAAGTTGTAGCCCATAACCCCTTGTTTAACATAAGCCAGTAGTTTGTTACCATTAAGGGAAAAGTAGGGTTATGACCGAGGCTACGCATAGACGAGCTACTGGTGGGTGGGTCATGATGTCCGTCGAGGTAACTGAAGACTGTAGGAATAGACAGCTACTCTGGGTTAGGCAAGTTGACCTGGGTTCCTGGAGTAGGCTTGTAGTAGATGGCTATCAGTCTCTCTATCTGACTCGAGGATGTGAGTATAGTAAATTGGCATATATCTTGAAGACTATAGGAATAAACGGTTACTCCACGGTTGGCGAGTTGACCTGTGTTCATGGAGCAGTCTTGGGTAGGTGGCTATTAGTCTCCCGTTAGATTCATGGTATATTCGTGTGCAGTGGATTGGCATATATGTCTTGTTCCTGTGATGGGTTAACTAGACTAAAGACTGGTTGTGTCTAAAGTGTAGTCAGTCTCCATATATCCACGCTTTTGGTACGGTATTCTAGAGATAGTCTTGTTGATTGATTATGATTAATTATCTTTGTGATTTGTATGATACTGGATATCATTTGGATGATTTTATGGGCTATCTCACATAATCAGTTGATTATATAACTTTATGAAATTATATTGGAGCATTGTCGTATATTGGCCCTATTTGCTGGATGCTTTCATTTTTCTATGATGATAATCTATATTGTGAGATTAAGGGATATTTGGGCATTGCAATGTCCTTGTCCTATTATACTTGAGAATATCTCACTATTGTTTGTGTCTAGATTTGATAATAATTTCAAGATATAGATGATTCACCCATACGATGTTGTTTTTTGAGAATTCTGATTTGATGTATTTTATATGGGTGATGACATCTATGTGCCGTGTTTTTAGAGTGTTGCTATTATGATACTATTGTCAGCATGTCATCAGCATTATATTATGGATATTCCATATTTATGTATGTATTGACTCATTTATTAAGATATAGTCTGACCCACGTGTTATTTATATAATACGTGGGTCAGCCTGAAACATTTCAAGTACAAGGATAACGAGGCTTGCAACTATAATTTGGGCTTTAAGAAGGCTAGATATTTAGCATTGCTATATATTATTTGTATTGCATTGACATGGGTATGTATTTGACACATAAGATGTATTTCACACCTTGTATATTTTATATATATTATATCTTGTTGCTACGACTGACTCTATGAGCTCTGTTATTTACTATATATTGCGTATTGTTCTATCCTGGAGGCATGGATGTTTATTGCTTTGTGCTGATACTGTGTACATATAAGTGTGCTATATATTTAATGTTTTAATGCGTATCATTGTTAGCCCAAGAGAATATTCACGTATGTACCATCATATTTCCTTATTCCATGTATTATCTGATAGTATTACCTAGTAATACTCTTGGATAATATTAGTATAGAGGTTGGGGTCTTTATAGTTGGTGTCAAAGCAGGTCTATAATAATACATTATACAGCGGAGATACAAGTCTTGGCCTTTTATGAGAGTTAAAGCCCCTGTCTTCGTAAATGCGTGGTGGATTTTTATTTGTATTTAAGTGAAATTAGAAATATACGACGATTGGTGGGGCAACCATTGAGGACGTATTTGTTATTTTTCCTATTATATATATAATTTATTGTTATTCATTTTTTGGTTATATTGATGTGTATTACATGTAACATCCCGCCTTCTGATGCCCAAAATTAGCCGCTACTAATGCTGCAGTCATCTGTAGTTGTTATTTCTTCGCAATCGAATGCGACATAGTTAATATTGATACTCAGGAACACAAGAATATGAATTTTTTTAACTTCTACAAAATAGAGTTTCTCATTTCGTATGAATAATATTTAGATTTAATTACATGATCCCTGACGTTAACCACGTTCAGATTACATATACATGTAAAAAATACGATAAGAGCGACATACGAAGATGTCCCCTTATGATGATCAGAGATCTAATAATATGAACTTTGCAGTTCTTAGTACATCACAGTGGAATACATAAAATAGCTCCTATATTGCTAATATTGCCTCCCGCATGCCTTCGGAAGCTTATTCGTCCAAAAACTGAACGTCCCCCATTTTCAGACTATTTAAACTATTTTTGAGTACCCAAGAGTTTGTGAAGAAACACAAACTTCGAGTCAGACAATAAGTCTAGTATAAATGATCCTCTATCATCTCTTATCATAAATAGAAATCTAGTGAGACCACACCGCTTGGCGAAAATGGTTTTCCACTCAATAGTATCCAAAAAAAACATGCAAATTATTTACTATGCTCCTGCACTCAAAATGATTAGTCTTAACATAATATGAAATAAAACCAATATTGTATTGGATATCCCATCCACCCATTTATTAGATATCTCGTCTAAAAGTAATTTATTAGATTTCCCATCAAAAATCAATTTATTGGAGCTTTCCTCTAAAATCTTTAAAATGACCATCTGTCATAATTAAATAGGACTATCAATCCTACATTCATTTAAAATAAATGCACATTATCCATCATTCATTGTTTTGTAAAAGATGGTGTTGGCTATCTACCTCACACTCCATAGTTTTTTTAGGATGACTATGAACCTGTGGGTGCCAAATCCCGAGGCTAACCACCTCTGGCAAAACATTCTTTACTTTAGAAAATTGATGTGGGCTATCTACCGCACATTCCATGGTTTTCCTTCGCTAACCAAGAACCCATCACTTGGAATTTAAAACATCATGGTACCAATGATTATTTATAAAAATTCATGGTCCCCATGATTACTTATTTTTCCCAAGTATACCACATGTTTAACCTATTTCCATTGGTAGCCCCAATTAGGTTAAATTAAATAAAAATACATTAGCATCCCCAATTTATATTTTTGAAAGCATATTTCTGTTTGTAACCCCAAACTATTTATCAAAAACATTAAACCTACCCCTATGTCCCCAAGGTTTATTAACATTCATTTTATATAAGGAAGCCCTTTACATATTCAAACAAAGATAAGTATTTTATGATGTAACCCTTCAAAGTAACACCCTTGACTTAGCAAAGTTTTAGTTAAGAAAAATGGCTAAAAACAGCCCTTTAAAACCCTTCGAATGAAGTCCCGTTTGAAAGCAAATAAACATCTAAAATTAGCCCCATCGGAAACCTTTCTGCTGAAAGCATCACAAAATCATACATTTCGACTTTGTCGAAAGCCTGGGGTATCCCCCTTATAAAACCATTTATAGACCTTTCGAAAGCAATGAAACTCAAACCTTTCACAATCATTGAAGGTAACCCCTTCAAAACCATTCAAAATCAAACCTTTTGAAATAAAAAACTTTCGAAATCAAACCTTTCAAAATCAGAACCTTTCGAAGTGAAACCTTTTGAAATCAGAACCTTTTGAAATCAAAACTTTTTGAAATCATTCAAAAACAATAAAGTGTTGGTGTTGGAACCAACCCTTCGAAAGTATACTTCCGACCTTGTCGGAAGGTTTACCCTTCGACTTTGTCAAAAGGTATTAAAACTTTTACTTTAAAAACAATAGGAAGGTTGGGATTTTCCTACCCATTTCCCTTCGACTTTGTCGAAGGTATAAAAATCTTGGTGGAAAGCGTTTAAAACGTTAACTCTTGAAGGTTTTGGCTTTTGAAGACCCCCTTCATGGCCCTTCCTTGAGTATATAAAACGTAGTTTTTTATACAAATTTATAGAATCGAAGGATCCCCCTTCGTCTCAGTTGAAAGCAAGTTTTATTTCCATTTGAAAGCAAAAGAAGTAGCTCCCTGACCCTTCGCCTATCTTTCCTTCATCACCATGCCTACCCTTCTACTTAGACGAAGGGATAAAAGTGGCTTTTAGAGTCGGAGGGAACATCTGGGCCTACTAAAGTGATGTTTTTATCTTGCTTGTCTAATATTGGTCAAGAGGCTTCCACCTATGCTTTCAAATAGTAAAAAGTATACCAAAGTCAACCTTTTTCTTACAACAGTATACTTCTTCCCCAAATCTATTTTTGAAAGCAATTTTTCCTCCGGCTTTGACCAAGGCAGAAGCAATAGTGCAATTTAGCCCTTAGGCTTAATTAATTTAATTACCTTAGTTAACCATTAAGGAAAATCCCCAAAAATCTTATAAATCATATACTTCAACATATTAAAATTTCAAAGTATATGAAGCTCAAAACAACTCGCAATTTAACCAAAACCAAATAAAACATGTTAATTAACCTATTAACATTTTAAAAAACCTAAGTCTTACCCAAACAAAGGTTTAAATGATTATATCCTAACCAAAATCACAAACATGAATCGGGTGTAACTCATAACCGACCAAACACAGAAAATAAGATGATAAACATAGTTATTCATCTTGATTAGTTAATTGGAGAATGAGATAATTTCCTAGCTTTAATTCCTTATCTTTTTCTTCAATTTATTGCTCTTCCTAGAGCTTTTAATGGATGACCAAAAGTTGGTAAGGAGTTATGAATGAGAGACTGAAAATTTATTAAAGTGGAGGAAAAGATTTATGCTAAGAAATGTAGCCCCATTTCCAAGTTTACCCCTTAAGAAATTCCTTCTTCTTAATTTAGTTAAGTCTTATTTTAGTTCATTCATTAAGGCATGACCATTGCATTTATTAATCTCATCTCCCTAAGTATTCACATTATTCTATTTAATTTATCCAATTCAATATCCTTAATAATGTTAATTAAAATTCAAGGGCATTACATTACAACTCTATTGTGTTACTAAATTAAATGCTTAAAATACAATAGTATTTTAAATACAATATTAATTTCGGTTATAGTGGAAATATACCCATGAAAATTGAAATATAAATTTTTTATTCAAACAAGTATATGATTATAAATATGAATTTGATTTTATAAAAATGAATATAAATATTTTGTGACTTATTTTGGTGTTAGTTTGTCCGCAGAGTTATTTAAGAATTCTTGTCGATATTTTGATCAACGATATCGATAGGGACTCCTAAACGCTCATACGAGGCAATCCAATGCAATATTTTGGAAATATTTAAGTTTTTTAAGTGTTAGATAAAAGTAAAGATTTATACTTATGCAAATATTAATTGTTATTATTATTATTGTCATTGATTTTGAAATTAAGTGAATGTTTAAGGAGAAATCATTTGGAATATATGTATTGTAATTGAAGTATTAATGAATATTTGAAAATGAATTAGTAAAGTTATATTGGAACTAGTACATTCCTAGTATATGGAAGTGATATTATATGAGTTTTTGAAATAATATGGTGTTAACTTGTCTGTTGAGTGAGTTAAGAATTTTGGTCGACACGGGTGCACATGTATTTAGTAGAGGTTCTTAAATGCTTAGACATGACATTTGGACACAAGTTTTGGGAGAGATATAAATAATTTGTGAAAATTGAAATATTTGAGTTAAAATTTAATGTTTTGAATATATATATGTGTGTATATATATAAGTAAAATATTTTAGAAAGTGTTGTTTGAAATTTATTTTTTCTTAGGTTAGAAAATAAAAGGTTAACTTTATTAACTTAAATTTTTTTGTAAAGGGTATTTTATATGTTAGTATGTATTTTAAAAGATGTTTGCAACCGTTGATATTAGTGCACAACTATGATCATTAGCGATGCATTATTGATTGTATGAATATTACAGCCAAATTGATATTATTAATCGCTATAATTAATGGAGAGGCAACATCATTTTATTTTATGGTAATTGGGAATTTGTTAATATAGGTGTGTGTGTGTATTTGATGTTATTTTGACAAAACATAAAAATGTAAAATGCTATAGATTTTGGGATTTTGAGATAAGGAATTTTCATTTAATTTGAAGGTATATGTTTTGAAATATGGAATATTATTGATTCATTAATGAATATATATAAATTGGATGCATTAATTTGAAATAATTGATATAAAAAAATTATATGCATGAAGTATAGTAAGAATTTTATGAATCATTTCATAGATTTTGAGATATGATTTAAAAAGAGTAATACAGAACTATTTTGAAGTGTTAAATTTTGTGAACTAGTTTAAACTTTCCTCTTGATACTAAGTGTAAATGTTTGAATGTTTGTATAAATTAATGGAAATTAGTAATAATTTGGAAAATATTATTCATAAAATTGTATGTAGAGATGATTTAGTGTGATAAAATGGTTGAATCAAGAAAAATAATGTAAGATATTTTGTTAAATAGAAAATGAGTTATTTTGGGTTAATAAAATTTTAAAATATTTTAAATAGTTTGAAGTTATTTGAAGAAAATTTTAAATTCAAATTATGATTGAACATGTTTGAAATGAGATTTGAAAAAAAGTCGAGGATCATGTAGAATCATATAGTTTGATAATGGGTTAATTTATGGGCATTAAAGCCCTATATTTTTGAATGTATTCTTGGCTTTGAATTTTTCTTATGTTTTTTCACCCATTCAATTTTCTAATTGAGTTTATGACTGTTCAATTTTGATATATTCAAATTTTTCCAGGATGAATATATTTGGGCCCCTTTTTGGATTACTACTTTGACTTGTCTAAATACTCGACTGAAACCATCCATGTTTGTTCAACTGCTTACTTTGTAAAATATCGACTAATATTCCTGTATTCGACCAATGCATGCCCGTGTGTTGCATCATTCACCTAAACATGGTCTTGTCTTGCACCTGTGTGCATTTTCCTTTGTCCGGCATTGCCTACAAATTCTTATGCTCCAATTTAATGTAACCGTGTTGCACCCTCCTTTCTTTTGATGCTATTTTGCATTGTTGTGATGCATGTTGAACTCTATGCACTTATGATTACTACCTTGCCTAGTTTTATTTGCACCATGTTCTCACCATGTACATGTATACATGTAAATACATATATGTTTATATGTATATTAGTGTGCTTGTTTAATGTTGCATTTCATGGATCCATGCACATGTACTTGGCCTTGAAATTGGACTACACTTGTATATGACCTCTTGTATTGCTGGTTTGTCTAGTCGCATGTGTGTCAATTTCTGGTCCTCTGCCTAGCCTTGCCCTACCATGTGCACTCATCCCTGTGAGCTTTTGTTTTGTTTCCTTGTATGCTCGATGGTTTGGCTGTTTACCTTATATCTATCCTACGCTCTAGAATAAACTGAAATGATGCCGTCCCTGCCTGGCCTTGTACATGTTCATCTCTTTACTGTTGCACCTGTCCCTTGTGCCTTACCTAGTTGTCCACTTGACCACTCTGGTTTTGTCTTGAGTTTGTTGCGTCCTTACTGAAACCCTGTGCTTGTACACTTCTACCTACTGCCATGTTTTATTAGGTGTGAGAGCCTTTGTTTTCATGCATTTAGTGTTGCACCTGATACTATTTTAATTTTACATGCACACGCACCTATATATTTATTCATGTGTGTTGATCCATTTCATTGCCTTGCCTTACCCTGTTCCTTTCCAGTGAGATGTTGACTAGTTGTTATGAGTGTGCCCTTATGCTAGCCTATTTATCTGGTAGTTACACTTGCATTTGCATTTGCATTTGCATTTTCATTAGTTTTGTTTTACTTATGAACTAAGATTTCTTGGCTGCACTTCTACCATGTGTACTTTTGCACTTGGTTATTGTTAATCCTCCTTTGCAAGGCAGTGCACAGGCGGATTTAACCCAACAGACTTCAAGGTTATCAAGACCGATGATTCCAGAGTGACGATTGTAGGAACCGAAGGTAAAGTAAAAATGGTTACAAAAACCAGTGTTGGATGGAGTTGGTAGATAAATGATGCAAGATGCTTAAAATATGAATCTTAGCTTGGATAAGTTAGGGATCAACATAAATTGGTGGAAGCTCAGGTATCGACATAACATGGATCTGCATGGAATGGAAGTACCATAGGGCTCGGCATGACTTTATAGCACAGTAGGGATCGACATACCTTCATGGCGTAGGAGGGGTCGACATAGTTTCATGAAGTAGGAGGGATCGGCATAGCATTGTGCAGTATCATGGATCGGCATAGCTTGGCAATACCATAGGGGTCGACATGATTAGTTATACAAGGGATCAGCATGGACGAAGTAAAGTGCGGATCGACATGGCTGGTAATGTATGGATCCACATTGTCGAGGCAATATGTCGATCAACATGGTTGGTTATAGAGGGATCGATATACTTCAATTGCTTAGCTATATGAAGGAATCGATATTTCAGATGGATCGGTATATTTCGACTCACAAAGAAGGGGTCGACATGGTTGGTTGCATTGGACCAGCGTACTTCATTGGATAAGGGTCGGTGTTCATCAATGCCCAAGTACATTCTTGCATTCTATAATCAATTACTCGAGCTCTCTTATTCCAAATGACATGAAACTTGAGGATCAAACATATTTTATCATAAAGAATCCACCATATGAATCGCTGCGCAAAAATCAACTAAGAAAGGGATCGTGTAATGACCTTAATTTTTAGTAACATTATTTAGGACATTTAATTAGCTAAATAAAATAAAATAATATGATGATTAGGGGATTGAGATTTGTGTTAATAGAAATGTAGTCGTGCAATGTTAACAGATGAATTAAAATGTAATAGAAATGGAAGTTAGATTAGGGGCAAAATAGGAAAATACACATTCTTATACCCTAAAACCTTACACATTCATTCTACGCATTAATTTGCAAAAATTAAATATAAGAGGTCGGCCATCGTTAAGGAAGAACAAGAAGAAGATAAGAGGAAGATGCTTAAGCAATCAAATCCATTCTCAAATCTCAAGTCCTTAATCACAAAGATAAGGTGAATAATGACTACATCTCATGTTTTGATTATTTTCGGTTTTAGTTTAAATCTGATATATTTTGCAAGGTTTTGCCATGTTTTTTATTGTTAAATTGGATATATGTGTGCTTGTTGATGATTTATGCTAACTCATACAAATTTTATGATATGTTTTAATGTGAAAATCTATTAGATGACATCCAAATGCCTTGCGATTTGAGAATAAGGTCAGAAATCACATTTTAGAGATGGATTTCAGTTTTCACAATTTTTTGAATTAGTGTGGATATATCATTAATTTTCTAGTGAAGAAAAGGGTTATTTGGGTTTAAAATTTATTATGGATAATATATGTATGTTTTGGGTCTGAAATTAATATATGTTAGAAAACACAATAAAAATGATTTCTGGGAATTTTTATAGAATTTTCCTAAGTGTTTTAATAGATATATAAAATTATTTAAGGTATGAGAGTTAAATGCTATATATATTTAAAAAGGAGAAGGGGTATTTAGTAAATGTTCAAATTGGTACTTCTGAAATTTCGGTAGCACATTTAGAAAAGAATTTGGAAAAAACTAGCAACCAATCATTTGTTTACAAATAAGCAGGTTAGTTGAAAAGAATTACTTTTTAAAGTGAAAATGCTTTTTTACCTTATTTTATCTATTTCGCCAGTTTCGGCACCCAGCTTTCCGACTAAGTACTTCCGCCTCCATCACCATCGAAACTAATGCGCATGGTATCAATGACGTGGTACGCAACGAATTGGACATAGTCGAAAGGTATGTAGTCGAAACATGGGGTTCCGAAGGGGTCGAAGCTTTTCTTTGTTTTAAATGAAAATGTGTCTGCTTTGTTTTCGAAAGGAATGCTTTCGACTTATTTAGCTTTCGACTTGGTTAAATGGTTTTAAGGAATGGTTCCGAAAGAGTTTGTGCTTTTTTTTTATAAAGAAGCTTTCGAAGGGGTTTGAACCCCTAGCTGCCGCATCTTACCTTTCGAAGCAATTCCTTCGAATGGGTTTCTTTGTTTAAAAGCCAAGCCGCTTCTCCAATGCTTTCGAAGGGATTGGTTTCGATACCATCCACTTTTTATACTTAGGAAATATCTTCCGGAAGTGTTACTTTTGACTTTCGTCTTTTAAGACCCTTTTGAAATTTTGAAAGATAAACCCAAATGTTTCAAAAGGTACAATTTTGAATGGTTTCGAAAGGTTAATCCACATGTTTTATTTGAATCCAAAATCTTTCGAAAGATTTGATAATTTTAATGCTTTCGAAAGGTTTAAGAGAAAGTTTTCGAAAGGGAGGTTCCCTAATGTTTTCGAAAGGTTATAAACGGAAGATTTTCAAAGGTTTTCGAAAGGCATATTTAGAGTGTTTTGAAGAGAGGATGTTTAATGTTTTAAAAGGCTTTCGGGAGAGAGGTTTTGAATGATTTCGAAAGGAATATGTAAATGGTTTCGAAAGGTATGTTTTGGCTTTTTGGCCCAAGGTTTTACTTGTATCGAAAGGGGTACTTTCAACGGTTACTTTCAACGGTTTCGAAAGGGTTACTTTCAATGGTTTTGAAAGATATTGTTTAAAGGTTTAGATTCTTTCATTAACAAGGTTTTGAAAAAAGTATATATATATATATATATATATGTGTGTGTGTGTGTGTGTGTAACTTGGTAAAGTGTTTTGAGTAAAGCGTATAATATTTCCTTGTTTATTTTTGGTTTAAAAGGATTAAATCATTTTGAAAGAAAATGTTTTCAAGGAAAATTTATGGGTAGTTGACCCTAAGTAAAATGACACATATATTAGAATACTAGATGAGATTGGTATAGGGTCGCGCCCTATACATTAGCTATCAGCCCCTAGCTAAGTTAGTCCAAAATTCCAGTGTGAAGAGATTTGTCACAAGTAAGACTAAAATTATGTTGCATACAAAAAGGAATATACTGAGTGAGGATAGGTTATTGGTGAGCCTGCAAAACCATTAGGATCAGTTGACTCTGGGAGAACTAAGTTAGGAATAGACCATCCAGAAGAGGAACATCCAACAGAAGTTAGATTATTTATTTATTTTGCCTTGTAGGCCCAAGTCAGCCAATTGTTAGTAGTTCGCCAAACAAAACTATAATGATCAGAAAGATAGGCCATTTGTCACCTGATTTATATTCTTACATGATATTGCTTTATTTTTTAACTAGTTTTGTGTGACGACTCGGAATTTTTGAACATTTAAAATCGGAATATTTAATTGGTTTTAAATATTTAAAAGTTTAATTTTTAACTTGAATTACGAATATCACAATTTATTTGATAATTAATTATTGAATTAAATAATTTTGAAGTTGGGTGAAATGTTGAAACTGGAATTTTAACCCGGTCAAAAATAATTTGAAGGCTTATAAAATTTATATTGATAATACGAAGGATAATAGATGTTGTAAAATTGAATTTAATAGTGACTTGTTCAGTTTTAAAAATGTATCGTTTTAAATTGAAATTGAACACAGCCTTTCGAGGCACAGTCTCGGATTTCGACGAAACCAGTTCCATTGGATCAGTAATATTGAATTATTATCGGATTTCAATTTCCGTACTGATCGGAGTTGTTGTGTGAGCGTACGATATATAAACGCGATGAAAATTTAATTGATGATAATTGATTCGGAAAGCTATCTTTCCCATACGATCGAGTTAGGACTCGAAACCTTTTCCGTTGCGTCCGGAATAGGGATTTAACATTAGGGACGCCTAGCAGAGCGCCTCGATAGGAGATCAAAATATTAAGCTACTTAAACGTGATATTTTCAATATTTAAAATTTATACTTTCAAGTCAGAAATCAAGTCCAGCCGTCTCCCATCTTTTCAAAGCGTAGAGTGCCTTCTCACGCAAGACAATACAATTCGTTCCTCCTTTATAAAGTCAATTTCTACTCCTTCTCGTTTGAACAGCCGAAAGAAATTCATGCCTTCATTTCAAATCCCTAGATCCCTTTTTTTCAGAATCACGAAAAAAATATAATACTAACTTATAACTTCCCCTCTTTCATCTTCAATCTGTAAGCGAGCTTCGAAAATTTAAAAAAAACATAGAAGAGGGGCCGCTTCCTGTTCGATTCTAGGCAAATCGTCAAATTGCATATCCTCTTCAACTCTTATCGTCGAACCAAGGGAGGAATCAAGGCCGAGCCCTCTCAATATCGTGGCGAACGTTCCTCAATTCGAAAAGACGAGTGGCGGCGAACACGAAGTGATGGTGTACGCGAGCATGGAGCTCGAGCTCGCGACCACGAGGCCGAGGAGGGAAGGTGAAGCTCGATTTGGTCACTGCTTTGACTTAGGGTTTTGGTCGCGGCGGCTCTTCTAGGCCTTGGTTGCGGCGGCTGTAGACATGGAACATCGAGGCGCTGTAGTGCACAAGTTAGGGTTCGAGCACTCTGGGCAGCGATGATGGTCGCGTGTTTTCGAGCTTCGTTGTGAGGTATCCTCAAATTTTTATTAATTTTAATTTACTCACATAAATATTTTTGCCGAACCGTAAATGTATATATACAGTAGATTTTATAAAAATGATTTAAAGATTTATGTATTTACAATAAATTACTGCTGTTGATAGTATATAGAAAAATGAGGTAAGAAGATAAAAGATTTACATATGTACATTTTAAAACCTACTAGCTTATTTCTAAAACAAAAATAAATATAACAATATGTATTATAGTGATTAACCCATTAGTAAACTTATTTAATCATTTTGGTAACTAGAAATTTATTTATTTTTAGGAAAAATTGTTTGAGTAAAAGTATTAGAATGAGTTAAAATTTATTAAATAAGGAATAAATTGTTAGGTTTATTCAATATTAATAAATTATATAAATTGTTTATTTAAGGTCAAACACCTGGAATTCCAAGGCAATATTGAAATGGACTGCAAAACGATAAAGGTGAGTTAATCTCACTCAGCCGAATTATAATTTAAAATTAAATTGATAAATTTAAATAATTGTTTGAATGATTGAATTGATTGATGTGCTATAGTATGTTATATTTTGGAATTGGCAGGTTATATTGTGCTAATGTCTGTGGATGCAGGGAAAACAGGTTGGAGAGATCCAACTGGGTCCCTCAACATTTGTTTAAATTATTTAATACCTTATGTTGTGATTATTTGATATTCTATGATTAATTATGTTGGAATATTGAATATAATTTGGTATAATGAATTACCAAAATTATATAAATTGGATTTTGGAAAGAAAATAAAGAAGTGAATTTGTAAATAAAATAAATATAGAAAATTTGAGAATGAATTGGAAATGAAATAAGTGACTTTAAAATTCTAATAAATGAATCTTGAGTATGGAAAGGAAATTTTGAATAAACTGAAAGTTAATGAACTTTAAAATCCAGTGTTATTATTTAAAAGAACATAACATTCATATTAAATTTAAGTTTTAAATTTCGAAAAGAATAAAGAAGAAATTGGGAAAAATCTAAAATTTGTATATTTCAGTTAAGAGATTTAAAATCAAATAGAAAACAATAATAGTAAGAAGAACAATAAAATCCATAATTAATAAATTTTTAAATGAACTGAGTAAGTAAAGAAATTTATTTCAAAGGGAGTAAATTGGAAATCAATTTGGGAAATTGATTTAAGTGAGTGAAGTTGAAATTTTTATCTGGATAACCAAGTACGTTTTTAAAGTAAATTTTTAAATATAAGTTAAAAGTTTTAAAGTTATTTTAAAAAGCATGTTCTAGAAAATTTATTATTTCTAATATTTAAATTCTAAAAGTAAGTATTTCCTTAAATCTATTATAGCAGTAAGTATTTAAAGAGTGACCTAGTATTTTGTTTTTAAAAGTAAAAATCTAGTTTTTATATTTTATTAAATAACCTTATTTTCAAATATTCATATAGTATGCATTTTTAATAAATTATTGAAGTAGTTTTTTTTAAAAATGTTTTAAAGTATATTTCAAAGTAAATTGTTTAAATTTATTTTAAAAATCTAGTTTTGTACTTGGTGATTTCAGAAGGAATAGAAAATATTTGGGAAAGTTTATTCTGAAAAAGAAAGACGCTTTGAAACTGTTTTCAAAGGGTTGAAAATAGAAAATATATCTTGTGAAGATATTTTGAGGTTAATAAATAATTCGGGAGATTATTTATTGTTTGATGGATGTTTGTGAATTTAAATTGATAGTTAAATCACCGACTATCAATATTAGCCAACAGCGTTGATCGTTTCGAAGAGACCGGGATCGAGATTTATTTCTCGAAAACCACTTCGATCCTGTTTGTACGTTTCGTGGAAACAATTTTGGCTTCGAAGATGGAGCAGTGAATTGCAAGGGCTAGTCGCTACTAATCCTGAGGATATTTCCGAAATAGATGTAGTAGGAATAGTGCCTTCGGTTCCGTTCGAACCCGGGACGGACTTGTATGGATGAATGCTTGCGTAACATCGTCAGTTGGACGATGGGCATTCTAAGGGATATGTTCTAAAAAGGTAACGCTTAGCATCAAGCCTCATCAAATGGGAATGATTGAAAATCAGGGGTTATGCAGCAAGGCTAGGTGGGTAGCACCCAAGCAGGGTAAGGTCATCCCTGTCTAGATGTCCCTTTTATTTCAGCTTAGTGGGCGGTTGCTGATCCCAACCGCGGGGTAATCTCACTCGGGATTATCCAGTAAGGGGTAGTTCTGGTCTTGTGTTGTAGGGGAGCGGGCGTACTCCTCGGTACTGTGATCTATGCCACGTACTGTGACAGGTGGTACCCCAGTGCCTAGTCATTAGTTGGAAATCCATTCTCCCTACGAGCCTTGTACGAGTTTTGTTTGTATTACCCACTCTGTGGCTAGTAGCTGGAATTTAATGAATGTAACAATTTCGGCTATTTTATAAGTATTTGTTTATAGACCCTATTATAATATCAGAGGATTTCTATAAAATTGTTTTAGCTATCGTAAGGTAAAAACCTGACATGTTTATTTGTGGCGTGGTCTTACGAGATGCTTTTGTTTTCAAAGGATTTTTGAAACTTTAATAACCAATTGAGTGTGATTTTCTCATGCTGGTATTCCGGACTGACTCGAGTGTTATTTAACTGTAATGCTCGGGTCAGACCGAGTATTATAGGATACAGGATTTGATGCTGTGTAGCTCAGGAGACGAGCTGGATGACGATACGTACTTCCGTACTTGTTTATATACATTTTCCGCTGTGCAGAGTAGATGTGTATCCAGGTGTATGATATTGATGTTGAGCTGTGATCGATGTACTCTGATGATTTAAATATATAAACAGAGATATTTTATTTTTGAGTAAAGATTATTTATTATCTATTATATTTTATTCCGCTGCGATGGTTAGATTCTGTTGTTGTTTTCTATTTTCTTCTTCTCCCTCTTTTTCTTTAACCTAAATGGTTTGTATTTCTGTACAACTTGGGTTGATTTAGGTAGATTAGTGTTGACTCAAGGGGCGCGGATTTGCGGGCTGTTACAGTTGGTATTAGAGCTTAGGTTGGTGATAACCTTGGCTCTGGTGGGAACTACTCATTTCAATTAGAGTCCGTAGTACTCTAGACTGGGTTTGAGTGTATTAATAGATATGAGCGCGTATTTGTTAGTGAATATAAATTGTTTTAATATTGTGTTGATTGGTTTGTTGAGTGACATATGAACCTTCGTCGGCACAGTCTGTACAACTGTATCGAAGGGGTTTCTAAACACTTGAATAGAACAATCGACACGGTATTGTTTTAAATATGGGTGAATGAAATAATTTTACCCAAAAATATATTTTGGTATAAAGAAAAGTTTTTCTTAAACTATTTTAACTAATATATGGTTGCTTGGATGTTAGAAATGATAATATTAAATTATTATCATCGTTGTGTAAAAATTTAACTAGAAATTGAAAATATAATCAAAGATTAAGGAGATAAATTCAATTATGAAATGAAATTTATAAATATGAATTATAAACGTGACTTATAAATTGAAATATGAACAAATGGAAATTTATATTAATGAATTATAGTTAAGATTGATTTAAGCAAGATTTGGAAGTATATTGAAGATAAATAATAGCATTATTGTTTTAGAGATATTTCGAAAAGGAAATTTGTTTTAAATGGATTTTGAATGTGATATAGCATTGAAATCACTTGGATTATTGGAAAATAATTCTGATGATGACGGACGCATCATCAGTATTCATTTTCGAATTTCTAAGTGACGGATTGCTGCCAAAAACTGATTTGTTCAGAAAAGCTAGTTGTTTTTGATAACCTCGAAGGGAAATTTGTTGAGGGTAAAACCAGGATTGGTTTGACTTTTGAGAAATGTGATTTGAGATGTTAAATATTTCAAATTAATTTGAAACTAAAAGTCAGGTGTTTGAAAATCCTGATGAGATAGGTTGTAAGCTTATAAATTGAGATGATTTTTAAATCAGGAAGGAACTGTAAGCTTTGAATGTTGGAATTTAAATTTAAAGTGTAAAGTTAAAAATGAAATTAACTTGGATTGGAGAATAAAAAATTTAACTGGATTGAAATTAATTGAATAGGCTGAAAATCATATCCAGTTGAATTTGAATTAAGTTGAAATCGAATTGAGTTAAATAAATCCGAGTTAAAATAAAATTGAATTGGAATAAAAATTCAATTGAGTTATCGAATGAAATTAGATTCTTATCTGAATAAATGGAAAATAAATTGGATAAAGATTGGATTGAAATAAATAAATTAGAGTAACATATAAAAGAATTAAAAATTGCATGGAATAAAATATGCTTGTGTTATAAATAAGCATAAGGCTTGAGTTAAAAATAAAAAGATGAATATATTCAAGCCTAGGATGAATGGAATTGTGTAAATAATAAGTTGTGACTTATAAAATTAAAAATGGAATACAAAATCCAAAATAAATATTGTTTGATGTTTTGGATAATAAAACGAAAGAAAATCCAAACTTGAATTATAAAATAAATTGAACTAAGAAAATTAAATGAAGTGATATTTGGAATTAAAAATCAAGTATTGAACTATAAATAAGGGAGAACTAATTTGTTAATAAATTAATTAATGAAATGTGTAAATGGGACCTATTATAGTTAAATAAAGCTGAATTGTGAGTTAATAATGAAGTTTGAAAATAAAACTCAAGTTATAAATCAATTTTGACCTGGATTGTTAGTGAAGTAAATGAAATTGAATTGTGAGTTCATAAAAGTGAATGGTAAATTGAAAATGGATAGTGAATTCAGAATTTGAGTTATTAATTGAAATTTCCTTGAGGTGCAACAAATTAATTATAATTGGAAAAGTATCGAATAAAAATGAAATTGGATTAAAACAGTAAGGGTATGAATTGCAAATAAAATCCAAATAAGTAGAAATAAATTGGAAATGGCCTTGTAATCAATTGAACGAGTTGAATCTGATAGTTAAATTTTATAATAACTAATCACATAAATTTGTAGTTTAATATGAGATTTAATTAAGAGAGAATTAAGTTGAATAAAAAAAGAATTTTTTTTGTAAGATGAAATGATCTTAAGTATAAATTAAAGTAAATTAACTTAAGCTAAAAAGATGGAAAGGAGTTGATTTGAATTCAACTTAAAACTAAGTTTAATAATGTTGGGTTGGATATAAATCAAGTGAAAATAAATTTTAATCGAAATAAAATTAGGTGAGTTACCGATAATATTAAATGGAATGAAGTTCTTAATTAAATAATTGTAAACCATTTAAAATTTTAAAGAATCGAAATAACTTGAAGACAATATGAACAATTGAATGTTTTCACGTTTAATAGAATGGTTTTAAATGAAACGCAAATGAATGGGTTGTGAATAAAATTGAAATGGAAGGTGTCGAGCTAAATAAATGGTCGTGAATGAATTAAAATGAAAGGAAATTTAATTGGTAATAAAGATGAACCTAAGTTGTTAATGGTTTTAAATGAACTAGTTTGGTTAATAAAATGAAATGCAAGCGAATGTATTCAAATTTAAAATGCAATGGGAATGAGAATATATGGATTGTGAATAAATTTAAAAATGGAATAGAATTAAGTATAAATTGAGTTGAAATCAATTTAAATTGGTTATAAAACATAAATACTTATTTATTCACATAGATCTCATCAAATTGCATAGAATAAATTGTCGTTGGATGTAAATGGAAGTAATTAAAATTCTATGTATTGATAGGAGTAAAATAAATTGATTTTGAGAGCAATTGAATTAAATACGTGTCCGGTTTGCTTGAAAATAAATTAATGTAAACTTGTGAGTTCTTAACCATTCGGATTAAGTGAAATGATATGTGATTGGTTGTAAGCAATTAAAATTAATGTTGGAATATTTAAATTGCTTTTAAAAAGTGTTTAATGTGCATTTCTTTTAGAATTCATGTGTTTAACTATTGCAAATAAGTGAAATATTGATAAACTTCATATGTATGGCACTTACATGTTTAAATTGAGTAAGTGCAGGTACCGGGAAGCCGTGTGGCTGGATTTTGGGCACGCTAACTGCTAAATAAATAAGTTGTTTGCTTAAAAGTGCTAAATAAGGTAGGCCTACGCAATAAAAATAGGAAATATGATCTGTTTTTGGTTTTTCCGACCGTGTGGGTCGATGTATATATATTTATATCTTTTGTCAAATTGTAAAAGCTCCTCCATACAAAGGAGACTCTGCCAAAAAATTTCAGAAATTTTGGAAGTTAGAAAATTTTGGAAAATTTTGTTAACGACAAATGTTTTCAAATTGGAAATTGAAATAAATTTGTAAATGAAACTAATTTAAAGTAATGACATGAAGTTGTTATAAATGGAAAATTAAATTTCAAATATTCAGAGTCAAAGATAAATTAAATTCCTAGGAAAATGAAAGAATCAATTTGAATAGAAATGAATATAAACTAAAGTGGTGAAGTGAAAATAAATAAAGAAACATATTAAATCCTTGTACTAAACTTAAGTAAAGAATGGTGCATTCTTAATTGGAAATTGATATTGCAAATATATTCTAAGAAATATTTGGATGAATAGTTATTGACATTGGTAAGGAAGTCAATAATATGTGTTGAATGTTGTGATTGGATATCATTGCTAAGTGGAATATGCAGGTATTATAAAAGGAAAAGAGAGTTGGTTTTGATTTAAAAAGATAAATTTGAATTGCTGGACAAAAAGGTATGTGTTTAAATTTCGGTGAAATTTGATTGGATTTTTGGATTGAGCCACTTGGCTTTTTGTTTTCTTTTTGGATTTGGGAGGCCGTAGGGCCATTTTGTAGTTGTACTGAGCTAGGCGCGCAAAGGAGACGCTGACAAAAAAATTCGGAAATTTAGAGAGTTAGAAAATTTTTGAGAAAATTTTGATAATTCAAAATTGGTTTTAAATTAAAACTTGAATGATTGGGCAAATAGGATTGTTTGCAAATGATGGGAGAGTTTAGGAAGTTAGTAAGAAAGGTAATGGGTCTTTTATTAAAAAGTTAGTTGGTAGGTAATTAAATTGTTTGGTTTTGGAAAAAAAGTAAATGGGTATTGGACCATTCTTCATAATTAGTAATTTCGGGACGAAATTCTTTTAAGGGGGAGGAATGTGACGACCAGGAATTTTTGAGCATTTAAAATCGGAATATTTAATTGGTTTTAAATATTTAAAAGTTTAATTTTTAATTTGAATTACGAATATCACAATTTATTTGATAATTAATTATTGAATTAAATAATTTTGAAGTTGGGTGAAATGTTGAATCTAGAATTTTAACCCGATAAAAATAATTTGAAGGCTTATAAAATTTATATTGATAATAAGAAGGATAATAGATGTTGTAAAATTGAATTTAACAGTGATTTGTTCAGTTTTAAAAATATATCGTTTTAAATTGAAATTAAACACATCCTTTCGAGGCGCAGTCTCGGATTTCGACGAAACTAGTTCCATTGGATCCGTAATATTGAATTATTATCGGATTTCAATTTTCGTATTGATCGGAGTTGTTGTGTGAGCGTATGATATATAAACGCGATGAAAATTTAATTGATGATAATCGATTCGGAAAGCTATCTTTCCCATACGATTGAGTTAGGACTCGAAACCTTTTCCGTTGCGTCTGGAATATGGATTTAACATTAGGGACGCCTAGTGGAGCGCCTCGATAGGAGATCAAAATTTTAAGCTGCTTAAACATGATATTTTCAATATTTAAAATTTATATTTTTCAAGTCAGAAATCAAGTCCAGCCGTCTCCCATTTTTCAAAGCGTAGAGTGCCTTCTCACGCAAGACAATACAATTCGTTCCTCCTTTATAAAATCAATTTCTACTCCTTCTCGTTTGAATAGCCAAAAGAAATTCATGCCTTCATTTCAAATCCCTAGATCCCTTTTTTTTAAGAATCACGAAAAAAATATAACACTAACTTATAATTTCCCCTCTTTCGTCTTTAATCTGTAAGCGAGCTTCGAAAAATTTAAAAAAAAAAGATAAGGGGCCGCTTCCTGTTCGATTCTAGGCAAATCGTCAAATTGCGTATCCTCTTCAACTCCTATCGTCGAACCAAGGGAGGAATCAAGGCCGAGCCTTCTCAATATCATGGCGATCGCTCCTCAATTCGAAAAGATGAGTGGCGGCGAACACGAAGTGATGGTGTACGCGAGCATGGAGCTCGAGCTCGCGACCACGAGGCCGAGGAGGGAGGGTGAAGCTCGATTTGGTCACTGCTTTGACTTAGGGTTTGGTCGCGGCGGCTCTTCTAGGCCTTGGCTGCGGCGGCTGTAGACATGGAGCATCGAGGCGCTGTAATGCACAAGTTAGGGTTCGAGCACTCTGGGCAGCGATGATGGTCGCGTGTTTTTCGAGCTTTGTTGTGAGGTATCCTCAAATTTTTATTAATTTTAATTTACTCACATAAATATTTTTGCCGAACAGTAAATATATATATATACAGTAGATTTTATAAAAATGATTTAAAGATTTATGTATTTACAATAAATTACTGCTGT
Source organism: Allium cepa (assembly GCA_030765085.1). Taxonomy (NCBI): domain Eukaryota; kingdom Viridiplantae; phylum Streptophyta; class Magnoliopsida; order Asparagales; family Amaryllidaceae; genus Allium; species Allium cepa. The sequence goes on from CM060942.1 coordinate 657,701,333, forward strand.
TGATAGTATATAGAAAAATGAGGTAAGAAGATAAAAGATTTACATATGTACATTTTAAAACCTACTAGCTTATTTCAAAAATAAAAATAAATATAACAATATGTATTATAGTGATTAACCCTAGTAAACTTATTTAATCATTTTGGTAACTAGAAATTTATTTATTTTTAGGAAAAATTGTTTAAGTAAAAGTATTAGATTGAGTTAAAATTTATTAAATGAGGAATAAATTGTTAGGTTTATTCAATATTAATAAATTATATAAATTGTTTATTTAAGGTCAAACACCTAGAATTCCGAGGCAATATTGAAATGGACTGCAAAACGATAAAGGTGAGTTAATCTCACTCAGCCGAATTATAATTTAAAATTAAATCGATAAATTTAAATAATTGTTTGAATGATTGAATTGATTGATGTGCTATAGTATGTTATGTTTTGGAATTGGCAGGTTATATTGTGCTAACGTCTGTGGATGCAGGGAAAACATATTGGAGGGATCCAACTGGGTCCCTCAACATTTGTTTAAATTATTTAATACCCTCTGTTGTGATTATTTGATACTCTATGATTAATTATGTTGGAATATTGAATGCTATGGTTCGATTGAATATAATTGGGTATAATGAATTACCAAAATTATATAAATTGGATTTTGGAAAGAAAATAAAGAAGTGAATTTGTAAGTAAAATAAATATAGAAAATTTGAGTAAATTTAAGAATGAATTGGAAATGAAATAAGTGACCTCAAAATTCTAATAAATGAAACTTGAGTATGGAAAGGAAATTTTGAATAAACTGAAAGTTAATGAACTTTAAACTCCAGTGTTATTATTTAAAAGAACATAACATTCATATTAAATTTAAGTTTTAAATTTCGAAAAGAATAAAGAAGAAATTGGGAAAAATCTAAAACTTGCATATTTCAGTTAAGAGATTTAAAATCAAATAGAAAATAATAATAAGAATAAGAATAATAAAATCCATAATTAATTTTGAAATGAACTGAGTAAGTAAAGAAATTTATTTCAAAGGGAGTAAATTGGAAATCAATTTGGGAAATTGCTTTAAGTGAGTGAAGTTGAAATTTTAGTCTGCATAACCAAGTATGTTTTTAAAGTAAATTTTTAAATATAAGTTAAAAGTTTTAAAGTTATTTTAAAAAGCATGTTCTGGAAAATTTATTATTTCTAATATTCAAATTCTAAAAGTAAGTATTTCCTTAAATCTATTATAGCAGTAATTATTTAAAGAGTGACTTAGTATTTTGTTTTTAAAAAGTAAAAATCTAGTTTTTATATTCTATTAAATAACCTTATTTTCAAATATTCATATTGTATGCATTTTTAATAAATTATTGAAGTAGTTTTTAAAATAAATGTTTTAAAGTATATTCAAAGTAAAGTGTTTAAATTTATTTTAAAAATCTAGTTTTGTACTTGGTGATTTCAGAAGGAATAGAAAATATTTGGGAAAGTTTATTCTGAAAAAGAAAGACGGTTTGAAACTGTTTTCAAAGGGTTGAAAATAGAAAATATATCTTGTGAAGATATTTTGAGGTTAATAAATAATTCGGGAGATTATTTATTGTTTGTTGGATGTTTGTGAATTTAAATTGATAGTTAAATCACCGACTATCAATATTGGCCAACTGCGTTGATCGTTTCGAAGAGACCAGGATCGAGATTTATTTCTCAAAAACCACTTCGATCCGATTTGTACGTTTCGTGGAAACGATTTTGGCGTCGAAGATGGAGAAGTGAATTGCAAGGGCTAGTCGCTACTAATCTTGAGGATATTTCCAAAATGGATGCAGTAGGAATAGTGCCTTCGGTTCCGTTCGAACCCGTGACGGACTTGTATGGATGAATGCTTGCATAACATCGTCAGGTGGACGATGGGCATTCTAAGGGATATGTTCTAAAAAGGTAACGCTTAGCCTCAAGCCTCATCAAATGGGAATAACTGAAAATCATGGGTTATGCAACAAGGCTAGGTGGGTAGCACCCAAGCAGGGTGAGGTCATCCCTGTCTAGATGTCCCTTTTATTTTGGCTTAGTGGGCGGTTGCTGATCCCAACCGCGGGGTGATCCCACTCGGGATTATCCAGTAAGGGGTAGTTCCAGTCTTGTGTTGCAGGGGAGCGGGCGTACTCCTCGGTACTGTGATCTAGGCCACGTACTATGAAAGGTGGTACCCCAGTGCCTAGTCGTTAGTTGGAAATCCATTCTCCCTACGAGCCTTGTACGAGTTTTGTTTGTATTACCCACTCAGTGGCTAGTAGCTGGAATTTAATGAATGTAACAATTTCGGCTATTTTATAAGTATTTGTATATAGACCCTATTATAATATCAGAGGATTTCTATAAAATTGTTTTAGCTATTGTAAGGTAAAAACCCGACATGTTTATTTGGGGCGTGATCTTACAAGATGCTTTTGTTTTCAAAAGATTTTTGAAACTTTAATAACCAATTGAGTGTGATTTTCTCACGCTGGTATTCCAGACTGACTCGGGTGTTATTTAACTGTAATGCTCGGGTCAGACCGAGTATTATAGGATACAAGATTTGATGTTGTGGAGCTCAGAAGACGAGCTGGATGACGATACGTACTTCCGTACTTGTCCATATACATTTTCCGTTGTGTAGAGTAGACGTGTATCTAGGTGTATGATATTGATGTTAAGCTGTGATTGATGTACTCTGATGATTTAAATATATAAACAGAGATATTTGATTTTTGAGTAAGATTATTTATTATCTATTATATTTTATTCCGCTGCGATGGTTAGATTCTGTTGTTGTTTTCTATTTTCTTCTTCTACCTCTTTTTCTTTAACCTAAATGGTTCGTATTTCTGCACAACTTGAGTTGATTTAGGTAGATTAGTGTTGACTCAAGGGGTGCAGATTTGCGGACTGTTACATTTTGGTTGCAGGATTAAGATTTGCAAACGATATGGTCTAAATGGTTATTAGCGAGGGGAAACCTGTTCCGCTAAGCGGTGTGGTCTCACATAATATTTAATAACCGAGTTGTATAGTATTATTTACACCAGATTTTATGTCTGACTCGAAGTTTATGTTTTCCCCTTAAACTCTCAGGTGCTCAAAATTGATTTTAGCAAGTTGAGGGTTGAGGATTTACCAATTTTATTAGATGGATGAATAAAGCTTCCGAAGATGAGTAGGACGCTGAAGATAGATATTTAGGAGTTGTATTTTTATTTCCGTTGTGTTGTATTAAGTTTGTTATGAATATTTAGTACTTTGATCAACCAAGGAGGCATCTTCATATGTTGCTCTTGGCGTATTTTGTAATAATTATATTTGATCTTAATTTGAGAATTGGTTGGGATTATGTAACTTGGGTATGAAATGTTTTTTTGAAATGTAATCAGAAACGTATTTTAATCTGTGATGATTTTATTTCATATTCCGGTGCTTCTGATATTATGGACACCATTAACGTTACCGTTTTTGGTCACTGGAAGTTAATACTATGGATCACTGCGGCATCTATAGCGCTTAGCTTTGGGCCTCCAGATAGGGGATGTTACAACTTTGTATCAGAGCATAGATTTATGGCAAACTTTAAAGTAAAATGATTTTTCTAAACATAATCCTAAGGAATTAGAGATAAGATTGGGGTATGGGACAACACTATAGTAACGTACTTACATTTGCTATATATATATATAGTATACGCTATATTTCTAGTTCCCTATCTCTCGTAGGCTATTCTTTTATATCTTACGAGGCTTGAATACATATATGGATGCTAGAAGTGGAAGAGTTAACCTTGAAAGGGGAAGCACCACTATAAATGGAAATGCCAAACTAAATACGAGAACAAACCAACATCAGGCACAAGCTGGAAATGTTGGTGTTGACATGTGAGCAATGTATCAGTTCTTTATCGATATGATGCAATTGGAGTTGCTGCTTGAGTAGTTGGAAGAGTAAACCAGGAAGCTCTGGTGGTGGATAGCTATGCTATTCTGAGTTGGGATTATGCTTTGTTGGGAGGAAAGCCATTTATTGGTACCGAAGGCACAGTCAAAGTAGAGAATTGGTTGCTTCATTGCGAGAGGATTTTCACTGATCTAGGGCTCAATGATGAGCAGAAGAGAAGTCTTGCTTCTAGACAGCTTCAGGGTACAGCGTTGTATTGGTGGAATGGTGTGATGATTGGAGTAAATGAAGAGACGATGACACGGGCTGAGTTTAAGAGGAGGTTTGAGGAGAGGTTTATGTCTGAGATTGCGAAGTCCACACTGCTCAGAAAGTTTGCTAAGTTGGAGCGGGGGGAGATGGCTATGCTGGAGTATGCTGTAAGGTTTGAGGAGTTGGCAATGTATGGGTATGCTACTGTAGATACCGTGATTAAGAGAAACATGAAGTTCATTAGGTGGATGAAACTTGAATTGACTTGGCCTACATTACCACATATCAGGAATCCTTGTGATGTTGTAGTAAAGATGACTTTAAGGCATGAGGAGATGCTTGCTTTTATGAAGAGAAAGAAGGCAAACGAAGTCCAGGTAGGGTAGAGTCAAAAAAGGAAATTCTTCTATAAGAAAGAAGCTCAGAAGGGTGGAGCTGCAAAGAAGGGGATGTCGCAGGTTGTCTGTTTTAAGTGTGATAAGAAAGGGCAGTTTGCTAATGAATGTCATTCTAGAGAGAGAAAGAAGGTGATTGGGAAGAAGAATATCAGATGCTTCAACTGCGATCAAATTGGACATTACAACAACCAATGTAAGGAGCTTCTAATGGATGGAAATGGCAAAGTATATGCATTAGAGCCAGCTACCTCGAAGCCAACAACAGAGGAAAAAGGAAAAGATTTATAAAGAGGTATGCCTGTGATTCGTGGTACATTAGTTAGCATTCTATTTGATACTAGTGCATCACGTTCTTTTACATCTCGTTGTTTGGTATATAAGCTAAACCTAAACCCCTCATATTTAGTTACTTCCTTAAGAGTTGCAAATCCAATAGGAGGGTATGCGACACTTGGGGTGAAGTGTGACCACCTAGAGTTTGATTTGTTAGGTCATACCTTTGTTTGCAGTTTGCATGTGTTTGATTTCGTAGGGTTCGAAATTATGTTGGGTATGGATTGGTAAAGTAAATACCATGCTAGGATATTTTGCCATGATAGGAAAATATCGCTTAGACATCCTGATCGCAGCGATCAGATTGTATATACCGTAGAAAGCCCAAGTTGTGAGGTGAATGCTTTGTTGGGTGTTGTTGAGGTAGAAGACGAGTTAAATCGAGTTTTCGTGGTTGAAGAATTCACGGATGTTTTTTAAACCATGTTACGATTACCACCAAAACGAGCCATTGAGTTTCGAATAGATTTAGTACCTGAAATAGAACTAGTGAGTATACCGCAAGTAGAATGACACCTATTGAGATGAGGGAGTTGAAGGTGCAGTTGGTGGATTTGTGATGTGCACGTAAATGTGCATATTTTTACCACCATATTTATTCTAATTAATTTAAATAAATGATCATATTGGGTATTTTAACTTGTTTTAATCAAAATCCATATTAATTCCAATTGTCACATATTCATCTTCATCCAAGGGCAAAATAGTAATTTTTGTGCATAAATTAACTTGAGAAAATTTAATTAGAAATTTCCATACTATTTTGTAGGAATTTGATTTCAATTACAAGTTATTTCATGAAGAAGATATGCATGCACAAAAGAACACAAAGGAATGAAGATAGAAATAATTCAAAGTGAAGATCATGGAGGACCCCACCTGCCTACCTTAATGAACAAATTAGAGGCTAATGCACATGCTTATGGAGTCTATGGCTTCATGTACACTTAAATGATGATTAGTAGAAGCTAATGATTACTTGGCCTCCACGCTTTCTCAATGGTAGTTTGGGCATTCCCCAAATTATGGATTAGGGTTTCATGCTTGTATAAATAACCCCTTATGTTTTATGTAACCCTCTTCTTCCCTAGTTAGTCTCACTTAGTATTAATTTTAGCTTAGAAAATAAATCAAAGCTCTCTTTCTTTCCATGGCAATTTAGTCATTTCTTCTCTTATGTAATTCTTTTTTTATTTATGCAATTTAATACATGTTCATTTTCTTTTCTTGTTTATTTTCTTTCATGTTGTAGTGTAGATCTCTTTATTTTATGCAAGTAGAATAGTTTTTCATTTAACTTTGCTCTCTTTTCTTTTTCTTTTTCTTTTTCTTTCATGTTGCAAGTTGCATTTGTTAATCAAGTGACAAATATGAGAGGCTAAATCCCTTCAATTTAGGGGGTAATGAAGCCCTCTAATTATGTAGTTTCAACTATTTGTTAATTCATGCTCTCTTTTTGTGCTTAATGATGATCAATGAAGTGTTTTATTTGTTGTTCTTGCTTTGAATTTGATAGCCTAATATTGTTGACATCAAATAGGCTATGTTTAAACAATCACTAATACAAATGCCTCTTCATCAAAATATGATTATGCCATAAGAAAGTGATTTGAAATTCAAATTTGACGGTCTATATTTCTAATCAATAGTTAATATGCCATACTTAAAATAGATTTCATTTTCATTTTCTTTGTCAGGTTTCATGAAAGTTAGTAAGTGCTTTAAGGGATGTGTTATAGTTTGATGGCTTATGTTGGCTAAATAATAGCACAAATATGTCATACTTATGATAAGCACATCAATTAAAGCAATAACGACCATAAAAGAGAGATCATGATTTCATATATGTTGAACTACGTGATCTAGAGAGTGGATTTATTCTCTAAATTGTTATTTAACTCTTATATTTTCATCTCTTTTCTTTTAGTTAGTTAGTTAATTTTCTAATTCTCTAGCTTAACTTTCACTCGACTTTGGTATAATTTGATTGAATAGAATTTTTAAAATAAACAATTTCCTGCGGATTGACCCGTATTCGCAACGTACTACAAGTTACGCTGTGCGCTTGCGGTTATTTTTATTTCAAAAAATTTCGACTATTTTCTAAACCGATAGAAAAGTTGTCGATTAACAAGTTTTTGGCGCCGTTACCGGGGAATGTGCTTTGATTTTGATTTTCTATTTTTTCGAATCATTTTCTTTTGATTTTTGTGTGTTTATATTTGCAATTTAAAAAAAATTGCATGTTTGTATGGTTTTTGTTTGCATTCGTTTGTGTGCTTGTTTTTTTTCTTGTTTTTTTTGCACTTCCATTTGCTTTTCTATTAAAAAAAAAATTCTATTTCATTTTCGTTTACATCTTTTTTTTACATTGCTTGCTTTAGTCACTGTTCATTCACTGTTTTGTTCATTGTTTACATTTTACATTTTAAACTGCTATGTTCATTCACTGTTTTGTTCATTTTCCTTTGCATACTTCCCACACTTCAGTTAGCCATTCTTCTGCCACCCCTTCTTTAAACTATGCATATCAATTCAGTGCACACTGCTACACCTTCAACCACATACCATTTTACCCACTGTCCATATATGCAACATCCCGCATCTACTCATCATTACATAGCAGTGCAAACATTCCCCAAGTAGCATCAAACAAACCTTAATAAACTTCCAACCACACCCCTTATTGCCTTCCAATACAACTTCCTCTTTCCAACATCAACACACAGCCATCAACGACAAAATACTTCCTACCGCTCTTACATCCCCACTGTTATCTCTACGACAAACCATCTTACCATCAACTTCCTACCGCTCTTACATCCCCACTGTTATCTCTACGACAAACCATCTTACCATCAACTTCCATTTTTATTAAGTGAATTTCGTTTTTTTATAAATGATAATGAAGTTCTTTGAAATGTGAATTCTTGATTTTATAATATAGGATGATTAATATTAGTGTGTGGATAATTTCGAAGCTATAAATAACAAATAAACTTATTATTATGAGCTTTGGAACTAATAAATAATCAAATTTGTATATTTTGGGTTTGAGAGTATTAGAGATTTAATATTTGATTTAATAAAAATAGTGTTGGAAAAATGCATGTTATAAAATAAGGAAGTTATGGAATATTTGAATTAAGAGCAATCAACTCTAAATGATTTATATTTGTAGGAATTTTGTAATGAGGAATAAACATAGAACTTTATTGGTTATAGTTTGTTAGAACACAAATAAAAGAGTTTACATTTTATTTGGGTAAGCATTAATTGAGACTCAAGCCTAAAATAGAAACAAATTAGGAGCCTCTTTCTTTCTCTCAATCTTCCAACTCGTGTACGTACACTAATTTTAGGAAGTGAAAAATAGAAAGAAATCTAGGGTTTATCCCTCTTATAATTCAATCCAAAATCTCCATTTTAAAATAGAAATAAAATACTAGAAATTCAAATAAAATCAAGGTGATGTTCTCAAACCCTATTCTAACTTTTAGACCTATTAATTTCAGTTTTCACAATGAATTAATTATGGTATTCTATCCATTTTTCTACGTAAATTCTATGATTTTCCTCTTAATAAAAAGACAAACCAATTTCAGTGAATTGCTAGGGGAAATCATAAGAAAAACAGTAAGCGAAAACTCACAACTATTTCTGTTATGAATTTATACACTAAATTTGTTGAGTTGGGTGAATTTAATGTTGAATTGATTTCATTCTTGTGTGTTGTTTACATCTTTGGTTGTGCTATTTTCAGTTTGCTAAAGCCCTTGTCATATCATCGCTTGAATCATCAAATTGTAGTTGGATTTACATTTGCATGCTGCTAAAAATAATGCCCTAGAAGCTAGAAGCATTCATCACCCAAAAACCCTCGCCAATGGACTACCGGAAGGCATGGAAATTGCCCGTGGCTTCACCCAGGCGACGCCATAGGTAGACCAGTCCACATGGACTGGTGCACCGGTCACGCACCTTGGCCCAGCCTCGGTTGATGTTGCATACCCCCCGTTCACATTCGACCACTTGTTTGCTTTGCTACCTTACTTGTTTGCCTTGATGTTTGGCATGATTTTAGCATTGTTTTGAAGCTTGGTTGTGATGAAATACAAATGCATGTTCGGGTGCTTGAATTCAATTTTAATGATTGTGTTTAGAACTACTAATTCATTTTCGGGTGCTTGAATTCAATTTTAATAACTGTGTTCATAAGGAATTCTTGCTTTATGTTTTGTTGCCAAATACACAATAAAATTGCATTGGTTTGAAAAGTTATTTATAAGGGAAATGTCATTTGAAAGTAAATTGTTTTTTATTTAAAGATTTATATGGAAAATATGTGTACTTTGGACATGAATAATTTAAAAAAAAAATTATTATATATATACACATTTTCAATTTTAAAGTGGAATGTGAAGGAGTATTATATAAACATAAATATGAATTAAAGCATGTTTTCTATTATATATATATTATAAATAATTTTAAATTAGCTTTCAAAGAAAAACCATTTTATTATAAAAATACACTATCTCGCTTGGATGAGAAATCGAATTAAACGGTCTACTAAAACAAGTCGTATGAAATGCTTGTGTTTATTTCACTGGTTAGTTTATGGACTGGTTCAAATGAACATTTATTTGCACGAATGGAATTTACTAGCTTTTAGTAAATATTCGAGTGTCGTCAAGTGGTTATGGGACATTATTCGACACTTTTATAATTACTAATTGTAAATGGATAACAATTATCTATTTCTCAAGTTTCAGACTCGATCTTGGGTAAATCCATTTAGGCAGATTAAATGGGTTTTCAAGCCTATCTTGTGATATTCATTTTTAAGCGATTTATGATTTTCAAAGTGCAATCACTATTATTGGTGTAAAGTGCGTGTCTCTTGTATTGACTTGCGAAGTTGTGACGATCCACCTCCTTGACCTTCAGTGATCGATAATAATACATTCTCGGTATTCACGTGATGTAAATCCAAGTGCCGGAGAGGCAGATTATCGTAGGGTAAAGAAAATAAAGATAGAAGACAAGACAATAATAAAATCTCACATCGTATTCAACACATAATTATGCATATGAGTAGTACATGCAATTACTCCAAATTTCTCCCTCAGAGTGCTAGTAGGTACTAATCCAGCCGAGATAGTTATAACAGCCTCTCCTTACAAGTGCTAGTAATACATAATACAGAATACAAACATAATGAAAAGTGATAGATAACTTTTACAAAGAAGCCAAAATGCTCCATGCTCTATCCAAAATGCTCCAAGATTACCATACTACTTGCAGCCCCGAAAAATAGAGCACCCAGAGTTTAAGGGGAATAGAAAATAAACTCCGGATTAGTTATGAGACTAGTGTGAGAAACTCAAAATACTGATATTTTAAAACAAATGGTATCTCATAAGATCACACCACACAAAAGCACAGAACGGGTTTTTACCTCATGATAACCAAGCTATGCAAAATCTGGGAATATTATTTTTAATGACATTCTTTGAAAAACATTTTTCAAACAAACTTTTAAAATAGTTGAAATGGTTATATTGGTTAAATTTTATGGCTTAATAGGTTTATAACTAAGTGAAGGCATTTATTGAACAATGGATTCCATAAAATGACAAGGTAAGAGACTTCCTTCCGTATAGTGCATCTCTAGAAAAATGCACCTGAGCCTCCAAACCTAGCAACACAGAATCAGCCTACTTTTACCATAGATAGTACTAAATATGCCATCACCTCAATTGTTCCCGACCTATCCCGGGATCCCAAACTATACGCAACATACCCAGAATAGAGGGGTGATCTAAAAAGGCGATAACTATACCTAATGGGAGCGACCCACAGAGCCCTACCGCATCTACCTAGTTTTTGTCATTCCCAGGTGATGAGGCTTGAGGAAATGATTACCTTTCATATAAAACATTCCTCTTTGAATGCCACATTGCCAATCCATGATTACACAACTGCTTTCTACAAACGTATAACTCATGAGCTCGTCCGTCTCAGGAAAGGGTGTTAAGCTAAGAAAAGTTGTCTTCTCCGTCACCAAACAGATGATACTTTTGTAGAGATAAATCAATGTAATTAAAAATGCAACGTTAGACATTCGTCCATATAAGTTGTGTAGGAATGGGACAAACCTAAGGAACTCCCCCACCATATCCTGTTGGGAATCATCTCTAGGATTAGCAGCGAGTATTCCTTGCATCGAAGATCAAATGAATATGCTTCTTCCACATATATGATATAGGAAATTTCTCTCGAGGGTCAGTGACAAGCAGCCCTTCATCTATTTACTATCATTCCAAGTCTTCACTTCGAATACATAAATTGGTTCAAAGTGGTTTTTGGATAAGAATCACTCAAATCCGATCCGGGTTCCTTCGAACCAATCATCAAAAGAGATTAATTTTGGGGGTGACTATCATTTTATTCATTAATATCTTTTATCAAATAAAATATCCCTTTTAGAGATATAAATCTATAAATCATATTCCTTTCCAGCATATATGGAATCATTAAACCTCTCTTTAACCTTGGAAATACCAAATCGTTTCTTCCAAGTCATATTTGAAAACATTATTGAGTAAAAGGGGATCCATGGAAATTATATAATTTTACTCAACATCATTTTTTGTATTCAACAAGTACTATCCATCAAATAATGGTGAAATCACCTTTTAAATTCATATGATTAGCATGAGTTCCCTCCATGAAATTTAACACCAAGTATAAGAAGATTATCTTCATACAATTCAAGTTGTATCAATTCAAATTTATAAAATTTGAATCTTTTATACTTGTCTCATTTTTGAAATTTTGACCTTATCGATCCATTATCCAGGAAAGAGGCCAGGTGAGCCATGGCACTAGTTGCTCCTGAATATCTTCTTAGTTTAAACACCCCACATCCGAATCTCATGAATTGAAAAATCCTATCTACTCATCGGCTTTTAAAGCCAAGATTAAATCACTTGAGTTTAACTGCTTTTCTTCAAATCATTTATTTAAACTCTTTTAAATAAACTATAAAATCTCCAAATATTACTTCAACACTTAGTTATTCATTTGGAAACATTTATAAAATATTTGGGAAAGAATTGCTAAGGCTAAATCCATATTTCAAAAGATATTAAAAGTGTTGTGAATAGTACTGCAAATAGTTTCTTTAAGGCTTATTTAAAATAAATTTTTGATCATTTAGAAATTCTTTCCTATAACTCAAATATCTTTTAAAACATTTTAAATGATTTATAGAATTTATTCCGTATTTTTAAAGAATCAAAATACCATTTATAAAGAATTTGTCGCTTTGGTTTCCGAACTGCCAAACCGCGACTATTTTGCAAAATTTGTTTTTCTCATATTTCAATATCTACTAAACGAAGTCTCGATTTTTTTTCTTCGTTTGAGAACTATAATTGCAAGAGTTTAGAAATTCCTTAATACAAAGAATTTTGACTCCGAATCCATTGTATAAATGGATTTTACTTTCTACAGCGCGAAATTGCGAACTACCGTTACGCGACACACCTATTTTAACCAGTTTTCCATTTTACTTTCAAACTTCATTTAAACACTTCAAAATGTTTATAAAACACTACTAAATCGTTTAAAACCATTTTTAAAGAGGTTTAACAACTCATATATACCATTTCATTTATAAAAAGGAAAGTAATTTCCTTTGTGATATTTCAACATGTAATTTAAACGTGGCTTGTTTTACACGTCCAGGCAACAATATTTCACAACCAAATATGATTATCAAATCTTAGCAACCAAACAACATATCATATAATCATAAAGTATATATAAAAATATAAGTGGAATTTTCTCACTTATGATTAAACGATTAACTTAAAAATGGCTATAGCTTTTCTAACTCAAAATTTAAGCTCACGGACACTCGAATTGAAGCTCCTAAGTTGCTCGACCTTAGTCTTGGAGCTTGGAGGTGCTCACGGCCTAAGATTGCAAGGGTTGGTAGGCCTGACTTTGGTGGCGGTTGTGGGGTTTAAGGAGGGAGAAGACGAAGTTGCTTTGAGTTTTGAAGTGCTTTGATATATATATATATATATATATATATATATATATATATATAAATTTATTTTTGAACTATATTATGCCACTATTTTGCTAAGTATGGAAGCCATGAAAATAGAAAGGAAAATTAGGGAAATGAAGAAGAAGAAGTGAGTGGAAGTAAAGAAGGATGGTGGGTATTTATAGGCAAATGGAAGGAGCAAAATATCATGATATTATCTCCACCTTTGATTATCATACCATCACCAACCACCTCTCTCCATCATCACCAAGATTAGGCCAAAACCCTCTCCCATGTGCTTGGCTATGTGCATGTACTTGTGTGTGTAAGTGTTGACTTTGGAAGGCTTAAGTATTAAGGAAAGTGAGAAAATATCTTGATATTTTTTTATTTTATGTTAAAATGTATATGTATATAAGTGTGTATCCATGTGCATGTGAATGTGTTCATGTTTCTGTACACGTATATGTGCATATACATGTCACATATATTCCACAACGTTGCACTACTTTTACATGCTGAATCGTTACGAATTTCGATTTCGATTTCCATTCATATTTTCTCTTTTTAGTTAATATACATAAAATTGTAAACAAATTTTAATGATAATTTCAATCATTATATAAAAATTAAAAGAGCTTATTTAATAAATAAAATAGTTATTAAATCATTTAAACTCAATTTAAATTCAAAAATCAGTTATTCGAAAATAGCGACATTATTAATGATGTCATATATACTTTTAATTTTTCAAAATAAAATAAATTATTTTATTGCATATCTCACTTATATAGATAAATGAGTGTATGTATCCGGCTCCGTGCACGATGTCGGATGGTCTAAGAGCTGTTTATTGATAAAACGGGTTTTGGTCATTTTATCGTATATCTTCCAAAGAATATATATTTTTAATATTTATTTAAAATAAGATTACCAATATTATTTATTGCTTAAAACATTATCATTTATGTTAAAATATCTTATTTTGAATATTTCAAAATTTTCCTCAAGTGATGAATTTTTGGATCGTTGAAGAAGTGCATGTCTATTGCTTGCATCCATGGTTGTGAATTTCTATGCTCTTATCATAGTGGTTGCTTTGATTTTGATGAATGTGTAAATGAGCATAAACTTAACTATAAACCATGAATTATTAAATGAAGTATTATTTTGTTAGTGATGCATAATTTGTGGATATTTATTCTTGAAATTATGCAAGTAATTCTTAATATGTTTTGTTGCCAAATCACAATTAATTGAACTGGTTTGCAAATTTATTTATAAAGGAAATGCCGTTTGAAAATATATTTTTTTCTATTTATAAATATACATGGAAAATATGTGTATTTTGAACATGAATGATTTTAGGAAAATATTATACACACACACACACACTTTCAATTTTAAAGTAAAATGTGAAGGAGTTTTATATAAGTATAGATATGAATTAAAGCTTGGTTTCTATTAGATATGTATATTATAATTCTTTTTAAATTAATATTTTTAAATTATCTTTCAAAGAAAACCATTTTATTATAAAAACACACTATCTCGCTTGGATGAGAAATTGAAACTATCTAGTAAAACAAGTGGTATGAAATGCTTGCGTTTATTCACCGGTTATTCATGGACTTGTCCAAAATGAACATTTATTTGCATGAGTCGAATTTACTAAAGCGTCGCCTAGTGATTATGGGACATTAGTCAAAAATTTTATAATTACTAATCGGAAGTGGATAACACTTATCTATTTGTCGAGTTTTCAGACTCGATCTTGGGTAAATCCATGTAGGCTGATTAAGTTTTCAGGCCCACCTTATGATACTCGTTTTCTAGAGAGTTATGATTTGCGAAGTGCAAACTTTAGCATTGGCACGAAGTGCGTGTCTCTTTTATTAACTTGTGAAGTGCATGTTTATTGCTTGCATATATGATTTTGATTTTCCATCTCTTATTATAGTGGTTGCTTGGATTTTGATGAATGTGTAAATAAGCATAAACTTAACTACAAACCATGAATTATTATTATGCTAGTGAAGCATTATGGATATTTATCCTTGACATTTATGCAAGTTTATTATTATCAATATCTCACCTTTTGTGATAATTAGAGATAGTCTGATCCGATTGTTATATAAAATTCTCGGGTCAGACCAAGACTTGATAGGTATAGGGACTCAACGACCTTGGATGTGAGCTAGCTAAAGAAGACTATTTTGATGTTGTTTACATTTTCGATGTACCATTTGAGTCTAGCTTATATGCTTGATCTATGTTTTTTTATGTGGTAGACTTTTGTTGTCATGTGTATTGAGATCTTTCAGTGTTTATTTGTGTATAGTATATGAGTGTGAGTCTAGTATTTCCTTTTGTAGGCTCACACATTTGAGAAGATATTAATGTATATTATTTCTGTTGCGACATTTGATTTTGTGTTGTGTATTATGTTATGTGTCGTTTTGAATCAGTTTAAACCATCGTATTATCGTTTTGTGCTTGGATCGGATATGTCGAATTACCACTTGTAAGAAAAAAAAGTCACATTATTTAGTGTATTCGATACTCGCCAAAAGCAACTTTATGAATGGTCGCTCCTAACCATCAATATTCTCCGTATTGGCAGATGATATTTCATAGTAATGTTCTTTGTTAATATGGGCATAAAGTTGGGGCATTCCAACCCCTTTAATGATGATTTGGCTTAGATTAGTAAGAAAAAAGATGATTTTTGAAGGCATTTGTGTTAACCAAGCTTATAACTATTTCAGGGAAGATGAAACGACTTAGATCTATCTCAACAGCCTTGCTTTAACATAATTTTCGAGATTGATGAGTGGGTCTAAGTTTGGGGTTAGTTAATTACCCACTAATGTAGGCCGCCTGTAGTCAAAACTTAAAATAATTATAACTTTCAAACGGTAAGTATGTTTTCTATTGTGACCACTGTACTGATTGGGAATCATCATCCGGAAGTACTGAAAGTAGTTTGAGACTCTAATTTGGCTTCTACCAAATATTATAATCCATACAAGCTTTTTAAGGTTAAAATGGTCTCATAGAAATTCAAAAAAATCATAGATGTGGAAAATGTCCGCAGGAGTTATTTCCTAAAATTTTACAGTCATATGACCTCATATGAATAAAATAAAACTATTCTACGATCCTGTAATATGTAAAGTACGGGTTGTTGCTTTCTCTCCCTTTAGAAATAACTCCCTCGAAATTGCTAAATAACTCATGCAACCATAGTTACCCTACATGCCTAACAATCATATGCAACCATTATGCATATCAAACAAGCAGCCATACAACCATAGTGTAGGTAAGCCTATCCCAACATACGAGATACTAAAGCACCCTATATAATATATCAAAGGTGAAACTAAATATGATTAACAATATACTTTACCATGCAAAAGCTCTAGATATGTGACCCTCATGCTCTCCTTGCTTTTACACGTGCAATCGCCTTCACTTTCATCTCATTAAACCTTCACTAACTCTACCGTCTTCCTCCTAAGCTATTTTGTATTGCATCATATAGTAAGAACTGACCTATGAGGTCTCAAAGGTTATGCTTATTCTCGATATAATCAAGTTAATCCGGTGTAATCATGATGCATGAGCCATGCACAAATTTTCACAAGTAAGAAACATGGAAGACGTTGTGCACGCCTACCATCTTGTAGGGTAAGTCGACCTTATATGCTAGGCTCACAATCCTTTCTACTACCGAAAAAGGATCTATGAATCTTGGCACCAACTTCCCTTCACTATCGATTCTAATCTTGTAGGGTAAGTCGACATAATATATCTTGGCACCAACTTCCCTTCTCTACATCTTTTATCAGCTTAGCTCTTCTACCTATCTTGAGCAGCTTTCATTCGTTGCCGAAGGATCTCGATCTTTTCTTGTAACATCCCCTATTTGGAGGCCCAAAGCTAAGCGCTACATATGTTGCAGTCATCTTTAATAGTAACTACTAGTGACCAAATACGGTAATGTTAGTGGTATCCATAATATCAGAAGCACATGAATACGAAACAAAATCACAGATTTCACAAAAAAAATTTCAAAATACATTTCACAAATTATGTTTCATATTCCATTAAATAATCCCATAATCGTTTGCCAGGTAAAGATCAAATATAATTATTACAAAATACGCCAAGAACAACATATGAAGATGCCCCCTTGGTTGACCAGAGTACTATATAGTCGTATCCAACTTAATACAACGCAGCACAATCAAACAAAATGAAATAGTAACTCCTAAATAGCCATCTGTCAGCTAGCTGCTCGTCTCCGGAAGTTTCATTCGTCAGCCTACTAAAACATTTAAAACCTCAACCCTCAGACTACTCAAATCAATTTTGAGACCCGAGAGTTTACGGGGAAAAACATAAACTTCGAGTCAGACATAAAGCATGGTGTGAATAATATTATACATCTCGGTTATTCGATATTAAGTGAGAACACGCCGCTTAGCGGAATGGATTTCCCCTCATTAATATCCTCTTAAAACATAACTTTTGCAAATCATAATTTCTACAACCAATTAAAACTGTAAATCATTATTATGTAAACATGCATGTTAGGTAACAAATGAACTATCTGTTCGAACACTATAGTTTTGCTTGGCTAACTACTAACCTTTAGCTAACTCAGCCTACTACACAATATATAACAAACAATTTAATATCTATCAGATACTCCTCTTCTGGACGGTCTGTCCCTAACTTATCTGTTAGATACTCCTCTTCTGGACGGTCTGTCCCTAACATATCTTCTCCTAGGGTCACCTGATCCAAATGGTTTTGCGGGATCACCAATAACCTATCTGTATACAAATATATATTCCCTTCTGTGTGTAATCATCATTTTAGTCTTACCAATGACAAAGCCTTACACACAAGAATTTTGGACTAAATAAGGTGGGGCTAATTGCTAATGTATAGGGCATGACCTTATACCAGTCCCATCTGGTATTCTAGTATCCGAGTCATTTTACTTTGGGTAATCTTCCCTTATATTTTCCTCGAAAACATTTTCATCTCAAACTGATTTAAAACCGTTAAATCAAACTTAAACAAGGAAAATATGTACTATGTGCTTTACTTAAAATCATCTTGCTATGTCATGTATGCTTCACTCAAACCTTTGTTGATGAAAATATTTAAATCTTTGAAAGTACCCCTTTCAAATCCATTGAAAGTACCCTTTTTGAAACAAAGTAAACCCTTCTTTATAACCTAGGCCGAAAGTCCAAAACATTCGACACTATTCATATAAACCTTTTAAAACCATTGAAAAACCTTTACTTCGACATCTTTCAATGCCTTAGACATCCTTTTTAAAACCATTAAACATTGCCTCCAAAAATAGTTGGAAAAACTTTCCTTTTAAACCTTTTGAAACCATTGGGGAACCAACCCTTCGAAACCATTTATTAAAACCTTTCAAAAGCATCAAAACCTTTGTAAACGACAAGCCTTTCGAAAGCATTGGGTTCAATTTAAAACATGTAAAAACACCTTTCAAAACCATTTAAAACTATCTCCTTCGAAACCTTTGGGTTCTACCTTCAACAGAGCAAAAGGGTCATAAAACATTTAAGTCGAAAGCACTCTTTCGAAAGCTATTCCTAAAAAAAGAAGTGATGGTGTCGAAACTAACCTTCCGAAAGCATTGGAGAAGCGGCTTAGGTTTTAAAACAAAGTATACCTTCTGAAACCAGTAGTTTAGAAAGGTAGAAAAACGGCAGGTAGGAGTTTCGACACTATTCGATGCATTTACTTAAAACAAAAGCGCAACCCATTCTAAACTTTTCCTTTAAAACATTTGACACATCCAAAAACCAACCAAGTCGAAAGCACTTCCTTCAAAAGCGAAGCCAGCGCATTTTCATTTGAAAGCTAAGTAAGGTTTCGACCTCCTTCCGAACCCCTGGTGGCGGAGCTACTAAGTCGGAACCTCTGGTGCCGAAAGTGACGAAACATGCTAAAGCCAGATAAAAATCGATTTTAACTTTAAAAAATAATTCTTTTCAACTAATCTGCCTTGTTTGTCAAAATATTATTGGTTGTTAATTTTTTCCTCTAAAAGTGCAGCCAATATTTCAAAAATAAATGATTTAAGTAATTTACAAAATGCCCCTTCTCCTTCTATAAATATATAAAACATTTAAGTCCCATAACTTAAAGTATAAATCTATTAAAACAGTTAGGAAAATTCTACAAAAATTCCACAAAATCATTTTTAACATGTTTTCTAACATATTATTAATTTCAGACCCAAAATATAAATAATTTAGCGTAAATTATTTTAAACCCAAATATCATTCTCTCACTAGAAAATTAATATTAAATCCACATTAATTCAGAAAATTAAGAAAATTGAAACCCGTCTCTAAAATATCATTTCTTATCTACACTTAAATTCGCAAGGCGGTTGGATGTCATTAAATAGGGTTTTCACATTAAAACGTATCATAAAACCTATATGAATTATCATAAATCATCAACAAGCATATATAAACATTTATTCATTCAAAAACATGGCATAACCTTGCAAAATAAATTGGGTTTTAACCTTAAAACCAAAAATCATTATGAAACATGAGATCAAGTCATTATTCACCCTAGCTTTGACATTATGGAGTTTGAGATTTGAATGGATTAAGTTGATTAATCTTCTTCCTTTAGCTCTTTCGTCCTCTTGTTTTTGCTAATTGTGGGCGGCCTCTATTTGTTTTTTAAATTTTGCAAATGAATGTGTAGAACATACACGACTAAGGGTTTAAGATATTAGAATGATCTCTTTCTATTTTACCCGTCCTCTATTTCATTTTAACTCTTCTTTAGTCCATTAGTTACATGGCATGGCTACCCCTTATTAAAATCAAATCTCAATCCCCTAATCATCACATTATTTTATTTAACTAAGGTAAATAAATGTCCTAAATAATGTTACAAAAAACATGGGGTGTTACAATCTCCCTCCTTAAAGAATTTCATCCTCGAAATTACGATAAGGTATAGAAAAAATCAATAAAAAGGTAAAACATACCATCAAACAAATCAGGATAAATGTCTATAATCCTGCTCTCAGACGCCCAAGTACAGTCTCACTCATCATTGCTCCACTGGACTTTAACTAATCTGACTATCTTGTTTCTAAGCCTCTTCTCATTTCTCGTAACTATCTGAACTGGCTTTCTAACTATGGTTGAGTCTGGTTCTACTACTAAGTCATCTAGCACAGTCGGTGCTATAGTAAACTCTGGATCTCTAGCACACTTCCTTAAATGAGAAGCATGAAACACGGTGTGGATTCTTGCCAAACTGCTCGGTGACTCTACTCTATATGCGAATTTTCCAATACTCTTTACAAAAAAAGATGGTCCTACGAATCTCGGTGCCAACTTTCCTGATTTTCGTATCTAATCACATCCTTCATCGGTGATACCTTAATAAAAACATGATCTCCAACTGAGAACTCTATGTCTTTTCGTCTTTTGTCTGCATAACTCTTCTGCCTAGACTGAGCATCCTTCATCCAACCCCGAATCAAATCAATCTTTTCTATGGATTCTCTAACCAAATTAGGACCAAAAACCAACCTATCCTCGGTCTCTAACCACAAAACAAGAAATTTGCATGGCATTTCATACAAATCTTCAAACGGTGCCATCCCTGTACTAGTCTGATAACTATTATTATGCGAAAACTTGACTATGTAGACGGTCTTCCCATGATCCTCCAAAATCTAACACACAAGCTCATAAAAAGTCCTCCAAGACTTTGTTAACGCTTTCTGTTTACCCATCAGTCTGTGGATGGTAAGCGGTACTCATCTTGAGCTTGGTTCCTAAAATTTACTGTAGACTCTTACATAACATGCTAGTGAATAAGCAATCTCTATCACCTACTATACAACTAGGAATTCCATGAATTATAACTATATTCTTGATAAATAAATTAAGTAAAATAGGTGCTGTCCTGGTTGACTTAACTGGAATGAAATGAGCACTCTTGGTTAATATGTCCACTATGACCCATATACTTTCATTTCCTTCGTTTGATCTTGGCAAACTGTCTATAAAATCCATAGAAATAGAATCCCACCTCCGTGCTGGAATATCCAGTGGCTGAAGGTTTGGCTTCTGATGTTCGGCTTTTACATGTTGACGGATCTAACACTGCTTCACCTATAAGCCTACATCTCTCTTCATACCTTCCTAGAAGAAACTCTGCCTCATGTCCTGGTACTGCTTAGTTCCTCCTGGATGAATAGTGAACTTCGAACAATGGCATTTCTCCAAAACTTCCTTCTTAATGTCTCCCACATTCAGAACACGTAATCTTCCTTTCTTTCCCAGCCACCCATTCTGGTCAAGAAAAAAATCCTTCAAGTCATCGTTCTTCGTTCCATTCCTTAACTTCCTGATTTGTTAAGCCAACACTGGATCCTCCTCAGTTTAGAAGCAATCCTTTCAATCATAACTGGTCGAACTTCTAACCAAGATAACACAATAATTCCTTCACTAGACCCAGCTTTAGATCTCCATTGCACTTTGCAAGTCGACAATGCTTCCAAATCTTGCCAGTCTGCTATCATTGCCAGCACTACATTATGATGCTTTCTGCTAAGTGCTTCTGCAACTTTGTTGCCCTTTCCTGGTGTGTACTCAATACCAATATCATTAGCAACAATAAATTCTAACCATCTTTGATGTCTTAAGTTCAGCTCCTTCTGAGGGAGAAAATACTTCAATGACTTATGATCCGTATAAAGTTCAAACCTCTCTCCTAAAAAGTAATGTCTCCGCACCTTCAATGCAAATATCACAGCAGCCAATTCCAAATCATGTGTTGGATATCTAACATCCTGCGGTCTAAGCCATCGAGAAGAATAAGCAATCACTTTACCTCTCTACATTAAGATAGCTCCTAATCTAGTTTCACATGCATTTGTATAAACTACCAAATCTTAATTCTCTTCAAGAAAAACTAACACAGGCATATGGGTCAATAAGCGTTTCAAGCTCTGGAATGCATCCTCACATTTATCGGTCCACACAAATGTCACATCCTTCCTTGTTAGCTTGATCATCGGTGCTGCTATTCGCGAAAAATCCATTATGAACCTCCGATAATATTCAGCCAATCTAAGAAAACTCTTTATCTCATTTAGTATCGGGTCTTTTCCAATTATTCACTGCTTTAATCTTAGTTGGATCTACAGACTACCCTTTTTCTAGGACTACATGACCAAAAAACTTCACTTCCTTCTTCTAGAAATGGCACTTCGAAAACTTCGCTTTCAATTGATGTTGTCTCAATGTCTCAAGCACCACTCTAAGATGAACTTCATGCTCCCTTTCATCCTTCGATTGTATCAAAATATCATCTATATACACTAATACGAACTGTTATCCCGCTTTTTGGCAAAGCCGTGATACCAAAAGATCGATCGAAAACAAACGACAGTTCGTCTCAAAGATTGGTTATACTTTGCATCACTATGGATATCGCTGAATTTTGTCCGAGCCCGGATCAGGCTACAATTGATAGGACATGACAAGCAAAGTCATAAGAGCCATTATTTCAAATTTCAAGTCAATCCGAGTTCGTATGCTCAAGTTATGATGGATATAAGTTGAAGGGAGAAGCTTCGATTTCGTATCCATCATCAAGCTCCATTTCATATCTATCGGTTTCGTATCCATCGAAGTGCCACAGTTCGCATCGATCAAGTTCGAATCCATCGAAGTGCCTCGTTTCGACTCGATCCCATTCGAGTCCATCAGCTCCTCCTTATTCGAACCCATTGGCATCTCCTTACTTTGCATCCATCGGTAGATAACCTACTTCGTATCGGTCAACTCCCATGAGTTCATATCGATCAGGATTGGCCATGTTCGAATCCATCGAGTTCGTATCGATGGACTTCGTACCCATCAGTAGATGATGCGCTTCGTAACGATCGACCAGTGTCTTCTTCGCATCCATCATGGAAGCACCCTTCGAATCCATCTGGGCAGAGTAATTCGTATCCATCGAGTAAACAAGCCAAGGTGACGTGTCATCCCTCAATACGAACAAGCCGAGATATATGGAGTCGATGCGGTCAACTCGGAGTGAAGACCGGATCGAGGCGAAGTTTGCGCTCCACGTCATTATGAAGACGCGTGCCACCATCGATTCGAAACGATCGATTCGAAGAGATGGATTCGAACCAAACAGCCACTCGAGAATACTCATTTCGTATCGACTATATATCCCAATCCACTAATCCAAATGCAATGAAATTTTCGTTGGAGGTTGCCTACATGCCAAGTAGTGTTCACACCTAATTTCAGCTCGATTGGACATCATCTTGATCGATATGAAATGATTTCGTATCGATCACAGATCGACTTGAAACTTTCTGAAATTGGTCGCGTAGGCCCACTCACGTGCCAGAAAAAGTCTACCGAGATTTGAGCGAAGTCTCAGCCTCCTACGCCAATACATAGAGCCACAGAGCCTATAGAAAAAGGATCTTTTTGACTCTGAAGCACCTAGAATCTGCCGAATCGAGATCTCCATCATCCTACATCGTACTTTTGCTGTCCAATTTGAATTTCCAGTTGTAACTTGGTGTTGATTGCTGTAACAACTTTTAATCATTGAAAGAGAATCAATAAAACTACAAAAAACTTCACAATGGACGTAGGCAACACTCCGAACCACTCTAAATTGCTTGTGTACGCATTTACTTTACTATTGTTTGGAGTTTTTGTTAGATAATCCTCATTTTCAATTTACATTCTTCATTATTATCTCTTAAAAGACTCCCGAAGAGTGTTGTGACCAATTTTGGTGCAAACACTTTAGTGCTTTCACTGAGAAAACCCAGATTTTCTCCTGCTCTTTGGATCTGTCGTCGATACCGGATTGAATAAATCTAAGAGAGAGATCCAGATTACTAATTCAAGTCCAGATTCCTTCCATTCTAGTCAGATTTGCATAAAGTCTAGGAAAGGAATTCAGCCTTCAAGATGGTTAGCACAAGGACCACCTCTAACGCTATCAATCAAGAAGAACAGGATAGACAGAATCCTGCGCCGCTACCTCCCTCTAACTAGGGCGCTACCGAACACTCGGAACCATCAGGTCCGGTAAACCGACAAGAGTATCAGCTACTGCTCCAAGAGCTGACCCAGAGTCGGCAACAACTAGCAGAACAGCTACGTGCTAACGCGGAGCTCACCAATCAGCTGAATCGCCGAAAGCGAAGGAGATCTAGGAGAGACCATGCTTCTCGCTCCTCCAGCGAAAGCTCCTCCTCTTCTGATTATCATAATCCGTCTCCACGACCCTGGCTAGATGGGAGTCACATACAAGCTGCTGGAAATCAACCGGCAATGACTGTTGGACAACTGAGAGTTGGTCCATCAGCTAGTCTCCAAACCAGGCCTTCCTCCCGAGGAGGTGCCATTCCTCACTGCACCATAGAATACAGCGCCACGAATGCCGCGGATGGACCAAGGGTCGATGCCCCAAGTCAGTCAAACCCGGACAGTCGTCGGCATGGGCGTACCCCTAAACCGTACGTCCCAGAGGACTACGAGCCAAGAAGGAAAGATTTGGACCGTCGAAAGCATCCGGTCCAACTCCAGGATGTGGGATTCAATCATACTCCGGCACAAGCCGCCCAGAACGTACAAATGCCGGATCTTCCGACCATGATACGTCAGATGATCTGTGAGAACCAGGGACTCACGAATGACGATTGGGGAATTTTCCGAAGTCACACTCCTTTTACGGATGATATTCTTACTACTGAACCCCCGCGGCGATTCAGGATGCCGACTCTACCCATGTACGAGGGGAACTCCGACCCCAACCAACATATTCTGAAATATGAATGGTCGATGAGCGCTGCCAGAGCTGACGATGCAGTAAAGTGTCATAGTTCCCCCATATCCTTGGGGGACATCGCTACCATGTGGTTCACTCGACTGCCACCTCGATCCATCTCCTTATTCGACCAGTTGGCCACAAAATTTGTTGAGCAATTACACATGCACATCGCAAGACCGAAAGACGTCAACACTCTGTCTAGCGTCACCCAAGCTCCTGGAGAGACGCTTAGACACTACTTAGAGAGATTTCATACTGCATGTGCGGAAATCAGCAATCCGAACGATAACTCCATCCTTATGGCGTTGACTAATGGGATTGACCCCGACTCTGAGTTTGGCAACTGGTTGGCTGGAAAACCACCTGCATCATTGGACCGTTTCCACGCTAAGGCGGCTCAATTCTTGAGAAGGGAAGATGCGAAACTGTCTAGGAAGCAAAATGATGCAGGGCCAAACACGGAAGGGATCCAAAGCAATGTCGCAATCAAACAGTCCGATGAGAGCTCCGGAAAAGTTCAGTTGAACCTTAAAAACAAACAAGCTCAGCGGAGAGAGAGCGTGAATCAAAATAGAAAACGAGATCAAAATTGTGGTCCACAGCACAAGAATCTCATGTTTGAGAGTTATACTCCTTCGAATACATCACTTGAGAACTTGTATTTACAAACCTGTAATACAATTCAATACAAAAAACCTGCTCCAAAACTGTCGTTGGAGAGGCAAATCCAGACGGGAAAATTTTGCAGGTTTCATGAAAGCTACGGGCATAATACAAACGAGTGTCGTCACTTACAAGACCTCGTTGAAAAATTGATCAGAGAAAGGAAGCTGGAACAGTTTGTGCGGGCACCGCAGCCTGGAGAAGCGGGCCCATCAAATCAAAATAATGAACCCAATCGACCGAGATAGGAGGACTCTGCATGTCCCTGCGGTAGATTGGTGATAAACGCCGTCAGTGGCAAACCCACTTTGTCAGGAGCGTGGAACGACGAGGATCTTCGTCACCGTTACACATGACAGGCTCTATCTAGTCCATGAACACTTTGCAATTTCTTTTACATTTTGATGTTTGAATTTGTAATAAGGCAATGACTTTGCCATGTTTTTCTGTTCCAGCAATAAATTATTAACTCTTCAAGCTAGAGCTGTGATTCACCGAATGCGACATTCAACAATCACGACGCACGAAGAGCTAAGTTCTATCACACGATGGAATTTATTCAAATAGCGAGTGACTGTGATACGACCGGCCACTCACTAAGTGAAACCTCAGCTCGGGGACAAGCCATCACATCAAAGGCTGAATTGGACCGACACACGGCAGTCCTACAACCAACTCCAAATTCTCAGAGTGCGAATTGGAGTATAAACATCAACTCTAGGTTCCCAGAATGCGAACCGGAGTACAAATCCATCATTCCCACAGTGTGAACGAACCCCAAGTTCCCAGAGTGTGAATTGGAGTATAAACATCGAATCCATCGTTCCTAGAGTGTGAACGGACTCCAAATTCCCAGAGTGCGAATTGGAGTATAAACATCAACTCTAGGTTACCAAAGCGCGAATCAAAACATAAATCCATCGTTCCCAGAGTGTGAACGGACTCCAGATTCCCAGAGTGCGAATTGGAGTATAAACATCAACTCTTGGTTCCCAGAGCGCGAACCGGAGCATAAATGCCAACTCCAAACTCCCAGAGCATGAGTTGGAGTATAAACATATAAATGCAGTTCCAGAGAGGGTGGACTCGTCTGCCTAATGACTTCGGCTGTATCCAAACCAAGTTTGAGGAGGATGGATCCGTCAGTCTAACGACCTCGCTTGTTAACTCGGGGTGGATGTGATCCGACCATCCACGATCCCGATAAATCCATCGTTCCCAGAGTGCGAACGAATTCTAAAAATCCCAAACAGGTGTTGCTGACCACCTATCGGCTAACTCCAAATTCCCAGAGCGTGAATTCGAGTATTAACATCAATTCCAGGTTCCCGGAGCGCGAACCGAAACATCAATACTGACTCCAGATTCCCAGAGCGTGAATTGGAGTATAAACATCAATACCAGGTTCCCAGAGCGCGAACCAAAACATCAATGCTAACTCTAAATTCCCAGAGCGTGAATTGGAGTATAAAATTCCAGGTTCCCGGAGTGCGAACCCAAACATACGTGCTATCTCCAAATTCCCAGAGTGTGAATTGGAGCACAAATACCAAGTCAAAGTTCCTGGAAGTGCGAACTGTATTACAAACATCGATAACTCTCAAATTCCCAAAGCGCGAACCAGATTATCGATCACAGATTATCCAAAGTCCTCGGAGTGTGGACATGTGCTAAAGATTTGCAATCTGTGTGATCGACCGCCAAAATACAAATGATGTTCCCCGGAGCTGGGGGCAAAAAGCTTAAGTGTTAATTACTAACCGAAGCAATACAATGTCCGAAGTTCAACTCATTCATCAATCACAACATGTGACCAAGATTTTCAGACTTGGCAAATAAAACAAACTCTACTTGACGGTAATAACATCACAAGTACACCAGACTGAAAGCCAAATACTACAAATACATAAGCACAAAAGAAATGAGAATTGAGACAAAGAAATTGAATTCTATTTCAACTAACCGTGTGTGAAGATTCATGTACAAGTTATTCCAAAAAATTCCTACTAGCAGGGGGCCAAGCCTGCATCTATACATAGCCTATGAAAGAAAAATAAAAGTGCCTTCCTAACTGCCAAAAATGCACCAGAGGGGATCATCTACTTTTTCTTCTTCGGTTTTCTCTTTAACGCGGAACCACTAGAACCACTAACAGTCTTTCGCTTCAACCCCATACCCTTTGACAGATCTTCCTCTGACGAAGGCATGATATCGATATACTCCTCCAAACTTGAACTTAAAGGAATATTCTCTTCTGGAGGAGTCGGGTCTACCACCGGGGGTGGAATGGGCGCACTGGTTTCGACAAGCGAGTCCCCAGAAGATATCACCGCAAGAGGAGTAGGGCCAATTGCCGTAGTAACACACTCAGAATTACCACCGTGTGCTGCCGCTTCCATCTCTGCATTAATTTGAGCTAGTATCTCAGCCTCACAAGCAGCACGAGATTCACGATAGGCAGTGGTGGACTGTGACGATACAATAGAAACAAGTGGGAACGCGCCAAGAACAAATGGCATGTCAACAAAAGGGTCACCGTGCTAGCTCAAGAGCTCATTCATCATCTGTTCGTCGAAAGTAATTGAACCCCCTGTGTCATCTCGGTCGGGGCGGCTGTCGTCTTGGTGATCGCCTCAGTAATAATGGCCTCCTGTTCTTGATGTGACTTTTGGCCTACAGGAGGCGCTGTCGGTGTAACCTTGCTCACTGGACAAGAAAGAAAAGAAGTTGTCAGAATATGCTTCAATACAAATACTTCAGTTCAGACACACAGTAGATTTGTGCAGAGTACCTTCCTCAACTTGACTCGTGGCTGACTGAACCGCTTCAGAAGAATGCTCCCCTATGGGAGATAAGCGTGGCTGCTCAAGGTCATAGCCTGGGACCAGTTGCGGCTCAGCCGCTGGCGTCAGCTCCGATCCAGATGAAGTAATCATCTCTGAACTTGTAGCTGGGTGCACGACGCCAGACCCCTCACTAACTTCCAAGTGTTGGGTACCCAGTCTTTCTCTAGCATGAGGGATCATGAAATCGTGGAGAACCTTCTTCTCATCATCAGCCAATATACGGTTCCCCAACTCGAACTCATCAAAAACTTCGCCTGGCTGTGCTGCTTTCTCTTCTTCGACAAATAAATTCCAAGCGTCGAACAAATGTGTCGGATAATCGTCAAGCCACGTCAAATTCCTGTGCCTCAGCACATTAGCATTATAAGTAATGAGAAGTTCTTCTATCTCTGTCTCTAGCTTGATCTCTGCTTGATGAACTTTCCCATTGACTTCAGCTTCCATCTCGCGGACCTTCACCAAGGCCGCATCTCTTTCTCTCCGAAATTCCACCGCCCGATCACACGCTTCCTGTGCGGAAACGTTAGCGGTGTCCCTCTCCTTTATAATCTCCGAAACTTTGGCCTTGAGCTCGTTTAGCTCTTTCAAGGCCGCATCCCGCTCGGCAGTTACGATGGTTGTAGGATCGATTTCACCCTAGAGGGGGGTGAATAGGGTGATGGTATAAATTATAAAAATTAATTGTGGAAGCTTATAAAATAATTTCAACACAGGTCACAGATTAATAGCAGCACAGAAAAATAGCAGAATAATAAATGCAGAAATAGAACGACACAGAATTTTCCCAGCTTCGGCAAAACCCTGCCTACATGCTGCCCCCAAGGTTTCTACTAGAAATTAGATAGTCGGACGCTTACACACGTAAACTCACGACACTCGCTATCGACTAAACCTAACTCTACGCTCAAAACCTGCCACAACTCAGCCACTAAGTTGCGAATTCTCAAACTACGCCACGTAGTTTGTTCCCTAGTCACACGACTAGAAATTACAATGGTTTAAAAATTAAAATGCAAATTTAAAACAATTTTAAAAACAAAACCCTAATTTATAAAACTAAGCCCAAATAACAAGGTCGGCCCAAAATAAATTAGTGATGTTAATTCCCCTTTCTCCTTATTATTTCTTTGGCCCGACTCGTTCTCGTTCTCGTTCCTCAAAAATTAGGGCTTTGTTTAATTCTTTGAAGCGGCCGCTTTCACTTGTAGATTGAATGTTGCTTTGTTTGCTTTCTTCGATTGATTTCTCGGCTGCTTCAAATTGTCGAGTGCGTTCAATTGGTTGAAGGATTGGTACGTGAAATTCCTTTTTCGATTTATACTTTTCTCGACTTTGATTCGAGTTGAATGTTTATGCTTTGTTGCTTGAACTCGAATGATCTATGCCGATGATGATTATTGCAATTTATAGGAGTCGAACTCCTAAATTTTCGTTCGTCTGATTTTTTCAATTTTATGCTTTCGGCCGTTCGATTTCACTTTGATGCTGATGATTTCTCCGACTAAATCAAATGCATATCAATTCGTGTTACTTGGTTGACACGGTTTTGAATTGATATCGTGGTCATCACGGTGTTGATTTCCTTTGACTTCGGCCATGCTTTGATTTCGTGTTTGTTCTGGTTGACTTGTTCATTGACATGACTGTGGGGATTTCACTGTGACTTCGGTATGCTTCCACGACTTCCATACTTACATTGTTCATCTCGACTTGGGTTGACTTTGTTCACTGACCTGTACATGTTGTTGCTTGATTATGGTCTCTGACTTTGTTCATCATATTAAGTACGATCAGTTGTTCACGGCTTCAAATTGATTTTGTTATTAACTTGTTTATGTGATTCCAAGACTTAAGTCATGTTGCATTAAGTTTGTCTGCATATATCACTTGCTTGACCCTTTCATATGCTCTCTGTTTATTCTGGTCAATCATATATATGTTTGGTCGAAGCATTTGCTGTTTGAACTTTGTAGTATTGTCGTCTTGAGATGTTTGCATATTTCTGGTGCACTTGGTCATTCATTGGTCTGTTTGCATATTTGTGCATATTGAGTCTTGGTCTTTGATTGATTCATTTGTTTGGTACACATCCTTGACCTGTTGCACTTGTTTACTTCGGTAAAAGTTTTAGTTGCTCTGTTGTATTTCCTTTTGGTCTGCTGGTTCATTGTGTACACTTCAAGTAGTCTTCATGTAGCTTGTTCTCTGGTTTATGTGCACTGTTTTGAGTTCGAGTCTTGTTGTATACCTTTTAATTCAAGCTGCACTGAGACTCGAGTCTGCTTGCATCTGCAGCGTAGCACTGTTGTTCCATTGAGTCTGATTTCAAGACTTGTTTGCAGTCTTGTGTCATATGTGTACTGTGTCTTTGAATTTGTACATTTTTGTGTTCATCCCTGAGTACTTTTCGACCTGCTATTTGCACACTGCTTCCGTTGTTCTGGTTTACTTGATTTGATGCTGGTTTGAGGCTGTGCTTCCATGTGAGTTTGAAGTTGAGATAGTCATGTGTACTTTCTGGTTTTGGTTTCACTGGTATCACTGGTGCACGATATTGGTCTTTGTTATCAAGTTGCACTACTTTGATTTAGTGTGTGCACTTGCTTGTAGTTATGTACTCAGTTACTTGTCATTTTTGTATTTCTCGATGAACTCGGTAGTTTTCATTTGACCTGTTCTTGAAGTCTATAGCTTGGTCCCCCCGTTCTCTATAGCACATACATGTTTACTTTGTAGACTTGAGCCTTGTGATCTTCATACCATGTGTACAGACTTCATTTGATCTGTTGGCACTGACTTTGTGGTCTTTGCTTGTTAAGGCTGCTGCTTGTATGTTTTTCCTTTGTTGGTTTGTGATGCACTTGTTTTGTTCTTCACTGTACTGCATATTGATCACCATCTTGCTTGCATGCTTGAAGTCGTAGCCTGTACAACTGCCCTGTGTTGAATCCAGCAAATAGCTCGAGTTTGACCTTGTGCGCGTGTTGTGATTTTATTTATATTGCATTTGAGTTGAACCCGACTTTTCATTTGGGTTTGACATGTGCTCACCTGTCCCTGTAAATCAATTAAGTGTATATTTCGTTGTGCACAGCCTTGTGGCATATACAGTGATACACTGTGTATGTCACAAGCTGTTCGTGTATGATGAATTCAAATTTAAATGGTGACGAACAACCCAAATAACCGAGGCAAATATTATTTTCAAAATTCACATTTTATTTTATATTGCAAAAATATTTCTTTTTCATTTTTACTGCATTAGTGAATATTTTTGCAGATTGCTCAGATGTTGGATTCTAACTGGAATGAAGTTGAAGATAAATACGAGTGTGAGTGATATGTAGTAAGGTCAATTGTAAATGTAAAATTGTGATGTAATTGAATTTGTATCAAAGTTGTATAGTTAATAGTGAGAGCTTGAATTTGTACAATTCAAAATTGTAATAAATATTTGTTTGAATAAAAATTCTGTTTGAATTCAAATTCTGTGTTATTTAATTTTTTTCAGCAAATATTTATTTAATCTGTGAAAAATAAAATAGTACATTAACAAATACATTTAAACAAATGTATATATGTTTATTATCATCAAACAAAAATCATATAAGCGCATATTCAACAATCTCCCCCTTTTGATGATAACAACATATATTTAAGATTTTGAATATGTTAAATGTATTTGATCATTCATATGCTCTAATTGCTCCCCCTATTTAAATGCTTCCTCTTTACACAAAGCTCCCCTTACATATATGCATACACATAAAAATATGCAAATGAGCCTAGATGCAAATGGAAAATTATTTGACCTTTGCTTGATTTTATTTGACAAAATCTTAACTTTTCTCTCCCCTTTTTGTTATCAGCAGAAGAATAATAGTGTTAGAGAAAATAGAGATAAAGTGATCAATATTAATTCAACATTAAAACTCAATTGAATATAAATATTAAATTTCAATAAAAAATCAAACAAAAATCATAAATATTTTGTTAGCCGCATATTCCACTTTTAGAATGATGGGAATGATGTCATCATATAAAACCATACAGTTGTGTCTATTTGTAGTATATTTATATCAGGAATTTGAATATCTACTAACCATGCATAACCGTTAGGACTTTTAAATGAGATTAGTAGTATTCCAATTTTATTTTTTAAAAAATGAATTCTATCTTCTAACCACGCATAACCGTGAGGACTCTTAAATGGGATTAGAATCAACTTGCTTATTTTAAAAGTCAACTTTTGATATGCGTTCCATACATGCATAACCGTGAGGACTTTTAAATGAGCATGGAAGCACATAACAAATTCCAAGTAATTCGCCCATGCATAACCGTGAGGACTTTTAAACGAGAGTGAATACTTTGGTATTTATTTATTTATTTATTTTTACTATATAATTTTTTAAAAAAAAACGTAAAAATGAAAAACGAACGATTCCTGTTTAAAGTACCACAAATCGACAAAATATATAGAATTTTGATAAGTGATGGTCGTTAGAAATATGATAGAGATGGAGATGGTCATGGAATTTTCACCAACAAAAAGTTTTATAATTCTTGTTTAAATTTCTAAAGAAATTTACTAATTATACCGTCTCGAGTCATAATATATGATAAATATCAGCACTCATCACTTTTTCAATCACTATTTATCTTTTCGATAATTATTAGGGGGTCAGATTAGTCAAAATAGTCATTTAAAATCAAATTCAAAAATAATTATGAAATCAATTTTTCAAAATGACTAATCTGAAAATATGGTCAAAAATGATTTTCTTGAGGGGGTTTTATAAGAAAATTTTCTGCTATTTGAAAATTATTTGAAATGAAAAATATGCAAATATTTTCTTTTTAAAAAAACGATGCAGTTACTAAATGCCTCAAAAATCACGTTCAACTAGTAATTTTTCTATCAACTAGATTACCAGTGTAATCTGCATCTGAATTTCTCTTTCACTCAAAATCATCATTAATTGAATTTGATTGACCAAACCATGAAGTGTGCACCAAAAAATTTCAAACTCAATTTTAACAGCAATTTAAATGACATTCTCTTGAATTTGAAATGAAGCCGTGTAAATAATCAAAAACCGTGAATTTAGAGTTAGCCATATTATAACCAAATGTATTATCCAACAAAATACTATTTTTGATCCAAACTAATATATATGAAGTAATTCAAAGAATCTAGAGAATTTTATAGTGTTTTTGGCATAAGAATATAATTTGGCCAACTATGTTGAATAAGGCAGAATCAAAATCATCATCTTTTCACCATCTCAATATTGGCTGCAGATTATCACATTTAATATATCATTCAAATAAATATACCTTTGCCTGTTTTACCTTTACGATATTTTTCGTTATTGTCTACTGTGATTCTGTCACCTTTATACTAGGATAAGGAACTTTGCTTTGTCGCCCGTTATGTTTCTGGAACAGCCAAAATCCAGAGAACACTGTAGTTGTTCCTTAGCCTGCCACCACACCTACACGGGAAAATTTTTATGTGACCTATTTGTTTTTATAGGTCCATGGTTGTTAGGGGCAGAAAATTTTGAAAAACAATTTTGTAAAGACCCAAAACTATTTATAATTGTTCCCTTCGGCACCCAAATTTGTTTAACTTTAAGAGATTTTATATTTGTGCCTTTTGGAACCCAAATCGGCATAGTTTTCACATGTTTGGGTCTATACCAACAATTATTGTTGTTGTGTCGATATTTTCTACAAATTGTGCACATAGAATTAACTTGATAAATATTGCTTTCAACAATTTTCGAACTACTATATCCAAGTCCTTGTCTAACCGTATTAACTGTTTGCTTTCCTAATAGCATATTCAATGATTTTTCACTTTTTGAAAATTTATCTAAAGTCGTTGACAATTGTTGGACTTGTGTTTTGAGAGATTCAGTTTCGTTTAACAATTGTGTGCACTTTTTAATAGAATTCTCTCTCCTAGTATTTTCATTCTTTTTAAAATCAGAATTTCATTTTCAAGTGATTTTATATTGATTTCTGATTTTTAATTTCTCCATCAAATGTTGGAGATTTATCACACTTAGGGATCCTACTTTGATAGGTTTTAACTAATTGGTCAAGTTGTTCATTTAATTCTATCAAAGTGTCTTTTTGTGATTCAGTTTGGCATACTTCTCTCTAAGTCGTTCAAAACAGCCATTTACTTCGTGGAAATAAATAAGTAATTTAGAGTGAGTAAGTTTTGATACCTCGCTTGGCTCGTCATCGTCGCTATCAGTTATATTTCCATGAAGGCACATATCTGCTTTCTCACTCTTACTGCTAGAACTTTGATTATCTTTATCACTTGTATTCCATGTGGCTGTAGCATTTCTCCGTTTTGATTTCTTTTCAAAATCGCGATTAAATCGGGGATAATTGGGCTTGATATCACCGGGTTTGTTGCAAATGATCTAGTGTTCTTCCGAGTTGTCTAGTGCTTTGATTATTCTGCTTTTTAATTTTTGATTTAGAGCTGGATTTCCATATTTGTGGTTCCACCTTTTGAATTTCTTCATTATTAACGCCAGCACAGCTGCTCCATCATCATCATCCTCATCACAACTGCTTTTTACAAATCCTGTTAAGCACATTTCTTCAATTGAGTTGGTTGTGGAGGATTTCTCATTGCTGTTGACTTTTGCACCATATATTGCATCAAAAGCATTCCAGATTTCCTGTGCATTTTCACAATGAGAGATGAAATTAAAATTATCTTGATTAATATGAGAATATAATATATGCATAGCAAGAGCGTTAATCGAGATAATTTTCTTATCTGTTATATCACACCCATTTTCAATAATATCCCAACATTTAATATTAACAGATTTTAAATAAAATTCCATTTTCAATTTCCAATTCAAAAAATATGTTCCATTGAAAATAGAAGGAATAATATTGGAACGGCCCTCAAAATTATTATTAAAAGAAGCCATTTTAAAAATTCAAATTTTTAAAACAAAAACCGATTTTTGAAACATGAATTTTTAAAACAAAATTTGACTTCTATTCCTCTCTCTGATACCACTTGTAGGATCGATTTGACCCTAGAGGGGGGTGAATAGGGTGATGGTATAAATTATAAAAATTAATTGCGGAAGCTTATAAAATAATTTCAACACAGATCACAGATTAATAGCAGCACGGAAAAATAGCAGAATAATAAATGTAGAAATAGAACGACACAGAATTTACCCAACTTCGGCAAAACCCTTCCAACGTGCTGCCCCCAAAGTTTCTACTAAAAATTAGATAGTCAGACGCTTACACACGTAAACTCGCGACATCCGCTATCGACTAAACCTAACTCTACGCTCAAAACCCTGCCACAACTCAGCCACTGAGTTGCGAATTCTCAAACTACGCCACGTAGTTTGTCCCCTAGTCACACGACTAGAAATTACAACGGTTTAAAAATTAAAATGCAAATTTAAAACAATTTTAAATACAAAACCCTAATTTATAAAACTAAGCCCAAATAACAAGGTCGGCTCAAAATAAATTAGTGATGTTAATTCCCCTTTCTCCTTATTATTTCTTTGGCCCGACTCGTCTGTGAAAATGGTTGCTTCTTCGTTCTCGTTCGTTCCTCAAAAATTAGGGCTTTGTTTAATTCTTTGAAGCGGTAGCTTTCACTTGTAGATTGTATGTTGCTTTGTTTGCTTTCTTCGATTGATTTCTCGGCTGCTTCAAATTGTCCAGTGCGTTCAATTGGTTGAAGGATTGGTACGTGAAATTCCTTTTTCGATTTATACTTTTCTCGACTTTGATTCGAGTTGAATGTTTATGCTCTGTTGCTTGAACTCGAATGATCTATGCCTATGATGATTATTGCAATTTATAGGAGTCGAACTCCTAAATTTTCGTTCGTCTGATTTTTTTCAATTTTATGCTTTCGGCCGTTCGATTTCACTTTGATGCTGATGATTTCTCCGACTAAATCAAATGTGTATAAATTCGTGTTACTTGGTTAACACGGTTTTGAATTGATATCGTGGTCATCACGGTGTTGATTTCCTTTGACTTCGGCCATGTTTTGATTTCGTGTTTGTTCTGGTTGACTTGTTCATTGACATGACTGTGGCGATTTCACTGTGACTTCGGTATGCTTCCACGACTTCCATACTTACATTGTTCATCTCGACTTGGCTTGACTTTGTTCACTGACCTGTACATGTTGTTGCTTGATTATGGTCTCTGACTTGGTTCATCTTATTAAGTACAATCAGTTGTTCACAGCTTCAAATTGCTTTTGTTATTAACTTGTTTATGTGATTCCAAGACTTAAAGTCATGTTGCATTAAGTTTGTCTACATATATCACTTGCTTGACCCTTGCATATGCTCTCTGTTTATTCTGGTCAATCATATATATGTTTGGTCGAAGCATTTGCTATTTGAACTCTGCAGTATTGTCGTCTTGAGATGTTTGCATATTTCTGGTGCACTTGGTCATTCATTGGTCTGTTTGCATATTTGTGCATATTGTGTCTTGGTCTTTGATTGATTCATTTGTTTGGTACACATCCTTGACCTGTTGCACTTGTGTATTTCGGTAAAAGTTTTAGTTGCTCTGTTGTATTTCCTTTTGGTCTACTGGTCTGTTGGTTCATTGTGTACACTTCAAGTAGTCTTCATGTAGCTTGTTCTCTGGTTTATGTGCACTGTTTTGAGTTCGGGTCTTGTTGTATACCTTTTAATTAAAGCTGCACTGAGACTCGAGTCTGCTTGCATCTGCAGCGTAGCACTGTTGTTCCATTGAGTCTGATTTCAAGACTTGTTTGCAGTCTTGTGTCATATGTGTACCGTGTCTTTGATTTGTACATTTTTGTGTTCATCCCTGAGTACTTTTCGACCTGCTGTTTGCACGCTGCTTCCATTGTTCCGGTTTACTTGATTTGATGTTGGTTTGAGGCTGTGCTTGCATGTGAGTTTGAAGTTGAGATAGTTATGCGTACTTTCTGGTTTTGGTTTCACTGGTATCACTGGTGCAACGATATTGGTCTTTGTTATCAAGTTGCACTACTTTGATTTAGTGTGTGCACTTGCTTGTAGTTATGTACTCAGTTACTTATCATTTTTGTATTTCTCGATGAACTCGGGTAGTTTTCATTTGACCTGTTCTTGAAGTCTGTAGCTTGGTCCCCCTGTTCTCTGTAGCACATACATGTTTACTTTGTAGACTTGAGCCTTGTGATCTTCATACCATGTGTACAGACTTCATTTGATCTGTTGGCACTGACTTTGTGGTCTTTGCTTGTTAAGGCTGCTGCTTGTATGTTTTTCCTTTGTTGGTTTGTGATGCACTTGTTTTGTACTTCACTGTACTGCATATTGATCACCATCTTGCTTGCATGCTTCAAGTCGTAGCCTGTACAACTGCCCTGTGTTGAATCCAGCAAATAGCTCGGGTTTGACCTTGTGCGCGTGTTGTGATTTTTTTTATATTTCATTTGAGTTGAATCCGGCTTTTCATTTGGGTTTGACCTCTGCTCACCTGTCCCTATAAATCAATCAAGTGTATATTTCGATGTGCATGGCCTTGTGGCATATACAATGATACACTGTGTATGTCACAAGCTGTTCGTGTATGATGAATTCAAATTTAAATGATGACGAACAACCCAAATAACTGAGGCAAATATTATTTTCAAAATTCACATTTTATTTTATATTGCAAAAATATTTCTTTTTCATTTTTACTGCGTTTGTGAATATTTTTGCAGATTGCTCAGATGCTGGATTCTAACTGGAATGAAGTTGAAGATAAATAGAGTGTGAGTGATATGTAGTAAGGTCAACTGTAAATGTAAAATTGTGATGTAATTGAATTTGTATCAAAGTTGTATAGTTAATAGTGAGAGCTTGAATTTGTACTATTCAAAATTGTAATAAATATTTGCTTGAATAAAAAATTTGTTTGAATTCAAATTCTGTGTTATTTAATTTTATTCAGCAAATATTTATTTAATCCATGAAAAATAAAATAGTACATTAACAAATACATTTAAATGAATGTATATATGTTTATTATCATCAAACAAAAATCATGTAAGTGCATATTCAACAATGGTGTTTCGGTGGCCCATGTCTTCCACCGTAGCATAATGCTCACGCTTCATTCTATCCATTGCTGTCTGAGCTTCATCAGCTTTTCTAAGAGCTTCAATCTCTTATTTTCGAGAGGACTCGGCCTCACTGCCGAGCGCCTGAATAATACGGTCCTTTTGACCATGTTCCTTCTCCAACTTCTCAATCGTGGCCACTCGGTCAAAGGCCACCTTTGACGCTTTCTTTGCAATTTTTGACCATTCCTGATACTAGAAGAATACATCTGATAGGTAATCATGCATCATAGGTGCAACTGTCGCCGGTGTCCTTTTTAGATGCGGGGGAAGACAAAACCATCAAAGAAAATTTCAGGAAAATCTTTCTTCAGCTGAGCAAGCCTAACTGCTCCTTCCCCCGAAGGCTCCGTCAATGTCTGCTCTGTTGACGGGGAGGCCGCGATCTCCGTTCTACGATGAGTATCAGACCTCGATGATTGGGAAGACGGCTTGGGCCGTGAAGTTTCTGGAGGCCTCGAAACATGAACCGGATGCGGTGCTGGAGCTCTAAGAGGTGGCGTGTGAGATCGAGACCGATGCCTATAATCTTTGTCTCTATCAGAGCGCTTATGACTCGAGCGCCCATGGTCATATTCTCTATCTCCTTCCCTCCTATATGATTCATAATATGAAGAAGACTTGCGTTTTTTGCGAAGACTGCCAAGCATTGAGCCTCTACCAGACATGGTATCTGCAAAGCAAAAAACATAAAATGAAATTGGTAATCTCTCACAGTGAACGTATTACACTTAGAAATTTGTAGTTCCGTGAAGTGTGAATGTAGGTGCAACCCCCCGACCAATAAGATGTGTCAACCGCACTAGTGGGCAGAGACTCGCTTAAAACTAAGGCTTCTGAAAGTTCGTCCAATCCGACATCATGCTGTAAGGACACATCGTCCGGAATTGGAAGATCGGCGAGCCCTTCATAAAGATTCTCAGTTCTTGGGGGAGACATCTCCGAAATTCTAATCCGGAGTCGGGTCGGGCCGTGACAACCGATTTCCATCTTCCCTTTTTAGGTGGCACAACAACGGCTGCCTTGCCTTTTCTTTGCTCTTTGGTATCCTGGGCTACATCCGCAGATTCGCCCACTGGTTCTTCATCGGTGTGAGTTCTTTCGGAATCAGCCTCTCGATTATGACAACTTTGGGTTTTCTTCGTTTAACTCGTTCTTTCGAGGCATTCCTTAAGAGACCATCGAGCATTATGCTTTGTCTTCATTCAATCAGCCCAAGAATCCTAAGATTCCTATATGTCAATAGCAACTCAATATTTCTTTCTTCGCTTGGGATTTCTTGAAAACCCGAACTATCTCCTTGAAACATTCACCGTCGGGTCGCTGAATTATGGCTGAAAAGGAAAAGAGATGTGAGTTCGACTTCAAATACTTCAGTTTTATCAATTACCCGAAAAAATAGCAATACTCACGTCTAAATAGCCATCGTCGAGCGAACCCTGGGGGGCACCTAACATAAAACAATTCCGTCCTAAAGTATTCAATCTAGTCCAAGCCCCTGTGATCACTTGGCAATTTCTTACCGCCTCCAGGAATGTGAAAGATGGACTATCGGCCCGACTCTTGAAGTTAAACAAGTATCTCATCTCAACCAGGAGTGGCGGTCGATGGAGATACTCCATAAATGCATTGAACAAGCTATTGAGTGACGCATATCCGTTCAGATGCAGCTGAGATGGGGCGATCCTCAAAAAAGACAATACTTCTCTTATATACTGGTTAAACGAAGGGAGTGTCCCAGCTGCGCACGCGTGGTGATTGAATGCGGTATATCCCTCCGGTGGATTGTGCGGTCTATCATTTGGCCCCGGCAGTAATACGTCATCCATCGACAAACCATGCCTTAAGAATATTCTTCCTAGCATGTCTTTCGAAATGTTGGACGGAACAGAGTCTGACAGGTTACTAATGAAGGATGCGTCCGGTAACTCGTCCGGAGCTGGACCGATAACTTCAATCTCAATCTTCGGTACTTCAAACACGGGAGGGACTGAACTCTGAGTTTCTTGCAGCTGCGAACTTGAAGTTTCCGTAACTAGCTAACTCATGAGAAATCATCGTTAGATGCTAAAGAGCCCGTGCATTCCCCGGTGTAAAGTGCATGAATGTGTCGTGCATTGTTGTGCATTACTTGAGAAAATTCTACAGAATAAACTGAAATGTATGAACGACGAAACTCTGAAAATCAGACCAGAAATGACCGTCATCGCTGACCATCACAACCGTGCCATCCAGACGCAAGCGGTCGATCCAAGTTAAAGTTCGTTATATTTTTGTTAAGTTACGGTTCCATCGGCGAGCTTCGAAAGGTAGTCCAATATGCAGTTCTACGGTCAAGTTCAGTCATGCAAGGCAGAAGCTCGTCGGAGTCAAGTATTCTAATGCGCAAAAGTTCTCTAAATTCGTCTAATTTCAACTTGGAATCGGTCGCTGCAGTTCAAATTCGTATCGAGTCAGAGATATATCATCGACCATGTTCGAATCGATACATTCGTATCGATCAGGTTCGACTCGATACGTTTCGTATCGATCAGGTTCGACTCGATACGTTTCGTATCGATCAGGTTCGACTCGATACGTTTCGTATCGATCCAGTCCGAAACGATACGTTTTGTATCGATCGAAGGCACGCCATTTCGCATCGATCTGAGAACATTGGCTTCTAATCGATTGCCGCTCTCGTATTCGTATCGATACGAAATCATATAATCTAGATCGACTCGAAAAGTCCTATTACGGATCGACACGAAACGAAGGCAGAGTCGTTCTTCCGCAACTCCTTCTTCTCCAAAAAGGCCTCAACTCCATGGTCGCGCTCCATCCCCAACCCTGCTCTCACTCGTCCAGATCTCAAATTCATCGAAACCAGTCATAAAAGCAAGAAGGGTGGTTGAGATTTCGAGTTTCATCATTCTGAACATGATTCTATCCATTAATTACCTGATTTTAATGTTTAAATTTGAAGGATTGAAGGACTGAATCGATTCGAAGGCTAAAACAGTTCTTTCTCTTAGACTCTCTATCGATACGAAAGCAAAAGGCAGCAGTAAAAGTAAAAAAGTGAAAAATGGCTAAGTCCTAGCTATTTATATGAAGCCTAGAAGGAACTGGGTCGATTCGCCTCCCACTCCACTTAACCGGTCGCAACCGGTCAAACCGCGAATCGAATCGAACGCCTTGTTCGAATCCATCGGACCAAGACTCTCTAACGATTCGAAATGGATAGTAGATCCATCGATACGAAGCAAGCAGCAAGGACGGCTGAAGATTGTGAACTCCATCGGCTCAAAGCCCTCGTTCGCATCAACAAGTTCGCAACCCCATCCACTGCATATCGATACGAACAGCAACTTCGTATCCATCAAAAATCATTGATACGAATGGATATTTCGTATCCATCAAGACTCATCGATACGAACAATCACTTCGCATCCATCAGAGATCATCGATGCGAAGCGGAGTCAACCATAGTTTGGGACCATCGATGCGAATGAACGTTTCGTATCCATCAATTTGGCCCGCATCGATACGAAAAACTACTTTTCAACCTTTTACATCGATTCAGAAGAGGATCGATACAAGAGGATGGTCGAAAACAACCATCAAGCGTTGTTTCAACTCGAATTTCAAATCGGTTTAGGAGAGAATCGATACGAAATTCAATAACAAACTAAACTGACAACGACTCGTGAACACACAACGTTAACGGGAGTCAAATTAACATATGTGCATATATATCGGACTAATATTCGATTTTAAACATTCACAGGGATCGAATACTCATCTTGTTATGATTACAAAAACGAACATCCAATCACTATTATACAGCAATCAATTATATCAACGCAAGGTTATAGCAATACAAAGTACAACTTTAAATGAAAGAGAGCAATGATTGTCCAAAGAGAAATTGCAGCTTTTCAAAGCACGTCATGTTTCCACAAGACATACTTTGGGGGGCAAATGTTATCCCGCTTTTTGGCAAAGCCATGATACCAAAAGAGCGATCGAAAACAAAAGACGGTTTGTCTCAAAGATTGGTTATACTTTGCTTCACTGTAGATATAGCTGAATTTTGTCCGAGCCAGGATCATGCTACAATTAATAGGACATGACAAGCAAAGCGAAAAGAGCCAGCATTTCAAATTTCAAGTCAATCCGAGTTCGTATGCTCAAGTTATGATGGATATAAGTTGAAGGGAGAAGCTTCGGTTTCGTATCGATCATCAAGCTCCATTTCGTATCGATCGGTTTCGTATCGATCCAGCGGTTTCGTATCCATCGAAGTACCGCAGTTCGCATCGATCAAGTTCGAACCCATCGAAGTGCCTCGTTTCGACTCGATCCCATTCGAGTCCATCGGCTCCTCCTTATTCGAACCCATTGGCATCTCCCTACTTTGCATCCATCGGCATATAACCTACTTTGTATCGGTCAACTACCATGAGTTCATATCGATCGTGATTGGCCATGTTCAAATCCATCGAGTTCGTATCGGTGCACTTCGTACCCATCAGCAGATGATGCGCTTCGTAACGATCGATCAGTGTCTTCTTTGCATCCATCATGGAAGCACCCTTCGAATCCATCTAGGCAGAGTAATTCGTATCCATCGAGTAAACAAGCCAAGGTGACGTGGTATCCCTCGATACGAACAAGCCGAGATATATGAAGTTGATGTGGTCAACTCGGAGTGAAGAACGGATCGAGGCGAAGTTTGCGCTCCACGTCATCACGAAGACGCGTGCCACCATCGATTCGAAACGATCGATTCGAAGCGATGGATTCGAACCAAACAGCCACTCGAGAATACTCATTTCGTATCGACTATATCTCCCAATCCACTGATCCAAATGCAATGAAATTTTCGCAGGAGGTTTCCTACATGCCAAGGAGTGTTCACACCTAATTTCAGCTCAATTGGACATCATCTTGATCAATACGAAATGATTTCGTATCAATCACAGATCGACTTGAAACTTTCCGAGATTGGTCGCGTAGGCCCACTCACGTGCCAGAAAAAGTCTCCCGAGATTTGAGCGAAGTCTCGGCCTCCTAAGCCTATAAATAGAGCCCCAGAGCTTACAGAAAAAGGATGTTTTTGACTCTGAAGCACCCGGATTCTGCCGAATCGAGATCTCCATCATCCTACATCGTACTTTTGCTGTTGAATTCGAATTTCCAGTTGTAACTTGCTGTTGATTGCTGTAACAACTTGTAATCATTAAAAGAGAATCAATAAAACTACAAAAAACTTCACAGTGGACGTAGGCAACACGCCGAACCACTCTAAATTGCTTGTCTACGCATTTACTTTACTGTTGTTTGGAATTTTTGTTAGATAATCCTAATTTTCAATTTACATTCTTCATTATTATCTCTTCAAAGATTCCCGAAGAGTGTTGTGACCAATTTTGGTGCAAACACGAACCTATCTAAGTGCTCTTCAAAATTTGGTTCATCAAATCCACAAAGAATGCTGGTGCATTAGTTAGTCCAAAAGGCATAACTAACCATTCATACGATCCATATTTGTTTCTAAATGTCGTCAAAGGAATACTATCCTCTGCAACTCTAAGATAATGGAAACATGTTGCTAAATCCAACTGAGAAAATACCTTAACTCCACTCAACCGATAGAATAAATCATCGATTCCAGGCAACGGAGATCGATTCTTTTTCATCTTCTCATTCCACTTACGATAATCGATACATAACCTCAATGATTCGTCCAACTTCTTAGCAAACACTGCGACTGCTCCCCAAGGTGAGCTACTTGATCTAATAAAACTCTTGCTTTCCAAATCTACCAACTGCACCTTTAGCTCTCTCATTTCTATATGTGTCACCCTACAAGGCGGTC
This sequence comes from Allium cepa, assembly GCA_030765085.1. NCBI lineage: Eukaryota > Viridiplantae > Streptophyta > Magnoliopsida > Asparagales > Amaryllidaceae > Allium > Allium cepa. The sequence goes on from CM060942.1 coordinate 657,745,737, forward strand.
TACTCTCCGGTTCTGCTCCAGGCACCAAATCTATACAAAAATCAATGGCTCGTTTCGGTGGTAATCCTACTATAGGTTCAAAAACATCTGCAAATTCTCTAACCACAAAAACTCGATTCAACTCGTCTTTCAACTTCACAACACTCAACAAAGAATCCACCTCACAACTAGGGCTTTTTACGGTATATACAATCCGATCACTATAGTCTAGGTGTCTAAGCAATATTTTCCTATCATAGCAAAAGATCCTAGCATCATACTTAACCAATCCATACCCAAAATAATTCCAAACCTTACAAAGTCAAATACATGCAAACCGCAAACAAAGATATGACCTAACAAATCAAACTCTAGGTGATCACAATTCATCCCAAGTGTCACATACCCTCTTATCAGATTTGCAACCCTTAAGGAAGTAACAAAGTATGAGGATTCTAGTTTAAGCTTATCTACCAAACAACAAGATATAAAAGAATGCGATGCAGCAGTATCAAACAAAACGCTAGCAGACATACCACGAATCTAAAACGTACCTTCCAACACTGCCTTCCCTTTCTCCGACACAGTCACTGCTGATGTAGCCGTCACCAATGCAAATGATGTTCCTCTTCCATCCGTAGCAGGCTCTTTGCATTGATTCTATAATGACCAATCTAATTGCAGTTGAAGCATATAATATTCTTCTTCGCGATCACTTCCTTCGCCTTTCCAGTACGACACTCATTAGCGAAATGCTCCTTCTTGTCGCACTTGAAGCAAACAACCTCGGTCTTTCCCTTCTTTGCTGCTCCACCTTTCTAAGCACACTTCTTATAAAAGAACTTTCTTTTCTAACTTTGCACTACTTGGACCTCCTTCGTCTTATTATTCTTTAGAGAAGCAAGTATCCCCTCATGCCTCAATGCCATCTTTAATAGAACATCACAAGGATCCCTAATATGAGGTAATGTAGCCCTTACGAATTCAGGTTTCAACCCCCTGATGAACTTCTCATTCCTCTTCACCACGGTGTCCATATTAACATATCCATACCTTGACAACTCATTGAATCTTCTAGAATATTCCAACACAAACATCTCCCCCCGCTCCAACTCATCAAACTTTCTAAGCAAAGCAGACTGCACCATCATAGACATAAACCCTCCTGGAACCTTCTCCTAAACTCAGCCTATATCAACGTCTCTTCATTTACCCAGCCATCGCACTATTCCACCAAAATAAAGCTGCTCCATGAAGCTGTCTTGAAGCAAGCATCCTCTTCTGCTCATCATTGATCCCCAAGTCTGCAAAGATCCTCTCCCAATGCAACAACCAATTCTCCACCTCAATAGCATCTTCAGTTCCGACTAATGGCTTCCCTCCAAGCCTAACATAATCTCTACTCAGAATAGCATAGTTGTTGACCACCAGAGCTTCTTGAACTCCTACTCTAGCATTTCCTTCGACCACTCCAGCAGCAATTCGTGCTTGCATCATGTTCATGAAAAATTGATACATTGCTTCCATATCCCTTGTGAGACTCCAGCCCCAACATTTCGTGCTTATGCCTGACCTTGATTACCTCTAGTATTCAGTCTGCATTTCCATTTGTTGTGGTGCTTCCTCCAAGATTCACTCTTCCACTTCTAGCATCCATATCTGTATTAAAGCCTCGTGACATATAGAAGAATAGCCTAAGAGAGATAGGAGGATTAAAGATATAGCGTATACTTATATATAGCAAATACAAATACATTACTATAGCGTTATCCCATACCCCGATCTTATCTCTAATTCCTTAGGATTATGTTTTCAAAAATTATTTTTAGTTAAAGTATTTCATAAACCTATGCTCTAATACCTAGTTGTAACATCTCCTACCCAAGGCCCGAAGCTAAGCACTACAGATGCTTCAGTCATCCATGATATTAATTTATGGTGACCAAATACGGTAATGTTAATGGTATCCATAATATCAGAAACACATGAATATGAAACAAAATCACAGATTTCACAAAAACAACTTTTCTGATTACATTTCACAAAATATGTTTCATATTCCATTACATAATCCCATAATAATTTGCTAGATAAGGATAAAATATAATTATAACAAAATATGCTAAGAGCGGCATATGAAGATGCCCCCTTGGTTGACCAAAATACTATATAGTCGTATCTGACTTAATACAACATAACGGAATCCAACAAAATAAAACAACAACTCTTAAATAGCTATCCGTCAGCCACCTGTTCATCTCCAGAAGCTTTATACATAAACATACTAAAACTTGTAAAACCTCAACCCTCATCCTACTCAAATCAATTTTGAGCGCCCGAGAGTGAAAGAGGAAAAATATAAACTTCGAGTCAGACATAAAGCCTGGTGTGAATAATACTATACATCTCAGTTATTTGATATTAAGTGAGACCATGCCGCTTAGAGGAATGGTTTTCTCCTCACTAATATCCTTTTAAAGTATATCTTTTGCAAATCATAATTCTTGCAACCAAAACTGGTTAAAGCTGTAAAGCATTATCATGTACATGTCAGGTAACAAATGAACTCTATGTTCGAATGCCATAGTTTTGTTTGGCTACTACTAACCTTTGGTTGACTTGGCCTACCAGAAAATATATAAAAAATAATCTTACACCTGTTAGACACTCCTCTTCTACACGGTCTATCCCTAACTTATAAGTTAGATACACCTCTTATGGATGATCTATCCCTAACTTGTCTTCTCCCAAGATCATCCGATCCTAATGGTTTTGCGGGCTCACCAGTAACCTATCTGTATACAAATACATATCCCCTTCTGTGCGTAATCATCATTTTAGTCTTACCTGCGACAAAGCCCTACATACTGGAATTTTGGACTAAATTAGCTGGGGCTAATAGCTAATCTATAGGGCGCGACCCTATACAGTCCCATCTGGTATTCTAATATCCGAGTCCTTTTACTTAGAGTAATTTTCCATTAAATTTTCCTAGAAAACCTTTTCATCTCATATTGATTTAAAACCTTTAAATCAAACTTAAACAAGGAAAATAAATACTCTATGCTTTACTCAAAATCATCTTTCCATGTTGTACATACTTTGCTAAAGCCTTTGTTGATGAAATCATTTAAATCTTTGAAAGTACCCCTTTCGAATCCATTTAAAGTACCACTTTCGAAATCAAGTAAACCCTTCTTCATAACCTAGGCCGAAAGACCAAAACATTCCTTTTGAAACCATTCATATAAACCTTTCAAAACCATTGAAAAACCTTTCCTTCGAAAGCTTTGAAAGCCTTAGACGTCCTTTTTTAAAACCTTTAAACATTACCTTTTGAAACAGTTGGAAAACCTTTCTTTCAGACCTTTCGAAACCATTAGGGAACCATCCCTTTGAAACCATTCTTTAAAACCTTTCGAAAGCAACAAAACCTTTGTAAACAACAAGCCTTTAGAAAGCATTGGGTTCAATTTAAAACATGTGAAAACATCTTTCAAAACTATTTAAAACTATCTCCTTCGAAACCTTTGGGTTCTACCTTCAATGGAGCAAAAGGGTCATAAAACATTTAAGTCGAAAGCACTCTTTCGAAAGCTATTCCTAAGTAATCGAAACCAACCTTTCGAAAACATTGGAGAAGCGGCTTGAGTTTTAAAACAAAGTATACCTTCGAAAACCATTTGCTTCGAAAGGTAGAAAAATGGCAGCTAGTGGTTTCGACCCCATTCGAAGAGTTTACGTAAAACAAAGACACAAACCATTTGAAACCATTCCTTTAAAAAAATTGACTCAGCCAAAAGCCAACCAAGTCGAAAGCACTTTCTTCGAAAGCAAAGCAGGTGCATTCTCATTTGAAAGCTAAGTATGGTTTCGACCTCCTTAAGAAACCCTGGTTTCGACCCAATACCTTTCACTTATATCCAATTCGCTGCACACCAAGTTTTTGATGTCATGCACATTGGTTTCAATGGTGATGGTGGCGGAGCTACTAAGCAGGAACCTCTGGTGCCAAAAGTGGCGAAACATGCTAAAAGCACGTAAAAATTGATTTTGACGTAAAAAAGAGATTCTTTTCAATAACCTGCCTTGTTTATCAAAATATTATTGGTTGCTAATTTTTTTCTAAATGTGCTGCCAATATTTCAAAAATAAATAATTTAAATAATTTATAAATACCCCTCCTCCTTTTATAATATACAAAACATTTAAGTCCCATACCTTAAATAATTTTATATATCTATTAAAACACTTAGGAAAATTCTACAAAACTTCCAGAAAATCATTTTAATATGTTTTCTATCATATATTAATTTCAGACCCAAAACATAAATAATTTAGCCATAAATTATTTTAAACCCACATAATCATTCTCTTACTAGAATAGTTAATATTAAATCTACATTAGTTCAAAAAAATATGAAAATTGAAATGCATCTCTAAAGTATCATTTTTGATCTATATCTAAATTCACAAGACATTTGGATGTCATTAAATAGGGATTTCACATTAAAATATATCATAAAAATCTATATGAATTATCATAAATCATCAACAATCATATGTAAACATTTAATCATTCAAAAACATGGCATAACCTTGCAAAAGAAATCAGGTTCTACCTTAAAATTGAAAATCATTAGGAAAGATGAAATGTAGTCATTATTCACCTTAGCTTTGAGATTATATAGTTTGAGATTTGAATGGATTAAGTTGATTAATCTTCATTCTTTAGCTCTTTCTTCCTCTTGTTCTTGCAAATGGTGGCCGACGTCTATTAGTTTTTTTAATTTTGCAAATGAATGTGTAGAACATACACGACTAAGGGTTTAAGGCATTAGAATGATCTCTTTCCTATTTTACTTCTCCTCTATTTCATTTTAACTCTTCTTTAGCCTATTGGTTACATGGAACTGCTACCCCTTATTAAAATCAAATCTCAATCCTCTAATCATCACATTAATTTATTTAATTTAGCTAATTAGATGTCCAAAATAATGTTATTAAAAATATTGGGTGATATTTTTCTAAATTTTCTTTAGCCATATCAAGCCCACATATCACTTTTTCTCTCGCTTCCCACCAAAATGAAGGAGCGTTGCACGGTTGGAAATATAATGTTTCATTCAGTACCATACCGATATTAGACTAATAGTTGTACTGAGATAAGCTCGTAAGAGATCCTACAATATACCTTCTCTCAGTACGTTCGTCTGTTTGCGAGTTATAAGCTGTACTAAGATGCATCTCGGTACCCAACCCCTCTTATAAGCTTTTCCAAAATCCATTAGTGAATAAAGGGTCTCGATCACTTACAATGCCTTTCGGCATATCATGGAATCGTATAACCGATTTCATATACAACTCAGCTAGTTTGGCTGTAGTTATACTTGATTTGATGGGTATAAATCAAGCGCCCTTGGTCAATCAATCAACTATGACCTAAATGTCATCGTACCCTGCTCGAGTTCTTAGCATCAATGAAATCCATTGATACTTGCTCCGGTTCCTATTCGAGAACTTCAAGCGGTTGCAACAACCCATTTGATTTCTTTTGCTTTGCTTTCACTAACTAACAGTTCATACACTTCGAGATGAATGTCTCGACATCCTTCTTCATCCCTTCCTAATAAAATACATGCCTCGTATCATAATACATTTTATTACCGCCTGGATAGATAGTCAATCTCAAATGATGGCACTTATATAGCATCTCATCTCTTAATCCATCAACATCAGGAATAAAGAATCTCTCGTCCTTATGAAGCCAACCTTCTAGGCCGAGTCCATATTGCTTCATATCCTCAGACACAACTCCTTCTATTTTCACCATGATCTATGCTAGTATAGTATCTCACTTCTGACTAGTACCGATCTACTCGTTCAAAGTATATCTAGTCGGCATACTTGCCAATATCCCTCGCTCTTACTCGCAATGAGGTCTTAATTCATAGCCAACAATATACTCTAATTGCTTTCACTCCATGAACATCACACTAAACTAGCATGTCTTTTACTTAATGCATTACCGACCATGTTTTCCTTAACAGACATATAGGAAATGTCAAAGTCGTAGAAGGCTAAAAATTCCAACCATCGTCGCTGTCGAAGGTTAATATACTTCTGGGAGAAATGATACTTTAAGAATTTATGGTCTGCGAATAGCTCGAACCGTTATCCTAGTAAGTAGTGCCTTAAAATCTTCAAAATGAACACTATCGCCGTCAATTCCAAACCAAGAGTTGGATACTTCCACTCGTGCGGCATTAGCTGTCGACTAGCATAGGCAGCAACTTTCCCATTCTGCATCAATATCGCACCTAATTCAGTACCATAGGCACTTGTGTATACTATCAGCTCCTCATTCCCGCTCAGAATGATCAATATTGGTGCGCTCATCAACCTCTCCTTTAGACCCACAAACGCATGCTCACACTTCACATCCCAAATAAAAATCTAATTCCTCTTTATCAAGTTTGTCAATGGTGAGCCTACCTTCGGGAAGTCTTTAATAAAGTGTCTATAATATCCCACAAAACTTAGGAAACTCCTCACATCGTTGCATTCTTGGCTTGGATCCAATCCTAAACCATTGCCACCATGGCAGGACTACTACGATGCCCTACTTGGAGATGACATAACCCAAGAATCTCACTTCCCTTCTTCAGAAGTGAGATTTCAAAAACTTTGCTTTCAATTTATGCTTCCTCAACACTTCAAGAACAATTCCTCAAGTGTGCCTTGTGTTCCTCTTGTATCCCAGAATAAACCAGAATATCTTTAATGAACACAAGCATGAACTTGTTCAGCTGATCTCTCAAGGCGCGGTTCATGAGACCAGTATGCCGAAGAAATGGTTGGCCTAAATGGCATAACCAACCACTCATAGGAACCAAACAACATATGAAATGTAGGGATCAAAAAACTCTCCTTCGCTACTCTCAACTGGTAGAATCCTGTCATAAGATCCAATTGAGGGAACACCTTTGCACCATGGAGCTTGTCAAACAAGTCATCAATATGCAAAGTGAATACTTGTTCTTCCTCGTCACCTTATTCAGCTTCCAATAATCTACACACAGCCTCAGAGAGCCATCCACCTTAGTGGCGAATACAATAGGTGTGCCTCACTCAGATATGCTCCTACGAATGAACTCTCATCAATAGGTCATTTACTTGCACCTTAATCTCTTGCTGCAGTAATAATATAGTCACCACCTCAAACATGTCCCGGTACTCCCTAATGGCAGGCAGAGATGACAACCCATCCAATGGAACCTCCAGCGAATATAGAAAGCTAACTGTAACCCCGTCCTCCAATGGACTTCAATCACTATCGTCCGCCCCGATTATCACCAACATCTTCTTGAAATCCACTACCATCATATTTTTCCTTAGCCTGTCCATCCCTAAGA